>CM042156.1:66423074-66448074 GCA_023376005.1 Doryteuthis pealeii
ATATGTGTGTGTGTGTGTGTGTGTGTAGTTCATATATATATAAATATATATACATACACACATATATATGTACATATATATGAAGAAAGAAATGGATATAAAATCCGACAATGTAAATGTGTATAAAGATTGTGAAAAACAAGAAAATATGTCAAAAATTAACATTTTTGAAGCCGACACTATAGAATTTTGGTTTTACTTAAACCATTAATAGTAATTAATCATATGAAAGAAAATTGTGGAACAAGCAAAAGCTTGTGAGCCTTTGTTTATGATATTTAAAGGCCTTTGTTGATACTAGAAATGTAAGAATAGATCTATATATAGATGTAAAAAAAATGCAAAATGTTTAATTTTGCATTTTTCTTACATCTATATATAGCTATAGCTATAAATATTCTTACATTTATATATGCTATAGCATCGGTTTCAAAAATGTCAGTTTTTGACATATTTTCTTGTTTTTTCACAAACTATATTCATATATACATATCAGAGTAGCATAGACATAAAGTCAACAGCTCTTAATAACTGTCAGTTTCTCACTTAGTTGATTTTTAAAGTTGGCACTTTATTTATATATTACACTAACTTAGATATATATGCTCTATCAATGATATTGAACACTCTTTACTAATGGCTATAGCAAATTATATATATATATATATATATAGTAAAGTCAACGGGGCGGCCTAATGTTGGTATCAGCCAGACAGCGAGGGAGTCTATCCCCTTTTCACTAGTGTTAGACCAAGGAGATTGTTTTTGTCATCTGGGGTGGAGCGCCACACCTACCATCAACTCCTCACTTTACTGCACAGATCCCTGTGCTATTCATATGCTGAGTTGGCAAGGGCTGGTATCGATATATATATATATATATATATATATATATATATATATATATATATATATATATATACAGGATGCCCTAAAGCTAAAAGGAAAAGAAGTTGAATTGCATCCTCCTCATAACATTTAACAACATTCTCCCATCACCGACTCTAATAATTAGGGAAGTATTTTCCATACTTAAACAAAATAGCTCAATGCAATTTTTACTTGTTTCCTAAACTGAAATTTCATTTCAATTACTTTATTTTCTAAATCAGAGCATTTTAACACCCATTCATACTTGTGCAATCTCACTACATTGTAGGCTACAATCCCAGAGCCAAAAAAGTTCAGTTCTGTCGGATTTAAAAGATGGCTCAATAAATAAAATACGTAAAAAAAAAATACATAGCTTCGAAATAAAGATTAACTAATGAGATTAGTGATTTTATCTGCCATTTTATAATCAGCCAATCAGAACCGTGTTTACAAAATAAATAAACAAAAAATGGTAACTTCCAGTGAAGACGATACCTATATTATGATTGTAAAAAACGAGAAAAAATATTGTTTTATGTGCATTTTATTTTTAAAAAAGTATAAAATTTAAAACTTAATTAATTAATTATCAAACCAAGAAACCTATGTGGGAAAAATAAGTGGACACTTTTTGTGATTTTATCTTAATGATTACATAAAAATTATTGAGTCACCTTTTACATCCGACAGAATTAAAAAAACTAGAAGCTTTTTGGGGGTCTGGGATTGTAGCCTAATGTGTTATTTTTATTATCTTACAATAACATGAAACATGCAAAATTTGGATCACCATAATAACAATTAATGAGGCGCTTGTGGCAATGTGGCATAATGGTTTAGGATGTGGACTTGGCTAATTGAGTTCATATCATGAATGAAGCTGATTAAATTTCCACATATTGTTACTACCCCTGGGAAAGGTATGAATCTTATTATTCTTTCTCCAGTTATGGGTAAACTGGACTTTTTAACCGTAATATAACAATTCAGAGTTGAATTCAAACCTGACCTAGAAAGGGATGGGTTCCACCAAGCTATTCCTGTCCAAAACACACAACATGAGTAATGCCCCCAGGACCAAACCATGTTATGGGATGAAATTTTTTATAGTAACAATTTACTCATTGCATTATTGTACATTGTTTTTGTTTTTTAAGAGTCACAGATTTTAAACTGACTATATTGAATGTAATTTCACTTTGATAATCAAAATTTAAATCTTATAAGATACACAAATAAAAATCCTGTTCTTTTAAAAGATAAAAGCAACAATTTCAAGAATAACAAGAAATTCTTTGGAAATGTAGATAATTTTATTAATCATATATACATAACATGTGTAAGAAGGACAAAAAAAACCCACTCCCATATATATATATATATATATATATATATATATATATATATATGACTCAAGAATTTTGAAGTTAAAAAATCAGTGTTTGAAAAATTATTTTTACATAAAAGTAGAAATCTGAATCCTGATTTATTTTTGCTGATTTTTTTTTATAGGTTAATGTTTTAATTAATGCCATACAAGGAAATGGAATCAAAAATGCTTTTCTCTCCTTTGTTCATTTTAAACGCCATTTTAATGAATAGTATTTAATAGTAATAGTAGCTCCAAGTCAAAATTCTTTACACCTTATTTTTCCAATGCATTGGAGAATGAGAAAAGTTTTTGTAAATAGTCCAAAGCCTGGCCAATTAACCAAACATTTTTTGTTTCCCAATGATACCTACATTGTAAAAATAAAGACTAAAAATGCTTGGGTTCAAGTTACTCTTACCACACTTTTAAAAGTGTGGTAAGAGTAACTTGAACCCAAGATTAAATCTGGATGTTACCATTAAAACTTTCTATTTTTTTGTAAAAAACAAAAAGAAAAAATGAAAATCTTAAAAATCTATTTGTACTAATTTCTAAATACCTTTCTCTGACACCTTTGTAAATATTTTAGTCAAAAAACAACAAAGTACCCAAAATTCTCAAATGGTCACTCATTTGATACTGGCCATATAGAACTTTGCTTAAATTAGGTGATCAAAGAGGAATTGGTACTTTAACATTTAATGATTAATGGAGTCAGACGTTTTATAAAATATCTTTTCAGGATATGACATCAGTTGAACATTAACCGAATTTCTATAACAGTGAATGATCTAAAGTTTTAGTCAATTGATTGATGAAAACCAAAGACTTGAAAATAAATGAAAAATTACACAAATGGTTAGTAAATATGTGATGAAAAATTGTAGCATAAAAATTGTTTTTTGAGGGAAGACTGTTTTTTTCAATTAAATTCAGAACTGAACTTCAAGATTTGTTCTTCCTCAAAAGAAGTTGTTGTTTCATTCATATTTTGATACTTGGTAACAACAATTTTGATAAATGTAACTAGAGAAATGCTAATGACAATACAAATGATTCTACGACTACAATATCACTTAAAATATTTGCAGTGAGGAATGTTCCATCTTTTTTTTTTTTTTCAAGGATTTTTTTAATCTTAATAATAATCCCAGATATTTTAGAATAAAAACAAAAAACAAATCTGTAGTTTTTCTTTGATTATTTCTTGTTTCCTTTTCATCAATTTTTTACCCCAAACTTCAGTAAAATATTTTTTTTTTTCAAAATTGAAACCAGTGTTAGTTTAGTCACTCAGAGTTCTTGTCTTGAGAAATGTTTTTCTCAAAATAAATAGCAAACTGCAGCATTTGTTTTTTGTTGGCATAGCCAATCAAAAACTTAGGATAATAATTAGAATCCTTATATTTTTTTAAGATAACTTTTTCAAGATCATTTTGGTTGAGGTTATACTCAAAAAGACCCTGCTTTTTATCATCCTTCCTGAAAATGGCTGAAAACCGAGGCTTTCTGTATCTTGTTGATGAATCTAAATATGTCATAACTCTACCATTGTCAGCATTGGACTTCACATTTTGAACCAACTCTTTAAGATTAAGATCCATATATTCTTTGAAATCTTTGATTGGTTTCTTCTCTAAGATAAAGCATACAATTGGTTCCTGGTTAATATGGACAAAGCTTTGAACTCGTGGAACATAACCCTTCTCTAAGTAGACATGAACAAAAAGCTTATATGGCTGTGAGAACTGCTCAATTCCATACTTGATATCAACAGGTTGACCTTCTTCTTTGTTGAACAGTGCCATGTATTTCTGACGATCAACATGTGAGAAACTAATATAACTTTGAAGCAAGTTGAGATAAGCGTGTTTCTTATAATAGACGTTCTTGTAATGAAGCAGCCGTTTCTCATCCAGTCCATGCTGGAAGTAATAGTCATCTGGTTTCTGGTCGGGGTTGATTCTTGCAATCACTGTGAAAAATGACCGTCTTTTCAGCTCAAACGCACTGACCCATTCAAGTTTATACTTCTGGTCTTTAATGGCAGTAATGTAAGCAGAAATGTGATGTTCAGACAAATGATGTTTTATGATTTTCTCATCTTTATCCTTGACACCAACACTAATGTCAGCTAAATCATAGTTGAAAAAGTCTGGTTCAGATACAGACCAATCCTTTACATATTCCATAAACTGATCGGCATAAAGCCTATTTGTTTTCCTGCCAACAAGCAGCATTACCATAGAATCAGCAGAATGCAAAGTGTCATTATCTTTGCCTTGGATTGATTTTAGAATGTTTTTATGAAACAGGAGTAGATCATCTGTCTTCATATCATTTTCTTGCCAGATATTTCCATTTTTATTCACGTTGAAACCAGCACCCATCCATGTTTCAACATCGCCAATTATACGGCTTGGTTTCTCCATGATTAACTTCACTGAGCGTTCTGTAAGCAGATGATGACTACCTGAATGATCCAGACATCGGACAAAACGCATGATATCATAGACATTTGTGAACCAACCCAGAATTGATGAAGCTGCAACAGACTCCACATACGACAGATCTGACTTGGTCAATTCAACAGTGTTATGTTTTGTATAATTTACATCATACTCTTGGTTATTATGAATGTCCAGCTTAGTGTGCCACATGCCACAAGGTTCAAGAATTGCTCTTCTCACAAATGTCTGGTAGTCATAATCTTGGACCTTTTCAATGATCTTTGAAAGGACAAAATAGCCAAGATTTGAGTAAACTGATTGTGTTCCTGGTTGAAAATGAAGAGGCAAAGACATTACATATTTTAATATATCTTTTGGTCCAGCCTTCTTTTTCAAGTTCATGATTTCAGTAACATTTGGTACTCTGTAGCCTTTAGATAGATAGACATCATTAAGGAGGGGATCAAACAATGGAGGCTTGTTAGAGTTCCATCCTGCAGCATGGCGGAGCAAGTCATCAACAGTGATGTCATAAAGTCGACCATCAGGTCTGTGTATACCCCAGTGGCTGAGATGATTCAGAATACCATATTTACCAAACACCTTATCAGTAAGACCCAGTTTTTTCTCTTCAGCTAGCTTCAGGATAGCCACTGCAGTCAGTGATTTTGAAATGCTACTGGGCTGAAATAAAGTCTCTGGTGTTACCTTTCGATCATTGGCAGTTCTTCCATAGCCTTGGGCATAGACAAGCTTTTCCTGGCTTTTCAAACCAACTGCAGCACCCTGATGTTCAGAGGTACTGAGAAATTGGCTGAAGGCGGCATCAAAGTGGTTATTCTTTGGCAGTTGTTCGGTACCTGGAATTAGAAATTGAAAAAATATAAAAATAGAGCAATGGTAATTATACAAAATTTTTAAGAAATGTTATTTAGTTTAGATATAATTTCCATTCTGTTGACAGGGCTTAGAATATGCTGAATGTATCTCCTACATAGGGTTAAGAGCCACTGTTTCACTCCTCTATTTTAAGGGGTGTTTTGGGTATGACAGTGAATCTGATTGTGAGGATCCAGTTCTGAAGATCTGGGGAGTGTGGAGTACCCCTTCATTGCCATCACTCCCATATTCACTCTAACCCAGAGTGGTAGTACCTGTTATGGTCCCATAGATCTGTTTAATAATTATTTGTATTTGATAGAACCATGTGTTAAAAAAAACTCTTAGGAAAGTATACAAAAAAAATGTAAATATGAATGTTAAACATTTTCTCATAGAATGCTGAGCTTTAGCTATCATTAGACAATGTTTTTTTCAATGCAAGTAAGAACCTATTTGAAAATGTCAACTTGGATGACATTTTGTCTTTTCTAGAGAAATAAAATTATACAAAACATTATAAATATAAACATGAATAATACCATACAAAGGAATTATTAGAAAACAACCCCTAAAGATTTTGACATATCCTTAAAATGAAATTAAAAAGACAAAATCTTAAGAAACAACTTCACAAAAATGTACATGTAAATATAAATGCACAATATATATGATTCTCTAACCCCTAGGCATATAATAACCTCAGAAGGGTTAACATGCTGTTAAAATCAATCTATCAACCTATGAATTTCTTAAATGAAGCATTGCTATTATGAATGCTATTAATACTTGCAGTATTATATGTACCATTCCATTATTGGATCTTCAATGATCATTGAGAAATGGGTAAAAAAAATCTTTGCTGTGTGTATTGTGCAACAAAGAAAACAACTTTTTGTATAATTGAGTACACAACCTGACACAATTATTCACTGAATTTTAATCTTAAGTTTTTGTTCTATAACCTTTGATCTATGTGATCAATACTTGCCAATGAATTAAGTGTATTTGCAAGAAAGGAGATTTATGATGAAAAATGAATATTTGTTATTAAAAATAGATTTCTTTTCCTCATTAGACCTTTGAACATATTGAGGTATCTATGTGAATCTACCTATAAATTATTCTAATTTGTAATTTAATGGGTGCGGCTAAATGTTGAATGTATCCTTATGTTCAAAACTAAAGAACCTCTTTGCTTGTAAACAAGTTTTGCATATCACATCTTGATAGAAATGAAAATAAAAACAAGGCAAAACATTGGAAATGTGCTCAACACATGCTAATAATTATGATAATTATCTAAAGTTTTTCAAGGTTTCCTGAACATAGGAATGTGGTCTAATTTAAGTTTTGAATTTTCATAAGCTTATCTGATAGACGCATATTGAAGAGACATCTACATTTAGTCTGAATGTACATTGGCAGATATGGCTCAGATGTAAAGGCAACGTCCCACCTCATAATACAAAATATATCTTCCACATCGAAGAGACATAGGTCAATCCTTATTTAATCCTACTCTTACCCCCTAATCCTACTCTTCATTTGGTCTTGTACTATATTAAGAAGGAGGAGGAGGGGAGGAGGAGGAGATTTTTAATATACAATACTCTTCATAAATATTTGAATGAATATAATTTGCTTTTAATTTCAAAGTTTTGAGACTTAAAAACATCAACATTGTGCAAGAAGAATCAAATCTTATTGCAATCAACATCACAAGTCATTTGCACTGACTATTTCTGCAAAGGGATAAGAAGACCCCTCCCCCCCCCAAAAAAAAATAGGGAAGTGTCATTTTTTTATAAAATGCAGGAACTAAAAAATTCAAAAATATAATCGAAAACATAAAGAGTGTCCACAATAATCAACCGACGTAATTTGCGGTCCAAAAACATAACAGCAAGAAATGTCTTCACATAAACACCAAAAGATCTATTAGCAGCCTGACGATGGTGAAATAACCTGAAACCTGGGTAGTTGCTTATGAAAAACATTTATATTTAAAAAATTCAACAAATAAATAAATAAAGCTCCTACAAATTTGTGGTTGAGTACTGTGATTTCTTTGTTTCATCCCCCCCAATTTAAAAAAAAATATCTATCTATCTATATATCTATATATATATATATATATATATATATATTTATATAGATAAAAGGTGGCTTACTGGTGAATATGGGCATGATCGTTGGAGGTGCACAAAATCCAGGGGTTAAATCAGCGATATAACAAATACAAAGTGCTCAATACAAAGTAGAGCAAATTTATTAAAGAAATGGATACAATATAAACCTACTCGAGTTTCACCATTAGGATCTTCAGGGTTAAATCCACTGAATTAATCGAGGTACCGATTAATTGCAGCTGATTACACGTGTGTTCATTGAATAAGATGTTACGTTACATTGGCTCATAGTTATGTTTTTTACGAGGAAAATTATTGTGGCTGCATAGCGTGTATGTATATCTTGTGAAGAGAAGTTTATTTAGTTATTGATGAGTGTTGTGAAAAAATAATAAGATGAAAAAGATTAATTAAAATAAAATATAAAATATATATAAAATATAAATATAAATATAGATATAAATATAAATAAAAATAAATAAAATGGAAAAAAAAATACATGAGAAAAAGAAAAAATATATATAGCCGTATAAACTAACACAGTTATGGAGCGGTGACTTATCAAAATAGTATCCTGTATACGGATTATGGGTGGGTTAATTGAATGCGCATTCTACAGGTGTTATTATGTACAAATGCGTATAATGCGGAAATTATATTGTTACTTTATTTTTTTTAATCTTATTTTATTTTACTTAATTTTAATTTTATTTAATTATATTTATTTATTTATTTACTTATTTAATTATAATTTATTTAATTATAATTTTAATTCTTAATTTTTAAATTTAAAAAATTTTTTAAATTCTTAATTTTTAATTTTTAATGCGTAGAATTTAATTTGATTTTAACCTTAAGATTTAATTTTTTATTCTACCTTTTCAAACATAAATTCTTATATTACCAAACAACACCTCCAAATACAATCTTTCTTCCTAAATATCCCACACCCTCCAACATTTAATAAATAAATAATTAGCTCAACACCTCCCCTTTTTTTGTTTCACTACCCTTAATGCGTCACATATAAACAAAAAACATGTAGCAGCAAGCCCATCTCCGTAAACTGTTAATAATTTCAAATTTTCAAATTTTTTAAAATCTTTAAATCTTAATTATTAATTTGTTAAATTTTAGTTTCATTCATCCTTAATTTATATCAAGCCTCGTAATAATAATTCAATACACCAGCAAGTTTATTATACCGTTTGGCGTTCCAATTTATTTTTAGCTTCAATTAGGATAATTTAAATAAAACCCAAATAAATAAGCTTAAACATATCCTAACAATACCACATTTATTCACTGAAATACATCAAAAAGATCAAAAATAAGGCTCTAACTGTTAAATTGGGTGACAGCAACAACTGTTTATTCCAACACATCCAAAACATAACACAGCTTTAATTTCAACAATTCATTCATGATCGCATACATCCACAACAAAAGATTAAGACAAAATAAAAATGATAATAATAATAAACATACACACACTTATAACAAATCCTACTACCACTTCCCTCTCTCAACAAAAGATTAAGACAAATATTCAAAGTCTGTGCCATAAGCAACACACCAAATGTTAATTGTAGATCGGGCTTCCTTAATATTTCCTCACACCTAGGAAAAGCCATCATAAACAGCTATAGACCTAAAAGACAGCAAGACAATACTTAGCAAATAAATAAATAAATAAATAATAATAATAACAATAATAATAATAATAAACATATGCAAACACACACACACACACACACTTATAACAAATCCTTCTACCATTTACCATTTGTACATGACTTACTATATCTCCACCAAACCCAGCGCATATGACCCACCTACTTCTTTCAACACCTAACCACCTGTGGTATCATTAACAGAACCTTACTAGCTACACACCCGATCAGAAAAAAATAATAAAATAAATAAATAGAACTCCCAACTCCTACTAACACCAAAAATTGACCACCCCTCTCCTATTCATGACCTCCTAACTCACCAGTAAATATGAAAATGTTCACCGTTGAAGCAAGAACCAACGTCTTGATTTCTATTTCTCCAACCGTAAGCGTCTCAAAAAATTTTCAAAAAAATTATTTTTTCGAACACTTCAAAATTCTCTGTATTTTGACCATTTTAACTTCAAATATCAAACATTCTTACCCTGAAATTTTTTTTGTATACTTAAATATTTCATAATTTATTATTATTATTATTATTATTATTATTATTATTTTAGTTCATATTTAAAATAATAATAAATAGAATACAATGTGTACATGAACAAACTCCTGGCCAAAACACGTGTTGGTAATTCATTAAACTAATTTTATCCATTCAACATTTTCTTTCCTTTATTTATTTATCCTTTCAACATATTGTTGGATTCATTTCCATTTTTCAACTATATTCCCTACCACCAACTCTTTCCTATAACAGAATCAACCTAACATGATCAGAATTGTGAAACTCATAAATACCAGGCTCGGTGTTTGAAAGTAGACAATGACATCTTCTTCAGTCTGTTGGTTGGTTGGTTGGTTGGCTTTTACGGAATGTCAACTCATTGGGTCATTTTATGCCGAAGATGTTTTGTTTTATTCATTCTTGATGGGTACTCTATTTTTGTAAACTCAATTTTCTAAACACATTTTAGAACTCGTTTTGTTGTATTTAACCAAGGGGTTAAATGAAGGGGTACTCCATATTCTCCAGAACTCCAGAACTGGAACTTCATCATCAGATATGCCATTCTAAGCAAACACAAAGTATTTTTAGAATTCTATGTCGCTGTATGTTTTAATGTCTGTTTTACTCCCATCTTTTTTTTATCCTTTCTTGAAAGCGACAATTTAACTCATAGATGCGACCCTAATAGGTACTACCACTCCGGGTCAGAGTGGACCTGGGAGCAATGGTGATGAAGGGGTACTCCATATTCTCCAGAACTGGAACTTCATCATCAGATAGAGTTTAACGTCATTCCGAGGACACTAAGGCCCCCAGACACTGCTTTCTAGCACATATATGGTAAAATGGATTGGGGCTTGCCATAAGGGCAATAGGGTTGGACAATCATATAGGTGCTAGGGTTTGACGTGACCAGCCGGTTGATTGGAGTGGGCCTCTCCAACCGCCCTTCTAACCTAAGTAAGGGCCAAAGTGGAGTGTTGCATGTCATGGACTGCTCAGCCATCAGTGTTCCATCCTTAAGTATCACAGGTCGACGCCCACGGCCAACATGTGGTCAATGGTGGGGTAGGTCATACCCCTCTACAGAGGTGCAATTGGTGTATTCTAAAGCCCCAGCCGACAGAACTTTTATTCTGTGTATGATTGATTAGTTTTATTTCTGTCCGTATTCCTGATGCGAGAACATTGGGCTTTTTTTTTTGTAAAATGAGACAAGTGATATGCCCATTCTAAACAAACACTAAGTATTTTTCAGAATTCTATGTCGCCGGATGTTTTAATGTCTGTTTTACTCCCATCTTTTTTTTTTATCCTTTCTTGAAAGCGACAATTTCTTTAAAGTCTTTTTCTTCCTTTCTATTGAAAAAAAATATTCAAAGTTAAAGCATAATAACAGACAACAGCCTTTGCTCATTTCTCAAATTTCAGTTTGACTCATTGGGGGGGGGGCATTTTCTTTGCTTTTCTTCTTTCATCCCCTCTGTTCTTGTTCTCCTAACACATTTGCTTTGTTTTATGCCCCTGCTGTTTATCACCATTCCCATCATCGTTATTCTTCCCCCAGCTCGCCTATTTTTGCTTTCTGTTGTTTCTGCCCTGACATTCAAATCCCCCTAACTCAATTGAGAGAGAGAGAGAGACAGACAGAGACAGAGACAGAGAGAGAGAGAGAGAGAGAGAGAGAGGGAGAGAGAGAGAGAGACGGTTGTTGCCTAGAGCTGGCACCACATGGCAACTAGTCAGAGTGAAATTTCCGTGATTCTTTTTATGAACATGTATTAAGGAAGCTGAGTGATTGTAATGTAGTGACAGTGATGTTGGTGCCCAGCTGACTGACAACTAAAAGTAGGTATGTATAAAAAATATACATTTTCTATCGGCAATATGATTTATTACTGCTAAGCCGCGCCCCTTTTCTTCTAAAGTAAGGTGATTAAAAGTGTAATAATCCATTTTGGTTTGGTTTGTTTTGTTTTACGGCATATCAACCTCAATGGGTCATTTAATGCCCATAAAGTTTTGAAATAAATTCATTCTTAATGGATAATCATTTTTTTATAAACACATTTTTCTATTTAACCCATAGATGGGACCCTAACAGGTACTACCACTCTGGGCCAGAGTGGACCAGGGAGCAATAGGGACAAAGGGCTGCTCTACATTCCCCAGACCTCCGGAACTGGAACCTCACCATTAGATAGAATTTAACATCATTTTCAGGGCATGAAGACCCTCAGCCAACGCCTTCTAGCACCCATATGATCAAAAGGGCTGGGGTTTGCCATAAGGGCAATAGGGTTGGGGCAATCATATAAGTGCTAGGGCTTGGCGTGACCAGCCGATTGATCGATGGGGAGGGGGCTCTCTGACTGTCCGTCTAGCCTAAGTAAGTTGAAAGTGCGAACCGCATACACACGAAACAACACATGAAATAAAAATTCAAAAAATAAATAAATTGCACCAAACACAGAAAATGAATTACAGATATGGCGTGACCGGGTACTATGATACAAACATTCAATGCTCAGCACGTGGAAAAATGATGCAACAAATGCGGAAGAGCGGACCACATCGCTCGCATGTACAACGTTATTGGGACAGTCTGATGACTACACACTTTGCTCAAACGATGCTTATACCATTATAATTCATGACAGGGATACAGGCAAAATGACACTCAATGTCGGGGACATATCACTGAAAATGTTTGTAGATTCAGGTGCTTGTGTAAACATGGTAGGAATGCATGGACCAAGCTAAAATAAAAAAGAATTAAATACACAATCAAAAATAATAATATATCCTAATGGGAAACAAAATAAAGATTAAACTTGGAATCCTAAAGTCCGAGTATAAATGCCCGTAGAGAAAGAGGAATGGATTCCAAGAGACTCAGCTAAAAGAGACTACATTGGCATCACTCATACTCATTAGAAGTAACATCTGTCAAGACACTTAGAACATAAAATTATGAACAAAACAAAATACCACTCTGATATGCTATTTTAATTCCAAGAAAAGGAGGGATGTAATATCCTCGCATTCAGAGTAGACACTTATTTCATGTACATTAGTGGAAGTAAACATCACCTAGTGCATTATTGTAAATAAAGTTGTAGTAACGAGTCGAACTTATCTGACCCAAAGCGTTCTAGATGCCTGGCTTGCGATGACACGGCATTCTCACTAGTAGGTGCACTGCTAATGAGTGAAAACGTCAAGGCTTGGACACCCTCATCTCGTGAAAATGATGGACAACCACTACACCGCGGGTGGAATAGCGAGTGAGGCTCAACGGTACCTCGACCGTGGCGTTAAAACCGACGACACTGCCAGTTACGACATCACTGCATATTACAACAACCCGCAACGGCCGAAACAGTCCAATGACGGGCCTGAACAACGAGCAGCGAAAACATTCAGACAGTCCTCTCAGAAAAAGTATAACACGGCACCCAATGGTAGACACCCACCTAACCAAAAACACAGAGACATGACTCGAGGTACACCAATTTGCAGGAACTTTATAAGGGGCTTCAAATGATTTCCGGGGCATAACTGCCCATATCGACATCCACCCCCAGCTCAAGCACGCGTCGCAACAACAGAAGAAGCATCACACCTCAACGTTACACAAACCAACGACACGGATTTTCTGTACGGACCGGACGAGATGTGATGGCTCGTACGCCGGTCCACCCCGCAAATCATCACATATTTAATCTCCAGCGACACTCCGTGCAACAATCCCCGTTCGTTAAAACGACATTCACTATCAAAGGAAACACCTTCACGGACACAGCAATGTTAAACTCTGGTTGCTCAGAACTTAACAAGACAAACAAACCATTCACATGGACAGAAGAGGCGGATCGGGCTTTCAAAAAAGTCAAGAGTCGACTTTCATCACCGCTCATCATATCGTTTCCGGACTTCTCTCGGCTCTTCACGCTCACCACGGATGCCAGTGACGTAGCGTGTGGAGCCATCTTAATGCAGGAGGCCGACAACGGAAAAAAGACCATAATAGCGGTCGCCTCACATACATTTAACTCCACCGAGCAAAACTGGTCCACCACCGAACGGGAAGTCTATGCCATAAAATAGGCGATATCAAAGTTTGACTACTTTCTACGTGGCCGTCCGTTCATCACTTCACCGATCACAGATCGCTGACCTATCTGGACCAGCGTGAGTTCAACAACGTCAAGATACGGCGATGGCAGGAAGAAATATCTTGCTACAAGTTCATCTTGGAATATGTCGAAGGAGAATCAAACGTCTGGGCCGATATGCTCAGTAGAGGCTGCGGAAAGAGGAAACAAAAAACACTTAACGACCATACCCCGGTGGGCAGGACATTTAAGCTGGACGGCTCCGACCTTCACATCTACATCCCATCGTCGTGTCTCAGCGAGGTGGACAGTTTACGACTCATCCCCAGGACGCACACAATACAAAATACCCGCCATCACAGGCACATCGTAGACGCTTTCTTCGCGTACCACTCCAACTCTCCTATTCCTATTGAAAGAAACTGCGATCCCCTCGGCATCGCGGCCGAACAGCTGAATTATAGTACATTAGCGAATATAATCAGAGCTCTCCAATCACCTAAACCAGGTGAAACCCACACTGATCCTGGAGACCATAGATCGACATTCCTTAAAAAACACATGAGTCAGTTCTTTTTGGAACCAGGCACCACCGCAAAGTTGGTAGTGCCATACAAGCTCCGGACCAAATACCTCCATCAAGCACATGAAGGCACCAACCACTCGGGCATAACTCGTATGCGCGAACTCCTATCCAGCTACTGGCTGGAATTCAAAAACCGGGACATTATGTCCTATGTTAACTCCTGTGTCACATGCGCAAAATGTAAAGGGAACTACGGCAAGCGTGTACACCGGCCCATGGGTCACTGCAAACGAGGCAAAAGACCATTCGAAATCGTATTCATAGACTTCGTTACGATGCCAAACTCCAAGGGAAAGCGCTATATCCTTACCATCCTGAACAGCTTCAGTCGATATTTCACTGCCATACCTTGTGCAAGGGACCGCGCAATTGACGCCGCTCGTGGACTATACCAACTATTTCTTCGGCACAGAGAAATACCCGACATAGTATCATCTGATCGCGGCACACACTTTACCGGTGAAATTTACAAACTGTTTTGCGACCAAATGTCTATCTCCCAGGAATTTCACTGCCCCTGGACACCACAGAGCTCAGGAAACATTGAGCGACAGCATCGCACTATGAAGAACGCTCTCTATATTCTATGCGAGGACAGAAACTGAGTGGACAGACGTCTTTGAATCCGTCGTCTCATCTATGAACGCCACGATCAACAGCGCCACGGGTGTATCACCACATTACACCGTTACGGGTCGTCACCCTAATATCGGTCTTCCCAAGATTCACGAAAGGGAAATCTCCAACGATGATCCGGGAACTTATGGTATGCAGATGAATGCCCTTCTCAGACAAGTTCATAGGCATGTCACCCTAGCAAACAATGAAGCCGATCACAAATCGAATACTACACTAAACCAGCGTATATACAAGGACTCAATACGGGTTGGCGATAAGGTGCTACTGCACCGCCCCCAGTCTACCACTGCACATTAATCACAATTGAAATGGATCGGCGCTTTTGAGGTGGTAAAACAAATGATAGGGTGATCCAAATAAGAAATGAGGAAGGCAAAACCAACTGGGTTCACCGGGCTCACATTCGCTGCCTCGCACCTCGACCCGAGCACCTATCTCACCACACGTTACCTCCACCGCCGTATCACATTCTCCCACAAAATCAGGAATCGCCACATCCGGACCCATCCATTACACTTATAGCGACGCAACCTTACGAGCAGAACAACAATCAGGAACTACACCAAAGCAATTCAAAACAACTTCCAGTCAGGTTAACACGAGGCCAGGTGCCAACGCGTTACAAGGATTTTGTGATGAAATAAACCACCAACACCACTTACACGTCCATACATACCCATTGTGAATCGAGTCGATATCTGGGGGAGCTCTGTTACATAAACAATAATAGATATCTCTCGATTCATTAATTACCAATTCAATTCGCGCACACACCGCAATAAAAAAAAATACACACACTCGCCAACAAGACAAAACATAAGTTGTGACGCTAACCGGAAGTTTACTCCATGGTAGCCTAAAAAGAAGTGACCAATTTAACACGTTTTTGCGCATAGGCTCCAAATTGAAGTTCCGGTTGTAAAACAAGAATGCCCAAAAAATAAAAATAAAAGGATTTTGTAAATAAACTCACATTTTCATCAAATCGAAAGCTCTCCCCCCAAAAACAAAAAAGGCTTCTGTGATCCGATTTCGGATCACACAGGCCTATATAAAATCGGCTTTGAAAAGCTGACAGCAGACTAAACCAGCGACACGCGCAGACCACATCACAGGCAGCCGACTTACATCCTCATCTACCTCTACCCAAATCTGACCGACAGTCAACAAGCGGACAATTCCACATCGTTCAGCAATACCAAGAAAAATACACCAACTATCATACACAAAATTCTGCCTACATCACCACCCCACTACCACATTACCACGGTAATCCTGACATTTTTACTGACTTTATCATTCATTTTACTACTATCACTAAATCAGACTTTCTCACTTAAATTCAATTTCAGCTTTTCGTCGTTCTCATGTTATTTTTTCCAATACAATTTTGAAACTTAAAATCTGTGTTTGTTTTTCCTTGCCACCATACGCTTCATACTAACCCTGTTTATTACACCTTGGCATTTAACTCTTAATATTATTGGGAAAAAAACTACGAATATCAAATTAGAATGTTAAAAATTATTTACAATAAAATTCTATCAGAAATATTATAGAATCTTTATTGATAAAAAGCAAGAATGTTTTCTTCTTCAATACATTTCTGATTAAATTAATCAGAAATGTATCGAAAAAAAAAAGGTGCCTCCAAATAAAATAATTAATCGCTTAAAAACAATAAACAGTGTCTGTGGTTTACACGTTCGTGAATTAGGAGCAGTGGCTGGATAGAATATTATGTCCCCTACAACCTCCCATAAAAAAGGACGACAATTTTTAATTCAAACATTATTTTCAATATTCTTTTATAAAGACTATTAAATGGAATCTCATTATTTTTAGTTACAATATACAATATTTTCTTTAATTAGATAAATACGCTTTTGCCTTGCAGTGAATGGGAGTATTTATTTAACATTTTATAAATTTTTAAAAATCCCTTAAAAAAAGTAGACAACTGGAACTTTTAATGTAACATTCCTTAGAAAATAACGATTAAAAAAAAAACGATAAATATTTTTTCTTATTTCTGAAACTTAAGTTTCAAAATGTAAGACGTCCTACTACCGAAATAATCAGAGTATCGATTTTTAGAAAAAATATGTTCCATCATTGATTTATCTTTCTAAAAATGTAAAATTAATTTTCCTGCAAAAAAAAAAAAATTACGCAGAAACTTGAATGGGGGATCAATGTGCGAAAGAAAAACTAACGAAAAAATAATTAGCCTTTTCAATTTTAGAGTAAGAATTTATTTAGAATTTCTTCATATACCGGAAGTTTTTATTAAAATTGGATTATTAGTTTATTTTTGTTGATTTTTAGAAGAATTTCCTGTGATCCCCCTTATCAGCAGGTGCGCGAATTTGAGCATCCCTATAAACTGACCTGAAAAAATGTGTCTTTTAAAAAAATACCTGGTGCATTATAACATTCATTCATTGATATATCAAAACTGAAAATTTAATTAAAATGGGTTAATTTCCTGATTATTTGTAATTTTTCCTATCAGGGCGGGGGGGTGACTTTGGTACTGTTGAATATGTATTTAATGCTTGAATTGTTGGTCCTTATATAATATTTTGAATGTTTATTATTATTATTATTATCATTATTATTATTATAAAATGAAGCACTAATTTTTTACTTGTATTTTTCTGTCATCTTGATTTCAGTTGCTTTTTATCACAACTATTCATATTCAGATAAAAGAAAACATAGTCAAAAGTTATTAATGTTTGACAATGCTTCATTTAATAATAAAAATTCAATAAAATATTCTTTCTACTACAGTATATAAAATAACTGAAATTAATTTTTTTTTTAAATACTAAAAAAATTATTAATGGTAAACATGTTATTAATTAAAGTCAAAAATAAAAATATCTTTATTTATTCTTAATAAAATAAGTGAATATTTTAAGCAGCACAATAACTGTATGTAAAAAGTATTGTCTATGGAATTCTAAGTGGTTCAGCCCCACAAATAACCAGATGTGACATATCTCTAATCCCTAATAAGGCTGTCAAGTCCTACTTTTTGCCACTAGAAGGAGTGGTGATGTCATTACTATATACTTTATGAGAAAAGAAAGGAGCATTGTTCTCTAGATTAAACAAAGAAGTAGTGTTAAAAACAAACTGTTGTCTCTTTCCCAATGATCAACATGTTATAAAAGGGTTAATTCTTAAGAACGCCAACTTCAAATCTTGAGTTGATAATTCCTTGTTTTAAGCACAGATACTTGCAGTTCATGATTGATTGATTGATGGATAGATCAATTTTAATGGCATCTCAACCTGTCTAAGTTTATTTTATGCCTAGAGGTTAGGGAATTATGTTCATATTTACATTTTTTGTGTAATTGTTTTAGTTGTTTTTTGCACACGGTCCTATTAAATACAAATACTTTTTAAACAGATCTGTGTGGTCCATCATAGATGGGGGCCCTAACGGGTACTACCATGCAGGTCAGAGTGAACCTGGGAGTAATGGCAATGAAGGGATACTGAACACTCCCCAGAGCTCCAGAGCTGAAGTTTCACCATCAGATGCAGTATAGTGTCATACCCAGAACACTTAACAGTTAAGTTCTATATATTGCCACATTAAATTATATTATTCAATATTAAAAAATAAATATTTCTGACACCAAAGTACAAAACAAGAGCAACATATTTTGATGAAATAATTCTAGCAATATTCTATGGATATCAATATAGATAAGAGACAAACAAAAAGCTTTTGTGTACATAATATTTCTTGTTCTTCAGACTTTTACAAATATATACAGTCTTTTTTTACTACTTGTAAACATCCAGCATAGTGCTGACCATCCAACTATTTATAAAATCAAAAATATTTTTGTATCATTAATTTTGATTGGTATTTTCATTCAACTTTTAATCTATAGTAGTTTTTTTTTTCTTTTTTTTTTAAAAGTCATTCTACAACAATAAGTAACAGTGCAGATCATAAATTAATAATAATAATAATAATGATAATAATAATAATAATAAATACCTGGACCTTGCCAGAGAATTGAAAAAGCTGTGGAACATGAGAGTGAAAGTGATACCAATTGTAGTTGGTGCACTTGGAACGGTCCCAATAAACTTGGAAAAAAGACTGGAGGATCTAGAAATCAGAGGAAGAATTGAGACCATCCAGACTACTGCACTGCTGCAATCGGCTAGAATATTCAGAAAAGTCCTGGAGACCTGAGCAGACTTGTTGTCTCTCAGACTCCAGTGAAATACCATCAGCTAACGCTGATGTGAAAAACTCAAATAGAGTGAAAATAATAATAGATAAGCTTTTGGTGAAATTCAAACATGCATCTCCTTTTGTTTTGAGGAAGCCTGAAACACACCAGCTGCTTTACTAACTGATCTTTGAAGAGGCATTAGTTTGCAGAAAGTCAAATAGAACCTCAAAGTCCATCCCTTATTCCATTTCTCAACCTCTATTGATTGGTAGAAGCTCAACTCAAACCTTATTTTGTTTCTTTATCTTCATCTCATCAGTCCATCTCATCTGTTTGACCTGAAATGGCATATGAAGGTTCAAAAAGAAATTAGTGTTATTCAAAATACTCCCCTTGGCATATAGCACACGTATTCCAGTGAGTTTTTCATTAGTTGAAGCACCTCCAAAATTCTTCTTTTTATGCTGTATTTCAAAACTCACTGGAATCAGTGTGTTATATGCCAAGGGGAGTATTTTGAATAAAAATCAATTTCAGGCAAAAACAGAATAGACTTTGATGTGAAGATCTGCAATCCAAAATATGAATATGTATCAGTTTAAAAGTATGAATGGTAATAAAACTTAATAATATCCAATTTGACTGTATAATGTTACACTAGAAATAATGAAATCTTGTTATCTTTGATTTAGAAAAAACTTTTTTTATAAAAAATTGTTGTGTGTGTACTTATGTGTAATACTGTAGATATGATGATGGCAGTAAACTTGTGTGTGAGTATTGCCATTGCTTGATAAAGGATACAACCCAATGATGTTGATTTGTTCTTCTTTTTTGTTCAGTGTGGCAGTCACTCAGAGAGTGGGATTGGTTCTGTGCAATGGTTTTCCTCACTTAAAAATCTTCAGGCACAGGCATTGCTTGATATGCAATACATATTTTACCATTTATGTGTTCTTGATAACACAAAGGCTGGATGTAGCCTAAAACGGCAAAACAAACATTCAATGAGACTTTAGCTGGGCCACAATAGTGCCGCTTACCATTGAGCGCTATTGTGGCCCAGCTAAAGTCTCATTGAATGTTTGTTTTGCCGTTTTAGGCTACATCCAGCCTTTGTGTTATCAAGAACACATAAATGGTAAAATATGTATTGCATATCAAGCAATGCCTGTGCCTGAAGATTTTTAAGTGAGGAAAACCATTGCACAGAACCAATCCCACTCTCTGAGTGACTGCCACACTGAACAAAAAAGAAGAACAAATCAACATCATTGGATGCAGCAGCCACCACAGGTTATATCTTCTTAGAGTTTTCCTTCTCCTAGACAAGGCTGATGAATGCATCTCTCCTGGTGGTTTTGCCACACGCCCCTGGATACCAATCCAGGTATTTTTACGTCTCCACGTATGTTATGTGCTAGATGGTTTCCTTTGCTCTTTGACAGGCTTTTTTGTTTTTTGTCCAGACAAGCTTAGTGGGGGTAACCAGTTTAGTTGCTGATGACCCAAGTATGAAACAGGGTTACATAGTACCATTAGTGCTTGGCAACCTGAAATGCCCTATATGCTGACTGTATCCAATGCAGAGGGGTAAGATCATCCAACCCAAAATAGGATATCTGGGATATGACATTAAACTGCATTTGATGGTGAGGCTGCAGTTTTGGAGACCTGGGGAAGTGTGCCACATTCCTACATTGCCATAACCAGGTCTACCATGACCAGTAGTGGTAATACCTATTAGAGTCTCGTCTATGAGTCAAATAGATGTTTAGAAATTATTTGTATTCGATAGCACCATGTGCAAGAAAAACAAAAAAAGCTTAACTCCACCAAAAATGTAAATATAAACATACAGTGAATGTTATCCCCTCTAGGCATAAAATAACTCTAGGCAGGTTGACATACTTTTGAAATCAATCAATCAATAAAAATAAATTGCTGATCATGATAGTCTAGCACAACAAATGTCAAGGTACCTCTGTACTTCATCTCAAATATACAGACATAAGTATTTTCTGTTTAATGTCTTTTAAAAGTTAGCTTTTACTTGAAATATAAATTTCAGGTAAAAGCTCAATTTCGGATATTCACTATGAAAATTATAATTTTTTGTTCATTTTAAGTTGAATTAAAAAGTCTATCGAATTCAAATGTATTAGTGCAGGACCTACAATGGTCACAATTTAGCCACCAACTTGGTGCTTTAAACATTTAACCATCACCCATTAAACTAAAGCTGTTAAAGTTCTTGATAATAAACATGTTTATGTCATGCTTTTGTGAGTTAGTCTATTAATGGGATCTTAGCAGACCATGTGGCCCCAGTTTCATTACATCTCTAGTACCTTTCCACAATTTCATTACATCTTAAGTATGTATTTTTTCTTTTTTTAATCCTAAAATAGAAACGAAGTAGTTCATTGTTAAAACATTCAATTTTTTTCTTTTTTTAAATTTTTGTGATTTGGTGTAATACAAAAACTTTAGTCAGAATAAAATCATCTATAAAATGACATGAATTTTATTACTGGGGTGAATTAAAAGTTTTGCAATATTTTGGTATGTGCTAGTTTGCAGCATATATATCATGTGATCCAAGCTGTTCAAGCCATAGAATGTGTTATAATATGCTAATGCACAAGCTGCCACCCTTCCATCAGGGAACGGTCTAGTCCTATCAAAAGGGTACACATGCACAAAAGTAAACATTCCAAGGAGAAATGAAGCCAATGCAAATGAGCTGAGTGTATTTTTGATTAATAAATTTCTTGTTGTTAAATTTGGAGTCAAAGTTATCAAGATGTCAGCGCACTAAATACAACAATATTGTGGTATTTAGTGCGCTGACATGTTGTTCATTACTTCACTCAGTATGGGATTTTAAAGATGCACAGATGAACATGTGAACATGGTCTAATTTGGGAACTTATACTTTATGAGTTCTAACTGAGCCATAACACCACAGAAACAACCAAAAACATTTGTCATGTAAAAAGTGAAGGTGCACTTGATCAGATTACAGTAACAAGATGATTCAAGAAATTTTGCAAATATTTTGCAAGGCCTACAAATATAGATTCCGAGGATGTGCTCTAAACCATAGAGACAAATCTGAAGAGTAGCACTGAAAGAGTATGAGGCATGCTTAGCATTTCACAGTCCAGTGTGGTTCGTAATCTTCACAATCTCAGCAAAAGCATCCTGAGTGGCTAAATTTTGCCTTACTTTACCAAGATATTGCAAAATCTTTGATTAATCCTCGTAAAATTGGTCAAGTGTTGCCAAAAACTGCTGCTCAAAATGTATCAAGACAGATTTCATTTTTTTTTCTCCATTTGGTACTGAATCATTTAGATAAAGTATAAAAAGAATAGACATCATCATTAGATTTATTGAGACATCTATAGTCTAGACATCATCATTAGATTTATTGACACATCTATAGTCTAGACATCATCATTAGATTTATTGACACATCTATAGTCTAGACATCATCATTAGATTTATTGACACATCTATAGTCTAGACATCATCATTAGATTTATTGAGACATCTATAGTCTAGACATCATCATTAGATTTATTGACACATCTATAGTCTAGACATCATCATTAGATTTATTGACACATCTATAGTCTAGACATCATCATTAGATTTATTGACACATCTATAGAGTAGTCGAGACATCATCATTTTATTATATAAATTGCTTTGCTGTGAATATCTTCATCTAAATTTTAATATTGTGATACTTTTTTGATCATATTTGTTATTATAAAAGGATGCATAAAATTATTGGATGGTAATGGGAACTACACAATGATGCTGCATGGTATTTTGAACAAATCCAGGAAGTAGCACCCTACAAAACAGAAGGTATATGACCACTTACTTCCCATCTTTCAAATCATCCAAAAAAAGGTGAGCAAGACATGCTGCACATTGCTGCGAAAATAGCGTCAGACTTATAAGCAACATTTTCCTATGGACACACCAGTGTTGGTCAACCAGCAAAAATTTACATTCATTAGCTCTGTATGGAAACTGGGTGCCGTCTAGAGAACTTACTTAGTGTGATGGCTGATAGGAATGAAAGGGGAGAGAGAGTCAAAAGAATCCTTGATGATGATGATGATGATGATGATGATGATGATATCAAATGTTCCTTATTTGGTCCACTTAAAAATAAGTTTATTTTCATGGATTTATTAAAAAATTTTGAAATTCAAATGTTTTTATTAATTGATTGATTTTAATGGCATGTTAACCGATTTAGGGCTATTTTAAGTCTAGAGGATAGGGAATCGTGTTATGGTTATATTTTTTATGTAGTTGTTTTTTGAGAGTTTTTAAATTATTTTTTTTTACATATGATTATATGATATCAACACAACTAATAATAATAATCCTTAGTAAATGATTGAACCGTTCTATTTGATCTATAGATGGGACTTTAACATATACTACCATTTCAGGTCAGAGTAATGGCAATGAAGGGGTACTTCATAATCCCCAGAAGTGGAGCCTCACCATCAGATGCAGTTTAGTATAATACCTAGGACATCTAATGTTCTAAAGGAAAGAAGAAGGTGTTAGGTTATCAAAATTAAAATGAAGAATCAATTAGTAACACGTGACGAAGCAAAAGATTTCTTGCTAGAATATTAAATCCTTTTTTGTTTTATGGACTTTTTATAAAAGTTGAGTATCTAGTAAGCTAGGGGCTGTGGGTGGAGTGTATAAAATCTCCCATCTTTTCTACTGATTTATAAAATCTCCCATCTTTTCATGATTGACTAATTTTAACTGCATATCAATGTGTCCAAAGTTATTTCATGTTAGGGAATCACGTTTATTGTACATTCAAATTTACATTTTTTGAGTCCTTGTTTCTTAAGAGGTCTTTTTTTTGCACATGATCTTATTGAATATAAATAATTTTTAAACAGATCTACTTGACCCAGAGATGGAACCCTAACAGGTACTACCACTCTGGTTTAGAGTGGACTTAAGAGTAAGGGCAATGAAGGAGTCCCCCAACAGGATAATATTCATGTTGAGTGTGTGTTACTGCTTTCTTTAAAAAGTGAGTCAATCTTATACAAGTTTTCTTCTTCAATACTAACATTACCAAATACACATATTTTAAAATGGACTTTTTCAAATCACTTGAGTGAATTTCTATAAAATTTAATTTATGATACAACAGACATTTTTTATTACTATAAGACACTTGCAGACATAAAAAATACTCTGTCTTCCATCTGCTATAGGTATTTATAGACTTATGTGATATAAGATCCAGAACAAAGACTCTTCAAAAAAGAACTACCTATAGCAAATTACCTGTGTACATCAGGTAACATTCTTATCTTCTTTTAGTGCAGTGATAAAGTATACCTAAGGTAAGTCAATAAGTTTGCAGTGTAGATGTGCAGTATCATCTACACTATTAATTCTGACACAATTGGTAAGTCAGAAGTATTTTTTAAATATCAGTCTATCTTAACACTTACATTCACCACCCATTTATACTAACAGTATTTT
>CM042156.1:66458074-66547736 GCA_023376005.1 Doryteuthis pealeii
ATATTTTATTTTCCTTAATAAAATGTAACATTTGTAATGTGGTGGCCTACACTCCACTGACCTCAGTGCCTAGCTATGGTAGACATGACTGACAGGGAGAGGTCAAAAGATCAACTGCCTCAGTGGGTGCTGTGGGGAATGCATTAACTCATTGAGTGGCTAGAGGCAGCCATGGGAGATTCAAAAAGTAACAGTTGGTACCAAGACAATGAATAGTTAAGTCCTGTATTTTGAGAATCAGCAAAACTGCCCCTGATATTGGGGAGGGTAACGATTTATAAAAGAAACCAGTTCTTTCATTCTTTGACTAAAGAAACTGCTCTACATATTCTTTCTTACTGATTTGAAGATGTAACACTGAAAATAAAATGTAGGTGTTTTTGTGAAAAATGTCTCTATCTTTATTTCCTATTGTCAGAGTCAAGAGACATTTGACATTCCCACAATGTAACACATTTGATGTTGTACAACTGTGTGTGTGTGTTATATAGTTATTCACTTACCTAATCTCTTTGCCACTGGCAATATGTGACATAAGGTCAGTTTTTAAGTGGAGTACAGCTAGTTTAAATTCAGTTTTCCTTCTCCTAAACCAGTTGCAATACCAACACTAAATAGCTTAATTTCTTCTACTGTTTATCTATAGGAGAAGAAAAAATGGTTTCATGGCTTTCCTGGTCGTATTAATTGTATATAAGTAAAGGAATGTTCTTTATTTATTTTACATTTTGTAATTTTGACTCTTGAATCAGAACAAAACACCATATCAGTTTTTAGGTTATTTCCTATAACTCTAACATAAATAAAGGGGAACCACTCTAAACTGATAAATTATTTATTTTCCCATTAAACTAACCCTAAACCCTAACCCTGTCTTCTTTTTTCCTAGTAGATCAATAAATAAATAAATAATTTATCAGTCAAGAGTGGTTCCCCTTTGTTTATGTTAGAGTTATAGGAAATAACCACAAAATGTATCTTCAGTCATTCTAAACTGGTAAATACTTTATTATTTCAACCAGATCTATTTGGCGTCTCATAAGACGCCAACAAGTACTACCACTCCCAAACAGAGTGGACCTAGGAGTAATAATAACAAAGGAGTGACTCCATATTCTTTAGAACTGGAACCTTAACACCAGATGAAGTTTACTGTCATATACAGAAAACTTACCATTTTTCTTTTAGGGTGGGGTCAGGGTCTTATACTTCTGCAGCAGGTGTAGTTGATATATTCTACTAAACCCTACTGACAGGGTGGTGCCTAAAATGGTCATTTCTTATATGTTTACATGTTAAAAATAACCCTAGGGTTCTTTCAACAAAATGAAATTTTTTAAAAAGTAAAACAAAACAACACTAGTTCAACCAATTCATATTTAATATATCTTTATAGAAGTCACAACTAAGTTTCCTGATGCATTTTACTGCATAATATCTACCAGCTGAACGAATGTTCTTGTTCACTTCTGAATCTTATCATTTCTTATTTTTGCCCAAAAATACAACACACATTTACTCTCATAATATGAAGGCACTTTTCTTATGCTTGATTTTAATGGCATGTCAAACTGTATGGAATTATTCTATGCCTATTTACATTTTTTGTGTAGTTGCTTCTTAAGAGGTTTTTTTTTTTTACAAATAAATCTGTTTAAAATTATTTGTATACGATAGAGCCTGTGGAATACAAATAATTTATTTGCTCCATAGATGAGACCCTAACAGGTACGACTAGCCAGAGTGGACCTGGCAGTAATGGCAATGAAGGGGTACTCCACATTCCCTAGATCTCAAGAACTGGATCCTAGCTATCAAATGAATTTAGTGTCATACCCAGGACACTCCATTTTTGGAGGCGGGGAGTAACACTGTGTGGGATACAGTCAGGAGACAGGGCTGAGGTGATTTCAATAAATATTTTATTTTTGTGGTTGCTGGTTCAAATTCCTTACGTGCCCTTCGTCTCGTTTCTAAAGGGTCAAAATGAAGTGATATAGATTTTTTTAAATGCATAAAAAACGAAGAAAAAACCCAGTGTCAACCTTTCTTTTGTTTGTCTGCATGCACAATCTCCGCATTGTCGTCCAATTTATTATACGCATTTTTAATACTTTCCACCCTCTTGTCTATTTTACCCCTCCCCTTCTCTCTCTTTTCTTAAATGTCGACTACTAACCTGAATCTAGTGATATATTCCCCCAACTTCCTCTTAGCAGGTTTAGGTCAATAAAATTATGAACCTGTCACAGATTTTGCCCCCAACCCAAGTATTCACAAAGAAAAGGTAAAAAGAAGTAAGAAATATAAAACAAGAAAAGAAATTCTGGTTTCAGCTTAACTTTGCGTCTTACTACCAAAATAATAATAATAATGTAATAATAATAATAATAATAATAATAATAATAATAATAATAATAAATGAAATAAAATTAATAAACAATTAAAAGAAAAAGAAAGGATTTTTCGAATCCTGGCTTTTCTCCATTCTCCACCACATCGGTTAACATTTGTGTAACCTGGGATTAAGATAGTTGTGAATGTCAAAAATTCGGAAGTAAGTTGGGGGAAAAAATCACCAAACCTGGGCAAATTATATAGATAATTCGACATTAATTTGCATCATATAAGATTGTTTAAAATAGTTGCACCGGAAGAAAACTGGCACTTTCTTTACGATTAATTACATTGTGCTTAGACTAATTTTTAAAATTACTGTTTCAATAAGAATCCTAGTTTACTCATGAATTTAATGTAACGTAACAAAAACAATAAAATAATTTAAAAAAAACAAAACAAAAAAACATTCTAAGTGTGCACTACCGAGGCCTACGCGTAGTTGCTTCCTTGCTTAATTCCCAGTTAAGAATCAAATGTTGATTCTTCATGAGTAGACAAACCGTTTCATATTTATTAAATGTTTTTATTAATTTATCTATTTATTTATTTGGGTTTTTTTTTGGGGGGGGGTAGATTTTCACTGGGTGTCCCATACTTCTGTCCTCGTTCCACATTTAAGCTCAGCTTCTACTATATTAACTCCGTTAGATGAAACAAAACCTCGCCTCGCCGTGCAACAATACTTACGTACTTAACTAGTCTCTCAGATCATTAAGGAGTACAATCCTCACTGGGTGCTACGCATTTGTTTTTCTTTTCTTTTTCACCCTAAGAATACGCTGACTGTATGCCTTGCAGAAGGGTAAGACTCTCACCCCCCCCCCCCGAAAAAGGGGTCCTATGTGTGACACTAAACTACATTTGATGGTGAGGCTCTAGTTTTTGGAATCTTGGGAGAATGGAATACCTCTTCATTGCCATTACTCACAGGTTCTCTCTGGAGTGGTAGTACTTGTTAGCTTCATGTTTAAAATGTATCCCTATTCGATAGGATTATGACATAAATTCATATCTACATTCTTTTGTGTAGTTTCATTTGTTAACTTTACACAATGCACATAATCATTATGTGCATTGTGCAAAAAAATGAAACTACACAAAAAATGTAGATATGAATAATCCACTTTTTGTTAAGGTAGGCAATAATTTAAAAAAAGAACTTTTTTTCTTTTTTAAACTATTACCAAAAATCAAAGAATTGTCCAATTTTAATGAATAATAAAAACTTGAAAAAAAAAGTATTTTTATCAATTGAGATTGTAAGGGGGTCATTTGCATAAGAAAAAAAAATACCAGTCTCTATTTTTTTACATTTCTAGAATGATCAAATCCAGAAGACCTCATTAAAAAAAATTTAACACATAAAAAAAAGTTATTTGAAAATTTAAAAGTCATTTTCTTGAAATCCCAAAAATAATATTTGTAATGTGTTTCCCATTTTCGTAGTTTTAAAAACAATATTTTTCTTTGAATTGATGAAAAAAAATTTATTTTCTCTTATTCAATTGACCTATTTTTATTCACTTAAAAATTTCATTGCGAATTTTAGACGTCTGGAAAGTGGCATGTTGTACACAATATTTTTGCCATGAATAATCTATCTAAAAATGTTTGATTAAAAATGCGCAATTTTGCGTAACATATTTTCCGAGATTTTTTATATATTTAAGAATTATTACTAATAAAAATAGCTTTTTATCATTTACGAAAAACCTACAATCTTAAGTACAAACATGGGTTTTCCCCCTTTAACTTCAAAATACCCGAATTTTCACTCTGGGAAGAACAACAACTGTTTCATCCACTTGTCCTTGTTGTGTTATTATTTTTTCTTACGTTCTTTGGCTACGCCGTGTCACTTTCCTATACGAAATTTTACATATGTAAGCCTCCGTAAATTTGCCCCAATTGTAATTTTCAGATGAAAAACATGAGTTATCTCCCTCTAACTCTGTATTTGCATATACCGAATATGATCGTACTATAATAAACGCGTTCTTTGCTTAAAATAACCTTACACGGGTTGACGTGACGTTAAAATCAATCATTTTCTTTCTTTCTTTTTTATTGTATTAATCTAAACTTAAAGAAATTTCAAGGTACTTTTTAATACCCGTGTTCTTTTTTGTTTTGTTTTTTGTTTTTGTTTTGTTTTTTTAACAGTCGTGTATGATTTCTGGTCGATTCTGGACGTTTATACCAAAAACTATTGACATGAACTTCCTGATGGACTAATTTTATGTACTTGACCTTCTGACCTTAGATGAATGCAAGTGAATTATTATTAGAAAATTAATTTTGCACACCTGACCATTTGTCACCCACAAGCAATTATACCCTACTCTACTCCCAATTTTGTGAAAATCCCTTTTAACAGACTTGGTATGTAACTTACTCTCTTAACAACTGGAATATTCAGTTAACAACAACAACATTCATTTGTTTTTTCTTTCTTCGGTGAATAGAAAAAAGGAAAAAAAGTTGACTTTGAGAACTACCATTTCTTGTAAAGATATAAATACTAAAAAATAAAATAAAAATTAAGATAAAAAAGGAAAATAAAGACAAAGGTCCCATTCATTATACTAAACAACCAGTAGTAGTCAATTCATTCTTTTTTTCTTTTTTCTTTTTTTCATAAGGGGAATTAATTGCTCCTTTGTGTGCTTATTCTTTAATGTTTATAAAATAAATCTATGACAATTACGTCCACAAATTTCCTTATGTCAAATTCAATAAACACTTTTGTTCTTTATTTCCTGAAGTTTACCCGGTATCCAGCGTTTAAACATTCTTAGATTTTTTATTATTAGGATTTTCCATTTAGTATTTCAGCTGCTTAGTTTATATCATTTGTAATTTAGGGACTACCAATTGGACCAAGTTATCAGTTTAGGCCATCTTGAATAAAACGGAAATAAATATGTCCGAACTTTGTTTATCAAAAATCTCGTAAAAAACAATTAAACATCATACAGGATTGTTACAAAGAAAAAACAGTTAATTCAAAGATCAAATTATCCGATTGGGAAAAATTACATCGTTATCTTAAAAAATAAATAAACCTATCCGTATTACATGCGAAAGGGTAAATTTCAGGCCGCAATTTAGACAGAAAAAATTACATATTATTAACCTCTTACGATTATTTATCTACATATGGCTGGGTGTAACGGACATACTTTTTTTTTTTAGTCAAAATTTACTATTAAAATGAATAAAATCTTTAAAAACTTTAATATTAAAATGTACTATTAAAATGAATAAAAACCTGAAAAAAATTTAATATTAAAATTTAACAGTGAAATTGTCTTCGGTTTTAGTATTAATTTTTAAAATCGAAAATGAAATGAAATGAAAATTTGAATATTTTTTCTAAGAGAAAAACTGATAAAATAATCATATATACTTACTTTTTATTCTAATAGCATAAAAATTATTTTATTTAACGTTTTTGACCAAAGAAAAACAAACTTCGGTTACTCAGAAGCGTCTCGTCTCTTTGTGAAATAAATATGTCAGTTTTGCTCTTCCGTATATTCTAAGAATCATACATTACTATTCAACAATAAAAATTACAAATTCTTTTTAAAATATTAATCGAGCTCGGATCGGACCAACTTTTAGTTCACCTGAATTCTAAAAATCATATATTTAAATATTAAATAATATTTTCTTAAAAAAGATTTTTCCATTCGAAAGAAAAAAACATTAAATAAACTCCTGATGATTTTTTAAAATTTGATCAGCTTACGGAAATAATGAAAATTATGATTGAAAAACAATGTTTTCATTTTTGCACTGTTAAATCAACTGAAATTTAACGTAGCGTAAAACAAGTTACGATAAGAGGGTTTTTTTTTTAATTCTATGAAAAATCAATTAATTATCTGATTTTCACGAAAATTTCTATAAATGTTTTCTATTGGATGTAAATACACCTGAAATAGTTTTTTTTTTCTAAAATATATTAGGGTTAATATTTTTTACGAGGTCTATAAACCCCCACCCTATTTTATTTTATGAGATAAAAAAAAATGACGCGCCAGAAAAACTTTGTACTTTTTCTATAAAGATAAGAGTCTGAATAACTATATCAATGAAATTATATAACGTACCTAGCTGTAGTTTTTTTTAGGAAAAATTAATGAAATCGGAAATAAAAAGTGCAAAAAAATGTCATTTGAAATTTTTTTTTTGGCTTTTGTAATTGGTATGCACTATATTCTATTAAGTTGTCAAAAAAAAAAATTAAGAAATTAATTTTTAAGAGATTTTTGTGTGCTTAAATATTTTTATTTTCTGCGTGAAATAATTTTTTTTTTTCCGCGTCAAAAAATCGAATTGTTCACGGATATTTAAATATATGAATTTTAGAATTCAGGTGAACTAAAAATTGGTCTGATCCCAGCTCAATTAATATTTTTAAAAGAATTTGTATTTTTTATTGTTGAATAGTAATGTGTGATTCTTAGAATATACGGAAGAGCAAAACTGACATATTTGTTTTGTTTTTATACGAAGAGACGAGACGCTTCTCAGTAACCAAAGTGTGTTTTGCTTAGCGTAAAAAATATTTTATTTAACTTTTTCGACCAATTAGAATAAAAAGTATATATTGATTATTTTATCGGTTTTTCTCTTAGATGAAAATTTGAATATTTTTATATTCAAATTTTCATTTTATTTTCGATTTTAAAAATTAATACTAAAACCGAAGACATTTTTTTAACGTCAATTTCACTGCGAAATTTTGAGATTAATTTTTTTCAAGTTTTAATTCATTTTAATAGTAAATTTTGGCTAAAAAAAGTATGTTAGTTACACCCAACCGTACTTAGATGCATAACCGTAAGAGGGTAATAATATGTATTTTTTTCTGTCTAAATTACGGCCTGAAAATTACCCTTTCGCATGTAATACGGATAGGTTTGTTTATTTTTTAAGATAACGATGTAATTTTTCCCAATCGGATAATTTGATCTTTGAATTAACTGTTTTTTCTTTGTAACAATCCTGTATGATGTTTAATTGTTTTTTACGAGATTTTTGATAAACAAAGTTCGGAAATATTTATTTCCTTTTTATTCAAGATGGCCTAAACTGATCAATTTGTGGTCCCTACTAAATACTGTTTGTTTTTCATGTAAAATCTTCTATTTCAACCACCTCGACCTTTTTGCAAGTAAACACTTCTTTATTATTTTATCAGTTTTTCTCTTAGAAATGTTATTCAAATTTTCATTCATTTCATTTCCTTTTCGGTTTTAAATTTGAACGGGCGCAAATTCGACTGCCATAATTTAAAAACAAATTAATTTCAATGTGAAATTTTAAATGTAAATCTTAATATCAAAGTTTTTAAATTTTTCATTCATTTAATTTCATTGATCTATGATAATAATAATATTACAATTAGTAAACTACTTATTGTCTTTTCTTTGCTTCGGTTAGACTATTAGTTCAACAACTAAAATATATTCAGGAGTTATTCTGAAACTCCAACACAATTTTTTTAAGTCGTTGAAAACCAATAATCGACGTGTAGTGTATTTAATGTTTTTTGTTATTGATTTCTAAGAAGAAACTTAAAAATGTCTTTAAATGTTGATAATAGGGACTGTTTAAAGCGCTGCATAAATCTTCACTTAGCTATTTTTTCGAAAATTTTAATTGTTTAAAATGTATGAAAAAATAAATTACATACGCAATATCATTTTTCTTTTTTTTATGTTACTACTTTTTATGTTACTACTTTTTTATGTTACTACTTTTCGACTAAACAAAACTTTGACCTTAAATAATCGATTTAATTAATCCTAATTCGTTTTTAAAATGAAAATGAGCGCAAAAATTGGTAGTACCTAGTATTTACAAAACCCCTTCGCACGAGCAAGATGTGATACAAGGTTAGTTTTTAAGCGGAATTCAACACATCTGAATTCAGAGTTTGTGGTTGTTATACCAAGGCTAAAGAACCCAGTCTGTCCTACAATATTTAGAGGGAGAATAGTTGGATTCATTCCTTTCCTAAAAGGGTACTATTAGCACTATGTGAAATGCAAACAGCCTCGCACAGGATTTGAATTCTGGTCGCCGTGTCCATTTCCTACGAAGATAACCGTTTCACAACGATCTATCATCAATAAGCGCTTTACTACTGTACCTTTTGCCTGACTAAGCTATGTTAGTACTACTATATAGTTGCACCACTTGGAGAAACGGAAACACTTGGAAAAAAGGCTAGATGTGAACTATACAAAGATGATACGTGTTGTCTTGAACAAATCCTGGAAGCAATATCCTACAAAACAGCAGCAGTAAGGCCATTTATCTCCAATCTCACAACTCATTCAAGAAAGGCGAACAAGACATACTGGATACTGCTGAAGAAGTAAGGACGAATTCATCAACACTGTGTGGACATTGGGTGTCGTCTAGAGGACTTGCCAAGTGCCAATGGCCGAGAAAAAGTCAAAGGAATCCGTGCTGTGGATGATGGATAAATATTTTGACTTTCATCGTAGGTTTGTTTCAAGAGGTAATTGGAAGGCCTCCACAAAATCACTTGGGAGGAGAAAAACTTATGAAATCTGAGAGAATACACTTCCCCCATCCTCTTAGCAAATAACTGCACAGAAAATGTAAATATAAACGTACAATTAACGCGATTCGCTAACCCCTATGGATGAAATAACCCTAGACGGGTTGACATATCGTTAAAATCAATCAATCTTCTTCACTTACGGTCAGTCTTGTGCTTAAAGTCTTGACTTAAAATGATTTTATGCTTAAATTTGAAAAATTTCTTTTTGAAATGTGTTACTAAACATTTTATTTTCAGGTCCATCCATAGATTTTGAGACAGTGCTTCTCAAACTATCTGCTGTGGTGTACCGGTAGGATACCAAATTATTATTTGATTTATTATTAAGTCACAAGTATTTCTATCTGTTGTATCGTATCACGATATGCGAAAAGAATAATATCAAACAATACAGAAAGATTTTATGCATTTTCATTTATTATTATATATTACATCATATATATATTATGATAATGTGAAACTGGAAACTCACCATGTACCGGCAATCGATGACTTGCGTACCATTTGAGAATCGCTATAAAAGGATCCACTTTATGTTTCACCAGGGAGAGTAGGTCCTCTCAATATCGTAGGTCTATACCACTTGGCTACCAACATCTGTTTTTACGATGATGGTGACTTGGCCCATTTCTGTTCAGTCTTGTTTATTTTACCAAGACAAATGTATTGGGTGTTCTTGCAAAAGTTTTCAGTGAAAAACCGGTTTTCAACTGTGTAATTAATTCCATGTTTTCTAAAAAGGAGTAATGACCCCTTTTTTTTAGAGAGACTGAAAGACTTATTCTGTAACCTGTAGCATGTCTTCAGTATGAATAAACTGGCGGAGCCCATCCCGCTCTAGGTCTGGTTTAAATTCAGGGTTTTCATTTTGCTTGACCGGATCCCATACTAAGGTTTAAGAACCCAGTTTGTCCTACTATTTATCCATAGCTGGAAGGAGAATAGTTGGATTACTATATTTCCTAGGGAAATTAGTACTATGTGAAATGTAAACAGCCTCGTTCAACATTTGAACCCGAGGAGCCGAGACCACTTCATACAACGATAACCGTTATGCAAAGAGTGCCTCATGAATTCTCATAATCATCACTGCTGATGTTTTCACATTCAACCTCCACTACAGGTTGATTTCCAACTCCTTCTGTCCCCTGTTCACCTATGGATGCTGTTTCGTTAAAGATGACATCTCTGCTATGAAAGACTCTCGACTTTTCTGTATCAAAGAGTCTATACCCTTTGACTCCAATGCCATATCCAAGAAAGATGCTCTTTTTCGCTTTAGGATTCATTTTGGATCTTTCATCTTTTGGTATATGGGCATAAGCACTACATCCAAAAATGCGTAAAGGATTCACATTTGGTTTGTAGCCTTTCCATACTTCATATGGTGTCATCGCTTTTACGGCAATTGTTGGGCTTCGGTTTCGAACATATGAAGTTGTTGATAAAGCTTCTGCCCAATTTTTTTAGGCAGCTTCGAATCTGACAACATTGCTCGTCCTGTTTCCATTAATGTCCGATTCATTCTTTCAACTACTCCATTTTATTCTGGTGTTTTGGGAACATTCTTTTTTAGGTAATCTTCAAACTCTCTTTAAGTGTATTCCCCGCCATTGTCAGAGTGTAGTGTTTTAATTTTCTAACCACTGGAATTCTCCACCATGGTTTTCCACTCCAAAACGGTGTTGTTTTCCATCCACACATGGCTCACAAAAGTTGATGTCCTTTGTTACATCATAGTCAAGGCCATTTACTAGTTGATCTCTTGCTAGCTTCTGTAAGTTCTTCGCTCCAAGATTACTAAAATGTCGATATCAGATCCCCTCCTTTGTGTCACCACTCGAGCATGTACTTGCTGCATGGGCTGCCCCCTGTTCTTCAATGCAGTTCAAATATTACATGTTCCCAACTTTTAAACTTGTAGCCACTACACTCCATTTTTCATCCAGAGGTTGACAACATGACTCTGTGAATATAAACGATTTTCCAGATGTAGTAGCTCTAGACACACTAAGCAAGTTGTATGATAATTTGGGAACATATAGTGTCTCATTTAATCTGCATCTTTGTTGCTTGTTGTCAGACACTCTCACATTTAATTCAACCGTCCGTTTCGAATGCTTCGACTGAGTGTTCATCACCGAGGGTTATATCCTCTGCTTTATCCAATTTTGTCAAATTGATGAACTTGTTCATATTATGGCACATATGACACATCGCTCCAGAGTCCACAATTCATGGGCTCTTTTCATTAATCGTTGTTAATGCATGGTTAGCAAGTAATCCAACAACGTGTTCGTTTTTAGAACGACTAGACTCTGCCTGCGTTTTCTCCGTTTAGAAAGTTTTCTTCTTTTCATAGTTCCTTTTACAACTTTCTTTAGAATCTTCCCCGAGTAGATAACAGTCACGTTTTATGTGTCCATATTTCCCACAGTTAAAACATTTGGGTTCCCTTTTATTGGTATTGTGTTTCGATGTCATGGCTTTTGACTCAGCACCACATCTTGACTAGCTTCGAGCGCTGTTACCAACATGTCATAAGATTCGGGAAGGTTAGCCAGGAGATGTACTACTCTATCTTCCTCATTAATGGAATCGTCGATGACAGATAACTCATCGAACGTTTCTGTCATTAATTTTATGTGATTGTGAACAGTGTCACCTTCCTTCAGTTTAAGAGAGTATAATCTCCTTCTTAATGCTAGTTTGTTACCCCACGTCTTCTTCTGAAATTGGTCAGCCAATTGTTTCCATACTACGACCGGATCGTCTGGATCCCCAATTAGGTACAAAAGTGACGGTTCTAGAGACAGTACAATCGTCGCCAATGCACGATCTTTACGTGATAAATATTTCGTATGTAGTCCCGCTTCTGTCCTAAAGTCAGGAACCATCTCTGTCTCATTTACGATGTTCCAAACACCATCTCTTATTAAGGCCATTTTGCATTGTACCTTCCAAGTAGCATAATTTCATTAAGCTGCACAAGATTAACAAGTTTTGTCTCCATCGCCATGTTCCAGATATTTCAATTATGAATAATACGAAAGATATTTAAATCATAAACGACACAAAAACTCCCTCCGTGAATGACAAATCAAAGATGGCCAAAATAAAAGATGCACCTCATGATAAATACGGTCGCACCCTGTCTGGGCCTTTTGTTAGGAATTTAGCAACTTAATTCCAGATAAAAAAAGAGACACATACCTTTTTATCTTTGGCAAGCACAGTTAGATACATTCTACACGAGATACCTTAAAATCAATTAACAAGGCAATATATTAGGACTACTTTTCATTAAACACGAAGTGTGCCTTTTTTTTTAATTTACAGACTGACAGAAAAGGGTCAAAGGGCAAGTAACTCATCCTGTACAAAAAAATCGGTCCAGGGCAGATATCTTCTGACCCGACTATTATTACAGTCTGTTAGTTTTACCAAGCACTGACTAAAGTGAATTTCAACACTGAATTGATTGGTAGTGATGTTAAAGGCTCGTCTATGGGTGACTTCTTTTGCGAGATTCATGCTGGTTGTAATATATTAATTTTTCATTGTTTAGGTAGATTGTTAAATTTGTAAATTGGCCTCTTTGGAATTACATTTCGTTGGAATGAGCCGCTTTAGTGTAGGCGAGAATTTAATCTGCTGACAGTTTGCTGGGATATGGGTCTGTCTGTAGGGTCCTGGTGGAGGAGTTATTGTACTGCCCATTCGGCAACAGGGATTTTGTTCTTATTTTTTACTCTACTGACTTCAATTGTGATTCGGTGCTGTTTTAAGAGCTTGCCGTTTCTGTCGCTGCAGAATCCGTTCTTATTACTGTTGGTTGGGGAGGGTGCTTCTCGTGGGCGCATCTCTGCTCTGAGCCGTATTAGACAATTGTGTAGCCGTTACCAAATTACAATTACCTTAATGGCTCTGCCAACTTACCATCTGAGTTCCAATATCGAAAGCACCCCCTCCCAGTGCCTTAATCCTGAATACATGATTTACTCATTCGAATACTGTGATATGCAACGTCACCGTTTAGGACAATTTTGGGCCACACTAAATTGTACTTTATCACATGTACCACATAGAAGAAAAGTACAGGCTGAGTGCTCGATTTGCGTTGCACTCATGCTCACTATACTGCTGCTCCCACGCCAGTAATATTGTAATACTAACCGAGCCAAAACGTAGAATGATGTGTACTACTAACGAAACGGGACAAAAATAAGCGAGGAAAAAATCGCCCATTGTCTTATAAGCGGAAGTTCATATGCATATTTGCCATTGGCGCATGTGGTTGTTCTACTTATATAAGGAACTGTGAAGAGTTCCATAAATAAATTGATTTTTATTCATCAAATTATATCACTTAAATAGTAAAAATCAAATACTAATTTTTGTAATCTTTATTATAAACATATTAAGGTGTATGAGAGATTTCTATGCTGCATGACATCTCTTTTCTGAATTATAGGACGACACGCACGTACCACGACATTCATGTATATATACTAGCTAAAGTACCCGGTCCATGACCGGACTAAAAAAAATAGGAACACCAGAGAGTGTTTTCAGACATATTTACATCCAAGAGTAAATAGTTATGGAAATTTTCGTGAAAATCGGACCATTAATTGATTTTTCATAGAATTTAAAAAAAAAACTTCTTGTCGTAACTTGTTTTAGTTGATTTAACGGTGCAAATATGAAAACTTCTTTTTTTCTGTCATAATTTTCATTATTTCCGTAAGTTTAAATTTTTTTTTAATCCCCAGGACTTTGTTTAATGTTTCTTCTTTCGAATGGAAAAAGTTTTTTCAAGATAATATTAATTTTTATAAAAGTTTGATTGTGTTAAATATAGGGGGGGGGTAAATTTCACAGGAAACATTGGTGGTACCTAAATAAGCCCTTTTAACGTTTTTTTTTTTTTTTAATGGAAGTGGTGACTTAATTTTTAAATCTGTCTATTTATTTATTATTAGAATTATATTTTCAAGTTACATACATTAGAATCATATTTATTTTATGTTTGTTTAATGTTTAGTGTTTAAACACAAAACTTCATATAAGTTATTCAACTACCTCGTATTTTTACTTTTAAAAATTTTATTATCGTTTTATACATTTACTTGTTATTGTAATTTTAAAAACAATTCTATAAAAAGATGTTTGTTTATTATTAAAACATCGTAACAATTGCAGTAGATTGTATTTCACATTTAAATGTTAAGCTAGGTATACCAAAAAATCATTTGCTACGTTTTTAAAAATGAATTAAAATTAATTAAATCTATTATTTAAGGTCAAACTTTTGTCTAAATAGATAAGTAGTAACATAATGACCATCATTAAAAAAAGAAAAATATCATTACATATGCAGTTTATTTTTAATACATTTAAAAAGGATTTGTTTTGGTCAATTTTGTCACGATCCGCCATTCTGTCTCTTTTTCAAGGGTTTCAGCGTTTGTTTACAATTTTTTTGCAATCTTTGCGATTGCAAAAAAATTTTGAGTTTCACTGGATAGAAATATGAAAATAATAGTGTGTAGGTATCCACTTTTATTTATATCCCCTTTTTTTTAATCGCTTGAAGGATTTTTTTCAAAAACTTTTTCGTGCGTAAGACAATTTTAAATTCAGTTTTTGTAATTGCTAATTCGCATATTAATTCAAATTTGATTCGCTGATTAAAAATGGATATATTTTATGCTAAGAAATATGAAAGTATTCGTAAAAATATTGATAAAAATGTTTTCATTTTTCTTTTTTACATATAAACAAACGCATTCAACAACGCAGTAGAAATAGAGCGGACATACGGAAACAGGCAGCAGAGTGGGGCGTGCCTGCTGATTGTAGCTGGAATATCAGCAGGAGCAGATATGCGATAGCTTTCGAAAAATCGTTTGATTTTTGTTTGATTAATTAATTATATCCCTTATTCAGTAAAAATCAATAACCAAATTTGTAGTGTTTCTTAGTTAGAACGATGTGTATGCAAGATTTTGAATCTGAGTGACCTCCCGTTTTGGAGTTATACGTCGACACGTACATACCAACATCTCTCCTTTATATATATATATATATATATATATATATATATATATATAACAGAGAGAGAGAGGGGGAGGGAGGGAGAGAGATTAATGCCAAAATCAAGAGTTATCAGTTTATAACCTTAATTTGATCAGTTTTATATGATTTCAGTTCAGTGATAACAAAGCTCATTTTCCTTGAGAAGGGTCCATATAAAATTCAAGTCATTTTTTTACAACTCAAAATAATTTTTAATTCTTTCTTTGACATGAGACTAAAAGAAACCAATTGAAATAAGAATCGTAAACACCTAAGCCATAAAAAATGTAATATGACCCCCATCTGCCGTTAAAAGTATTTGCAAATTTAATGTCAAACATTTCAAAGAAAATTAATTTCATGTTAATTGATTTTCCACGCTTCACTAATTGTATAAATTGAATTTATCCAAAAACTAACACAATTTAATTTGTTTCAGATTTTTTATAGTGACTACTATTGGCACATGGGACTATATTACTAAGGCGAATCAAAAGTTTTGCAATATTTTGATACGTACTAGTTTGCTGCGCGTATATCCACATGACCAAAGCAGTTCAATCCGTGCCAGGTATCCACTGTGGTTGGTAGTATCATGGTAGTTGGTGTGCTGACACGTTGTGCATTGCTTTACTCCATGTGTGACTTGAAAGATGAACGTGCAACGTAGTCTAATTCGGTAACTTATCCTTTACGAGTTCAAACTGTGCCATAACATGGCGGAAGCAACCAAAACCATTTGTTATGCAAAAAGTGAAGGTGGTAACAGTACAATAACCAGATGGTTCAAGAAATTTCGCTCTGGTTGCAAGAACATTGAGGATCAGGCGAAGTCAATAGGCCTAAAACCGTGAATTCTGACGTTGTGCTCAAAATCATAGAAGCAAATCCGGCGAGTAGTACTCGGAGAGTATCAGGCGAGCTCGGCATCACAGTCCTGTGTGATTCATCACATTCACTACATTGGCAAAAGCACTCGGAGCTGCCTTACGTTATCAAAATATTCCACAACTTTTGACTCATCTTAGGATCAATGTTTCTCGCATAATAACGCAAAATTAAAGATTACTAAAGAATACGGTAATGTTTCAAAAAGCTTTTTAAAATTTAACAATGATACAAAAATTAAACTATTTACTTAAGGATCCCGTAAGCTGGTTTGATCGTGGAGGCGCTATACATGTAGCGTGCCTTCAGCAGGAATAACCTGGTGATGACCCTCCCTCTCCAGGCCTTCGGTAAATTCTTATTTTACTTTTGGTTTGGTTATTGTTTCATGGTATATCAACCCTTGTGAGTTAGTTAATGCTATATATATATATATATATATATATATATATATATATATGAGAGTAAGTAATCAAACGATGTGCTTATTTTTTCTATATGGCTTTTTTGCCGATAATTTTTGGAGGATATGTGCTTAATTGAAGTCATACCTAATTTTGAAAATTAATTAGTTAATAATTAATGAATTTAGGCGGGCATATATGTTCAAATGTAAGCATGAAACAAATCGAGAAAATGTCAATCCCTGTATGTACATTTCGACCTATTAGGTCTCATCGGTAATACATGGGAGACTGCTCCGTATGTGACTCGAAACATCGACTGCCAAGTTGACAGGCGGGGATTCTAACCACTACACCAGCTGGCCTATCTCAGATTCTTCGTCCGTTTTGAACTTATTTATATACCACTTTTTGGGAACTTATCGCACGAAACACACACACACATACACACACACACACACACACACACACACACACACATATATATATATATATATATATATATATATATATATATATATATACTGGGAGAATACGTACTTAATTTTGAAAATTAATGAATTAGGCGGGCATACTTAATTAATTAATTTTCAAAATTAGGCGGGCATACTTAATTAAGTAATTTTCAAAATTAGGTACGACTTCAATTAAGCACATATTCTCTCAAAAATTGTCGGCTAAAAAGCCATATCAAAACACATCGTTTGTTTGTTTACTTCTCATATATATATATATATATATATATATATATATATATGTGTGTGTGTGTGTGTGTGTGTGTGTGTGTGTGATTTGTAAGTGAATAATTTGCGAGTAAATATTTATTTGGTTTTTATAAAACCAAATAAATATTTACCCGCAAATTATTCACTGGTAGAAATAATTTTCATTAACTTCATATGTATTAATAAGTTGATGATTGATCCTCGGCCACCGCCTTCTAGCACCTTTAAGATAAAGAGTTGTGTGTTTGCCATAATATCAATTTGATTCCATTTTGTTGGGACTTAATCATATAGGTGCTAAGACTTGACATGACCTGCCGATTGACCAGATGGGATCTTTCCGATCACCCATCTAGCCCAAGTAAGGGCCGAAGTGGAGTGTTCTAGCTCACATGACCACTTAGTACCAGGATCCCGTCTTCAGGTATTAAGGGTCGCCACCCACAGCCGAAACAGTGGGGGCATTTGGCGGGGAGGGGGTCTTATCTCTATGCAGAGATGGAATCGGCATATTTTACAGCCAAGCCAAGGTCTTAGTTTACTCACACGGTAAACAAACTATTATTGTTTATTGTCATTTACTGAGGTCAGCACAATGACAATAAAACTCACTAACACAAGCAATGGTCTGCTAACCTGGCTGGCTAACCATTACACCACATGAGGCGCTGTTCTAAACACAGCTTAGATTTGACACACAGCGCGCCTACTGAGGATCAAACTCACAACTGTAGTAGGCGATACGCATGATTAGCTCTTTAACTATTACGCCACGATAATGTGTTCTCTGTTCAACTAATTTTGTTTGTTAGTGTCACTAAATTTTGATCATTAATTTATCACATGATTCATCATTTAGCCAGTGAATCTAAATGTCTGTATTTACACAACCAAAGGATAGGATGCGACACAAGGTCAATTTTTAAGCGGAGTATAGCTGGTTTGAATTTAGAGTTTTCCTTCTTTCAGACTGGTTGCCTAATCAAAGCTAAAAACAACAGTCTTCCCTGCTATTTACCAATAGCTTGGGGGGGGGGTAATAGATGGATCCATCCCAAGAGCATTAGGGCTAAGTGAAACGCAAACAGCATCGTCCAGGATTTGAACTCAGGTCACCGATTCTATTTCCTACGACGTTAGGCTGAACGCGTGACTCTTACTGTACGCTGCATGACAATTTCTGTTTGTTTCTTTGTTCGTGCTGACAAGGACCAAAGTGTCGCTTCAAATATTCTGTCGAGGATCAGAGTGTAGTATGTGTTCTTTTGTCGTGTTCTTCGCAGGCAAGAAGACGTTACCAAAAAAAGAAAAAAAAAAGAAAAAAACTGCCAACCTAGTCCGGGGGATTTTGATAGGATATGATAAAATGTCAATTTTAAGGCGGAGGCTTTTCCAACCATGAATGGTGTGCCAAAAAAAGCTTGGTTCTATCAGCACCCCCAGACACATTAGTGGGCGCACCAGGCATTAATCCTGGCCCCAACCCTTTTAGACAAAGGGGTAGTTTTTGATTAGCGGAAGAGTAAGGACAGCCCTCTGAAGCCGAGCTCAACTACTCTGAGAGAAGCTTCACCCAATCGATATCATTCTTCTGATGTATCTCCCCCCCCCCAGTGTTCCTATGAACAAGGCCAAATTCCCACACTCCACTATGGACACCTCACACGGTGTAATGATTTGCAAGCTAGATTGGCAGATCATTCTTAACGAATTCAATGCTCAAGGGGTGCCCTTTACTTGTACCACATCTAAGGTAACCCTTAGTAAGTCAATATTCTACTTTGAACCATATCATCGATTGATGGATCAACTCATGGTTGAGTTAATTACATATCACATGGTTGCCATATATGAATTTTCAGGCCCAAATAAAATTTACAAAATAAAACAAAACACAAAACAAAAAAATACAACAATATCTCAAATGATTTTCAAAACAAGTAGCACGTTCTTACATCTTCAAAATGAAAGAAAAAGGATTTTGAAAAAATCTTTTTAAACTTTCAAAATCCTTCCACCGTTTTTTAAATCTAAGCTCGAACACCGACCTCTGGTATAGACAAGACTTAAATAAACAACGGTCTCAGCCACATGATAACAGACAAAATAAAAGTATTTAGTTTTGGTGAATAATCTTCATTGACATGAAGAGTCTCCGAAAGGGCATATTACGCCTGTGTGTATGCAACAATTTCCAATATGTCGTCATTCCATGTTTAAACTCTAAACGAAGCCACCTAACAAACGACTTTGCCATATCGGCTGGAAATACCCCGACTGTATCCTGCCTAAAAAAGGGGTGTCCTGGGTATGACATTAAACTGCATCTGATGGCGAGGCTTCAACTCTGAAAATCTGGGGAGTGTGGTGTACTCATTCATTGCCATTACTCCCAGGTCCCACTGGCAGAACTTGTTGGTCCCATATATTGATTAAATAGATATGTTTAAAAATAATCCCTATTCCATGCAAAAAAATTCTTAAGAAACAAATTCCCCAAAAATGTAAATACGAACGTACAATTAACGCAGTTCTATAACGTTTAGGCATTAAATAACCCCAGATGAGTTGACATGACGTTAAAATCAACCAACTAAAACAAAGAACTCTTGACTCCATGCTTGTCCTAAATCTAGCTTAAAATCCTAAATTAGTTGTAACTCAAGTCAATGAACAAACATAAATGAAACAAGGACGGAACCCACAAACATTTTTTTTTATCCTCGGAGCGCAAGGTCAACAACAATTAAGTTGTCTCAAAAGGCAAATTACACCGGGGTAAATAAATTGAAAGTATTTTGGTATAACTCTCTCTCTCTCTCTCTCTCTCTCTCTCTCTCTCTCTCTCTCTCTCTCTCCTCTCTCTCTTTCCCCCCCCTCTCTCTCTCTCTCTCTCTCTCTCTCTCTCTCTCTCTCTCTCCCGTTTAAAATCATTCGCATTTGATGGGATTGTGTAAAGTAGGTATCAACAAAATGTGCGCCGATTTTCATTTTAAAAACAGATAAAAATTAATTAAATCCATTATTTAAGATCAAATTTTTGTTTTAACCGAACAAAAATTAAACACTCTAAAAAAATTCACGTAGGTTTTGTTTATAAAAGAATTGAGCGGGAAACTAAGGTGGTCCAGAGTGATAAAGAAAAAATTACCAAAATCAGGGAATTATCTGATTTTGATAAGATTTTCAGTGTTGACTTATTAATCAATGAATTATTTCTTTTAAATTAAATGAATCATTTCAATCAAACTAATTCAATGGAAGTAAATCAAAATTCTTTAAAATAATTATTACCGTTCGCGCCATCCATATGCGACTTGAGAGCAACAATTTACATACCTAATTAATAGATAAAATTCACTTAAAATATAAATTGCTTAATTTTAAGTTTTAAATTTCATATTTTTAGAATCTAAACAAAAATATGTATCTGATAAAAAGCCTACTTTAGTATGATTATCTAATAATTTTTGGAGGAAACTCAATTGAAAAGTTAGGCCACCACCATTTTAAACAGAACGAACATCGATGTATAATGTTGTCACTGATAATTAGTGACCTCCAATTTGACGTGTCTATATTTAACACAATGAAACTTGCATAATGGTTAATATTATCTTGAACATTTTTGGACCATTCAGAAGAAACATTAAAAAAAACTCCTGATAATTTTTTTTTTTAAATTCATTACAGAAATAATGAAAATTGTGAACGAAAACAATGTTTACATTTTCGCACTGTTAAATCAATTGAAATTTAAAGTAGCCAAAAACAAGTTATAAATACCGGCCTTTTTTTTTTCTTTTTTTTTTTTTGAATTCTATGAAAAATCAACAGTCAAATTTTTATGAAAAAATAAGTTTTTCCTAAAATATATTAGGGGAAATATTTTTATGAGGTCCCCTGCCCCCGCTTTATTTTTTTAATGAAATCTGAAAAAATGAACCGATAAAAAACGATTTTTCCTTTTTTTCTATATAGATAAGAGTCCGAATAATCATATCAGAAGATTTTTATAAGTTTCTATACAGGATTTCTTTAGTAAAAGAACCATGAATAAATAATTCTGCTAAAAAAATATCAATAAAGAAACTGACCCTGTTGTAAAACAAAAAAAAAACTGGATTGTTTTAATCAAAGAGTAAATTTTTCCCAATCGGATAATTTGATCTTTGAATTAACTGTTTTTCTTTGTAACAACTCTTTATGTTCGTTATTTATTTATTTTTGAAAAATTGACACTGAAAATCTAATTAAAATCGGATAAATTATCCGATTTTAATGAAATTTTCAGTGTCGATTTATCAATGAATGAATTTTATAATGCATCAGGAAAAAAAATTACTAAAAATCAGGTTTCTGGTTCTTTTTTTTTTTTTTTTTTTTCAGCCAGGAAATTAGATTTATTTTGTAAAATATGTCTGCGACGTGAAAATGGACAGATCCTAGTCTAAGACTTCATCTTTGTTCATAACTAGTGTAAAACAAAACAAAAAACTTTTAAGAAACAACTACACGAAAACTGTAAATAAATACAATCAACGCGATTCCCCTTATCTTTTAGACATGAAAAAAAAATTACACCATTAAAATTAATCAATCAATCAATCCCAAAGATCTGTGCTACAGGATTACCCCCACCCCCCACATGCATACATACATACACACTTTATTTTCAGATGATCACCCCCACCTTTTTTTTTTGTACTTTCCAACACAAAAAGTAGATTTTTAAAAAAATATTTAAAAAAGGAAACAAAGAAAATACAGAATATTTAGCTTATTGCACTCTGAAATAGATTAGGTATTATCGATAACGGAATTTTCTTAATTGATAAGAAAGTGGTGGTGAGGGGGGGATGTTGTTCTAAACTTTGATGCTAAGGAAAAAAAGATGAGTCTGCTGAATCAAATTTAAATTTCAGAAGGAAAAAAAAGAGATGCGTTGTGCAAGTTGAAACTGCATCACCGCAACTTTGGAGCTAAAACTAAAAGAAATATTGACGATTGTCTGTGTATTGAATTCTGCTGTTTAAAATGCTTTAAAAAGTTCCAAATGTAATTTTTTTTTTTAATTGTTAACGATAGAAACAAACAAATTTTGACATTTAAATCGCCGAAAGGCATCCGATCGCGGTGTAATGGTTAGCAAGCTAGTTTCCCAGATCCACTACAAGTAAAAAAGCGAGTTCGATCCTCACTGGATGCCCCATAAGAAATTCCCACATTAAAAAGGCCTTGTGCAAATTCGGCCTGGTAGGAGGTCAAGAAAATATTTTTTTTTTAAATCGCCGAAAAAAAAAATATTACAATACGATAGATACCACCAATTGTCCCTGTGAAATTTACTCCCCCAATATTTAACACAATGAAACTTGCATAAAGGTTAATATTATCTTGAAAATATTTTGTCCATTCGAAAGAAGAAACATTAAAAAAAGCTCAAGATGATTTTTTTTTTTAATTCTGAGCTTATGGAAATAATGAAAATCATAAACGAAATGTTTACATTTTTGCACCGTTAAATCAATCGAAATTTAACGTAGCCAAAAATAAGTTATGACTAGAGGCTTTTATTCTATGAAAAATCAATCAATGGTCCGATTTTCACGAAAATGTCCATAGTTACTTACCTTTTAATGAAAATATATCTGAAATAGTTTTTTCCTAAAATATATTAGGAGAAATATTTTTTACGAGGTCTAACCCCACCCCCATGTTATTTTATGAAATATGAAAAAAATGAACCGACAAAAAACGATTTTTACTTTTTTTCTATAAAGATTCTGAATAATTATATCAGAAGATTTTTATAAGTTTCAATTCCAGGTTTTTTTAGTTTTTTTTAGTAAAAAAACATTTTCTGTTATAGACCAGATCAACCATACGAACTCGTAAAATAAAATATCAAAATCTTAGCTGTTTAGATGTTTTTGAAGAATTTATGAAAACACTAGCAGGACCTTTGGATATACCACCTAATGATAATTTAATTATTGCAACGTTTGATATGTTTACTTAAGAGCTATTGCGATATAGTTCCATATGTAAAAAGTAGAATAATCTTCAGCGGATAAGGAACATCAGATAATCAAGATGAAATTCCTGCATTGATTAAAAAAAAAAATTCCAGCTAACAGAAATAATGAAAATTATGAACGAAAGCAATGTTTACATTTTCGCACCGTCAAATCAATTGAAATTTAACGTAGCCAAAAACAAGTTACAACAAGAGGCTTTTAAAAATAATTCTATGAAAAATCAATTAATGGTTCGATTTTCACGAAAATTTTCATAATTACCTTTTGATAAAAATATGTTTGAAACAGGGTTTTCCTCAAATATATTAGGGGAAATATTTTTTATAAGGTCCCCTATTTTACTTAATGAAATGTGAAAAATTGAACCCACAAAAACGATTTTTACTTTTTTTTAAAGATAAGAGTCTGAATAATTATATCTGAAGATTTTTTATCTGTTTTTTTTTGTTTTTTTTTTGTAAAAGAACCATGAATACAGAATTCTGCTAAATAATATCCACAAAAAAATCGACCCTGTTGTAAAAGAAACGGACTTTTTTACTTATTTTTCAACGGTGAGTAATTTTCCCCAATCGGATAATTTGATCTTTGAATTAATTGTTTTTCTTTTTATAAGAACTCTTTGTGTCCGTTATTTTATTTTTATTTATTTAGTTATTTATTTATTTTTTGCGAAATTTGTTAAAGGTTCAAACATATTTACGTTTCTTCCTCCAATATTGCCTAAAAACTGATCATTTCTTTTTTAAGATTTCATTTATTTTTACTTACCCATCCGTAATCAGCACAAGTTGTGTCATAGCTTGTGTAAGTAACGAAATAAATCTACAATTAATTCTCCTTTTTCAATGCATATTAGCTCGTCTTAAAAGAAAAAAGAATTAAAATAAAAGTTTTAACTTCTTACCTGAAGCAAAAGAGACGATAAAAACAACAAATGTGCTGAAACATAGATTGTAATCCATGACTTCAGATATATATATTAAAAAAAAAAAAAGGGGGTACTTTCTTCAAAATAGATTTATGCTTTTTTCTTCGGTGATATTTTCTTTTGGATACGAACGGCTGGCAACTAGTAAAAAAGTTTTCAAATTCGAGCTGCCTTATATGCAGACATTTAAAAAGCGAGAGCAATGCAATCACAACACCGATCCCGTGCGAGGACTGTCGTAATTTGAACGCTAGTTGAGAGAGAAATTTTAACTGCGAAATAACAACAACCCTCTCTAGGGTTGGAGGAACGGGGGAGAAAGACAGAAAGGCCACTGTAAACGCCCCCCCCACACCGACGTTCTTTTCAAAGCTTCACACACTCGGTAAAATCCCACCGCCTGCCAATTATTTTACAGTCGAGATATTGAATGACAAGGCCTGGCCTTCCTACATTGCAAAGTGCACGCCCCACCCCCCGAGACTCCTCCTCCTCATCTGTCTGTCTGTATTGTATTCATTTATTTTACAAAAAATGATTATATTGAAAAAAACGAAATTCATTATTCTGGAATTCCCTCAATGTACTAACTTTATCTTTTGTTTCTATGATTAATAAACACACACACACTAACACACACACATATATATATTATTATTATTATTATTATTATTATTATTATTATTATTATTATTATGCGTGCGTGTGCGTGTGTGTGCGCGCACACGCACGCGCATGTGTGCCTTTGAAAAGTATTTTTATTTATGAGTGGCAAGAATGGAAAAAGGGGCGGGGCTTAATCATTAATTTAGGGAGAGTGGTACGTTTTAGATATTTTTAAGCAAGCAAAATAAATACTTCCTCGTCTTTTTTTTTTTTTTCTTATAATTTTTCGTTATTTTTAATGAGATTCAGATTAATTAACCTTTCTATCTTTTTATTTTTTGTCTTTCTCACAATGAGAATTGAACTTAAAAAAAAAAGTTTACTGAAAGCAGACGTTCATTCATTCTATTGATTGAATAATCCAGATCACCGCTTCAAGAAAGAAAAACTAAACGGTTACAAAACTTGTTTTTTTTTAGGGGCCCCTGGCATTTTTTGCTGCACTCCAGTCCATTCATGCTGCTTAAAAAACACATTTTTAGTAGAACATTGATATATAAAGGGGGGATAACTCTAATTTTTTTCTTTTTCAGTTTCACATGTTTCAGTCAAGGAATATTAATACTTATAATACAATTATGATAAAAAAAAAATTAAAAAAGATTTATACACTAGGCCTCGGTTATAAAACAATACAAGAATAGAACATATATAGGATAAACTCCTATAATTTACTAAACAATGAAAAAGAAAATGATTTAATGAATATGTAAATACCTTGGTACCCCCTCACTATCTGATTGGACAGTGTCATGTATAAATATTCGACACTTTGTAGTACAAGCACCTAAGCCTAAGCCTACAAGCCTAAACTTACTCGCCAGACTACACCACGACTGCTCGGAAGACGTGATGCTATTCGACGCACCAACTACTACTGCGATAATATACCAAATACCAACTTCATAATATATCCCTTAACCCGGATATATCAGAAAAAAAACGTAAAAGACTCACCAACCATGACTCCTATCCAAATTCAAAAACTCCTACAATTTTGCACAAATAAGATTCAAAAAATAATTAAGCAATCTCTAGAATTTGATTGGATAAGGCAAGTCATGAGTGGTGCTTATACATACGTCTATGCTTTGGAGTTTCCAGAAGGTTCGTAAATTATTACCACCAAAAAGAAAAATACCAAATCGGAGCAGGCTGACACATATATAAACAGGAATAGAAATTAACAAAACCAGTCTGCCCTACCCATACAGGTAGTAGGAACATTTGACCGACCACTCAACCTGTAAGCAGTTGAGTTACCTCACACCACCGCAGTGGGACTTTGTCTCAGCCGTATGTGACAACCTTTTAAGGAGGCACATAGCATGATGACTTTGATGAACAGCGACTCCATCAACCGGCCCAACAGTAGAGGGGCTGATAACATCTAGAGACACAATCCGAATATGATACCCAGCCAGCCATTTTGACCAACAAACAAGACATTCATCTTCAGGTTGTGAGTAACTGCCACCTTTCCTGACATCCAGTTTTCTACCAACCAATGACCACAGACTACATTTCTTTGTTGTTATTAACTATATACCCTGTGTTTTTTTATTCCTCCATTTTTTGCCTAACCTGCATCATTTCATTGTCATCATTCCAAATATTGTTAGCAGGTTCGGCATCCGTTTCTTACCACTCGTAATTCATCTTCACCGATAGAAATTCACTCTCATCAACCCCCTACACATACTAGACAACCTGGGAACCAGTTGGTTTCCCATTGTAACACCAGTCCATGATGATATTGATGCTTCTATCTAGAATAGAATAAAAGATTCTGATTAGCATTTCATAGTTATTGAAGTTAAACATATAATCATATTTATGATTGTTGTCTGATTTTAACAGCATATCTACTCATCTGGGGTTATTTTCTGCCGAAAGGTTAGGGAATCATGTATATTGTATGTTTATATTTACATATTTTTTGTGTAGTTGTTTCTTAAGAGATTTTGCACAGTTATATGGTATCAAATATTAACACAGTTATATGGTTTCTAGTATTCCTATCTAATACTAATAATTATATAGTTTCAAGTAATTATCTCTATCTAATAATAGTCATTTATTTGCACACAGTTATATGGTTTCAAGTAACTATTAATAATAATCCATAGTAATTATAGCTTCAAGTAACTATTCTTAATACAAATAATTTACAGTTATATGGCATCAGGTATTCTTATCAAATACAAATAACTTTTAAGCAGATCTATTTCACCCATCATAGGACCTTAACAGGTACTACCCAGGACCCCTTATTTGGGGAGGGGGTCTTACATCTCTACAGAGGATGCAATCGGTTTATTCTGAGCCCCTCCAACAGGGTTTCCTAACTTATGGTAAGAATTTATACACAATTATATGGTTTTAAGTAACAATTCCTATTTAATGATAATCATTTGTTTGCACACAGTTATATGGTTTTAAGTAACTAATAATAATCCTAAGAAAACAATTTTAGCTTCAAATAACTATTCTTAATACAAATAATTTACAGTTATATGGTATTAAGTATTCCTATTGAATACAAAATATTTTCAAACAGATGTATTTGACAAGTACTACCACTGGAAGTAATGGCAATGGAATGGTACTCTACACTTTCTAGATCTCCAGAACAGGAGCCTCACCATCAAATGCAGTTTAGTGTCAAATTTAGGACACACTTTTTTGTTTGCTACAGTCAGCATATTCTCAGCAATGTCAAGAGGACAAATATGAATTGAGAATTTGGAGGATTGAAAAATGAGTGAAAACTTATTTATCTGTGAATGCTGATTCAAAATATAAGTAGACTAAATTATCTATTTAAAAATTGAAATAGAAGTTAATAAAATTAATAAGGATAAAAGAATTATTTTGAATAACCCTTGGAATAATAATAATGACATATCTCAGAATATCAGAGAGTGAGGAAGGCCAAAGAATGCATCCACTAAATACTAATAATAAAAGCAACAAGGATGAGAATATTACTTTGAATAGTGTTTAGAATAATGTTAATGTATGATTTCATAATTTTCAACAATGAGAAATCCCAAAAATTACACCAGACAAATTATAGAGCTGGATAGAATTTAAAACAATGTAAATATTGATGTAAACCACATAACATGAAATATTTGGTTGGAAAGAAAGACTTGATGTATTTAAAAATGGAAAGAAAATGCTTTTTTGGTACTAATTGATATCAAGATAATATATCCTCTCATTATCGATAATGTCATCTTATCTATTTGGCAAATTATTGATCCCTCTGGGGTAAAATTCTTCAAATTTCTATACAAAAAACACTCAATATCAGTTTTAACCTTTTTAGAATTAAGAAACTGTTTTAAATAATGTGTTCAATGATCTAAAACAATACAATAAGGTCAATAGAATAAGGAAAATGAGTGAAAACTTCAACTGGGCCATAAAATTGTTTACTGAGTAAAATATGTAGTCTTGAATTTTTATTTGGGGACCAATACTTATTAATGATTAACCAATGATGGAGAGTTTTTCTGCAAATTTTTGTACAATGCTTCCAATTGATAACAATATCTCTCTATATTGTTTTGCTTTGTTTTGCTTTAACATTTTATGATAAATAATACCCTTCATATCCTACCAACACACAGAGCATAACATTTTTCAGGTATAACTCTGCTTTGGGAATGGATTCTCTTTTTTCATTGGGTGATAACCATTGTTGTTTTCATTGGATATTGTTTTTCAACAAGATCTACTCTAAGCAATCAGAGTATGAGTCAAATAGATCTGTTTAAAAATTATTTATATTCAATGTTAAGAAATTCTTAAGAAACTATTATACAAAAAATAAATGCAATTCCCTAAACTCTGGGCATAAAATAACACTAGATGTGATGACATGCCATTAAAATCAATCGTTGCTGAAGGGCCCTTTTTGGATTATTACAGTATCTGATATGAGTCTTATCTAAACCCATTTTAAAAGGATAATATCAATACAAAATTTACCCACATTAATATTAAGTAATAAGCAAAGAAAGAAAAAGATTAGAACATAAAAATCAATAGTTATTTTATCATTTGGTGACATCTTATTAAATTGTAAGCCACTAAAATTAGTAGACCAGTTCTTATACCTTGGTAGTAATATCTCATCTACTGAAAGCAACATATGTATAAGTAAACCATGAACTGCTGTTGACAGATTAACAACTATATGGAAATCAAAACTCTGATAATATATATATATAATATATATATATATATATATGAAGTTGGAGGCACATAATGTAATAGCCATGGTCACCGTCATAGAAAATGGACACAGTGAGACGAGTTCAGATTCTGGACAAGGTTGTTTGCATTTCACATAGCACTAATACCCTTGGGAAAGGTATGATCCAACTATTCTCCTCCAGCTATGGGTAAATAGTAGGGTAAGCTGGGCTCTTTAACCTTGGCTAGGTAACCAGTCTATGAGAAGGAAAACACTGAATTCAAAGCTGTTAAACTCTGTTTAAGAAAGTGACCTTGTTTTGCATCCTGCTCATGTGGAGGGATTGGTAAATAATATATATATATATATATATATATGTGTGTGTGTGTGTGTGTGTATATATATATATATATATATATATATATATATATATATATATATATATATATATATATATATATGCTGATGAAGTTAAACATTTTCTAACAGATATTTTATAAATGAAGAGTTTTTAAACTAAAAACCTTTGTTGTTTTAAAATCTATTTGGATATATGAGTAAAGGTAAATGTTTAATATTGTAAAGTATCTAACCTTTATCTAAATACAATCTAAAATTAATTGAATCAGCAGCCATCTCTCATTATATTAGCAGAAAAACAAAGACCCTTTGTTTCTGTTATATATTATTGTAATGATGCAATAAATAATTATCAACCTTAGAGAATTGGCTAGTCCATTAGGGCTATGTAGTGTCTATCACAACATGTCTCAGAAGACCAATACAGATGTTGCCCTCTGACCCTGAAAATGAGTGGTAATGCCACATGACCATTAACCACACCTCTCAAGTCAGCTTTTTTTCCATTTGGTACATACTGCTTATTTATGGAACAATATGTGTATAATTCTACCACAGGATACATTTGTGTATTCTTTCCTAGTAATTCCACCAGCATATATATCATGTAAATAAAAGGTTAAACATCTTGTGTATGCAATTGTGTTTATTTTGTCTTTCTTTCCATTTTGTTCAGTGAATCAGGGATATACTAATGGGGATCTGATTCAATATCCTCCCCACCACCAATATATCATGTTACCAGGCTAATAGTGCTAAAATAAAATAAAGTTGCTCTAGTATAAAGAAGAAGACACGAATGTGTGACTCTACTAAAAGTTTGCAAAATATGAAGATAACCACGAGTGTGGCAGACAGGTTAAGAGTTAAAGAATAACCAAACAACTAGAATTCAAATAAAATACATGTATTACAGACATAAAACAATAGGTTTGCAGACTTTTTGGTTTATCTGCACAAATGTTTATAATTTGTCCACTTAGCTGAAATCCTGAGGTAGGGTTAGTTATCGAAGCCCCTTAGCTATGGCCATCTGATAGTTCGCAGGATATGATAGACATTCTATTTTGACGTCTGACTCCGGTGCTGGCTGATAAAAAAGATTGGGAGTGACCCTTTTTTTTAGGTCTGTCCCGTTGAGGGCTGAATCAGAAAGAGGGTGGAAGAATTTGCCTTTTCGGCTTTGCCGCCAAAGTATGCTGGCTCGTGATTGGTTGGTTCAATATCGAGGCTCATAGACAAGGATGATAGCCCCTACCTCAGAATTCTTAATACTAGATATTGGTTTTATGTAGCCATTTACAAATTTTTCTAAAAGGAGCACATTAAAATCCAAAAAGGTGACTTATTATATCACCTGTAGTGGGGCTGCCAAAAACTTCACTTTTACCTTTTCTGATAAACTAAAGATACAGAGGATATGGAAATCAGTGTTTCTACTTGAGATATAAATCCAAATTCATTGCTCTATTTATGGTTAAACTTGTTTTTCTTTTCAACAATTTTTCTGCACACAAGCCTTAAAACTACAGTGGTAAAAATGAATATTTCCTCCCCTGCTGATTTTCAGAGTTTACCATCTTACAAAAATAGGAACGGTTTATAACTTTCAGGTTAGGTCCATCTTGAAAGAGAGAGAATATTAAAAAATTCTAGAAAATTACATTATATTTATTTTTGAACATTTATTTGTTTTTATTGAAAATAAATATTTTCCCCTTGCAATGATTCAGGCTCTATAGACTGGTTTTGTGACCAGTCGACAGATAGACTAGTCCTATTACTCAATTATTACTTCTAATCAAGTACTTATTACCTGTATAAAAGAGACTAGTTCACAGAATCCTTCAGTGAATCAGAATCTAATCTCTCCACAATGGGCAAGACAAAAGAATTATCTAAGAACATCCGGAGCAAAATTGTATACCTGTACAAGATTGTAATAGGCTACAAGACGATTGGCAAGAAGCTAGATGAGAAGGAGTCAACTGTTAGTGCGATAAAAAAAAAAATGGAAGAAGCATCAATTGACTATCAATCTCCCTTGGTCTGGAGCTCCACGCAAGATCTCCCAATATGGAGTGTACCTGATGATGAGAAAGGTGAGGGAACAATCCAGAACTACACGGCAAGAGCTTGTTGATGATCTCAAGGCAGCTGGGACTACAGTCACCAAGATGACCATTAGTAAAACACTTACGTCCTAGTGGACTGAAATCATGTAGTGCCTGCAAGGTCCCCTTTCTCAAGAAGGCACATATACAAGCTTGTCTGAAGTTTGCAATTGAGCACCTGGATAATTCAGAGGACGGTTGGGAGAAAGTGCTGTGGTCAGAAAAAAGTTGACTTGGACCCCAAGCACACCATCCCAACCATTAAGCATGGTGGTGGAAACATTATGATTTGGGGCTGTGTCTCTGCTAAAGGGACAGGATGACTACACCAGGTTGAGGGAAAGATGTATGTGGCAAAGTACAGTGAAATCTTGAGAGAAAACCTCCTTGCCTCAGCCAGGACACTGAAGATGGGTCATGGTTGGGTGTTTCAGTATGACAATGACCCAAAGCAACAAAGGAGTGGCTAAAGAAGATGCAAATTAATGTAATGGAGTGGCCTGTTCAGTCTTCGTACCTTTAACCCTTTAGAGAATCTGTGGAGGGAGCTGAAGCTTAGAGTTGCTAAATGACAACCTAAAGACCATAAGGATTTGGAGAGGATCTGCAAAGCCGAGTAGGCCAAAAATTCCCCCTGAGATCTGTAAAACTTGGTAACCAACTACAGGAAACATCTGGCTGCTGTGCTTGCCAACAAGGGTTTCTTTACCAACTACTGAGTTATGTTTTGCTATGGGGTGAAATGCTTTTTTTTTCAATAAAATACAAATAAATGTTCAAAAATTAATATAATGAGATTTTCTAGAATTTTTTTATATTATATCTCTCACTTTCAAAACGTATATGCTCTCAGCAGAAATTAGCCTGTGTCAAGAATAGGAAGTAGTGAGCATGCTTGGCCTTGTAATTTAGACTTGACTGAAGTGGAACATTGCATTTGAAACCCCCTTCTACTATGCATAGTGGGATATTCCTGTGGAGTCCTTGGGTGACAGGAGAAAGCTTGTTACTATGATGACAAATTAGGGTCCTGTTGCAATATGTGAAGATTAAAATAGGTCAGGCTGGCACTGATTGGAGGATGGCCAGCTCCAAAGCTAGACAGTCCAGCACAAAATTGGTTATATATATTTACCAATCCTCTGCACAAGGTCAGTTTCTTAAGTGGAGTTTGAATTGAGAGTTTTTCTTTCTGTTAGACTGCTTACCTAGCTACGGTTAAAGAGCCTAGTCTACCCTACTATTTACCCATAGCTGGAGGGCAAGTACTTGGATGCATACATTTCCGAAAGGTATTAGTACTATGTGAATTGCAATCAGCCTTGTCCAGGATTTGAACTTGGGTGGACAAATACATTTCCTATGACTCTAACCATTACACCATGAATGCCTCCAACATTTCATCACTGGTGAATGATTCTATGCAGGAAAGATTCAATAGCAAGATCGTTTCAAAGCAATCAGATGATGAGAGACCCATTAATCAAGTTTAGACATAAAACTGATTTTAGGTTAGATAATTTTATAATATTAATCATTTACCTTTATGGATCCAAATAGATTATATAAATGAATAAAACAATCAACAATCAGGCAACCTAAAATTCCTCTAACTCTTGGAATATCAATAACAAAAATCTTTAAAAATCAGTGAATTTGGATCAAGTTAAAGAGAGAAATAAATTTGTTCTGTTTATTTTTCTAAAACTATAGAAATTGTTTATTTGCTTTTGAAGGTAGAAGAGTAACATTTTAAAGAAATGTAGACAAACATTCAAAAACATCCATCATCATTTTAACCACAAAAATCTTTTTTTTCCTTTACTTATTTCATATTGTCCTGAAGAAAGTTTCTATATAAAGTGAAATGTTCAAATGTTGACACTATGACCAATTATAAACTTCCATCCAGTGTAACATCCCGTGTTTGTCTACATTTCTCTCTCTATTTGTATATATATATATATATCTTCGCAAATAAGAAATAAGTATAGAACAAAAATAAAACTACTTTGTAACAGAAGTTGAAATATAATCTTTTACAGGATGTAAAAGATGTAACAAAAATAAAAAATACTATAATGTAAGATTTTTTTTACATATATAATTTTGCAACTACCAAATAATTGCAAAAAATAAAGTAACATTAGAAAAGAAGTTGTGATGAATTTTTAAAAATGGGCTGGAGTTGGAGTCAGTAAAACTACACCAACTCCAATTCCAACCCCTTTAATGTTTCCATCTGTGACTCCGACTCAACTCTACTGCCGTGGTGAAATCAGTGAATGACTTTAAAATGTTTCTCAAATAATTCCTATTTGCTTTTTGAATAGTCTTGTTTTTTTTTGTGAAAAGAAAATTTAAATTAAAATTTTAATTTTATAAGATTTAAATGTAGTTTTAACTTCCATAGCCAAAACCTCTTCTTATAATAAGTTAGGAGACTTCAGGGAAACCTCCGAACATAGGTAAATATATATGCAACAAAATCCAACAAATACATAACAAAATACAGACTTTAGAACATAGGTAAATATATATGCAACAAAATCCAACAAATACATAACAAAATACAGACTTTATTGTCTGAACACATCTAACTACAAAATACAGAACAGCTAGGGTGAAGGTCCTAAGGAAGGAAGAAAGTGTTCTTGAAGAGTTAAGAGTCTTTGTAAATAGACTTGAGGGGGCTAAATCAAGAATAGAAGAGTCACTTACTGTATAGAATATCTATTGTGTATAATAATGTACATGGTAAAGACGCAACTGGTGTGTGTAACTTCAGTGGAGTCATAGGGTGTAGAAAGAGCTATGTACATACATGGGTACAAGCCTATAGTTGGGACAAGGCCCCCATAGCCTTAATGGACAGAGACACAACTTGTTTAGTGTCTTTGTGGATGCCAGAAGGAAGGGGGACAGAGCTTCCTGGGCTGAGTTTAAATAGCCAGGTAGTAATGCTATCTAGTGGCAAACCCTAGCGGCAAGGGAAGACAACCCTTTTCCACTCAATTCCATTGCAACAAGGGAAGACAATCACTACAAGTTATCAAATCTTTCTCTTTTTCTCAAAAACATTGGAGCACAGAAATTGTGTTGTAACTGAAAGAGTTTATATATTTACATGAATAAAAGAAAATTAATGTGTATGAATCAATTGTAAGAATTCTTTGTATTGATGCAATTATCTGCAATCATATACATTTCCTACCATGCCATGTAGTAAATATAAAATAATTTAATCAAAGTAAATACTACCAGAGCCTGAATGCTAGCTGAGAGTGAGGAGAATGAACTTAAACAAGTGGTTGTGTCCATTTAAATATCAGAAATATTTCACGAAATAAAACTAATTATTATGTTAATAATAAACTTATCAATTTTAACCATGAGAAGCATTTTCAGCCAACAATAGCTGTGTAAACATTAAAATATGCCTCCAAAATATCTATCAACCAATAACTTACAAGTGCTTACATTGCAAAACACACCAATCAACAATTAGAAATAAATAAAATAATATAATTCTGGAGCTGATTTCTTAAGGAAATTAAGAGCAGTCATGCTCTTTTATATCATTGCAATCCGAATTTTGACATTTGACAAAAACCCCAGAAAAAGGATTCTTACAAAGTTCAGACCTTCAGGAACATTCTTAAATGAGTATAAAATCATATCTTTATCCATTAAACAATCTGTCTAAAAAATGATAATGAAAAAGTGAGGTATTCATATTTTAAGAATCCTACAAGAATGTCTATACATTTTTAAAGTAAAATGTAATAAAATTTATGTAATTTTTAATTGGTGGTAGCTATTCTGTACAAGAACCTATAACAATTCCTAAACCAAGTGACTAACACTAACTAAATCTAAAAATAGAAAAAGACCCAGTTTGTCCTGATTTCCAAAAATAACTTTTCCCTATTTTGCTGCTAAATTCGAGTGGGTCTGAATACTAAGTAATCTGCTGCAGATTTAAGAAGTCCAATAGACAAAGAGAATATACATTAGATACTTCAGTCACTGAACCAAAATATCAGTCCTGAATTTCACAACAATAACCAAGTTTTATCCTCAAAAGAATTTTGGACTGACACACCAGTAAGCAATTAAAAAAGAATACTAAAAACATTTACATACACTGTACACATATGAAAATTAATTTTCACACAAAAATATATTTTGCAAATTATTGTTTATTGACCCAAGATTATACATGAAAAGACATCTGTTTAACTCAACCTCCTGTTATTTGTTTTATTATTTGCTTGTTTTATTTATAATTCATTCAGCATTAACCTTTTAATTACAGTACCCCAAAGAATCCACTGCACATAGATGTATGACATTAAACAACATTTTGTTAGACACATTACACACAATTTTCTAAATTCACACTATCCTTGTAACAGCATTTTTATGTAAAAACAATGCAAATACAGTTCTTTAGATGTTTTACTCTTATAATATAGTTCACTTTCACTTTGCACTAATACCCTTTGGAAAGGCATGAATCCATCTTTTCTTCTCTCAGCTATGGACAAATAGTAGAGCAAACAAGGTTGTTGGTAACACAACCAGTCAAAAAGGAAAACTCTGAATTCAAACCAACTTTACTCCACTTAAAATTGGCCTTGTGTCACCTCCTGCTGTGGTGGAGGGGTTGAATAAATGTATGGTTCTGCCTTCATCTAAGGTTCCTCTTTTCTCTTGCATGTATCTCCTCTCTGTTTAGACTCATCCCTATCTTCCACATATCTCACCTCTCTATTTAGACTCATCCCTATCTGTCCACATATCTCACCTCTCTATTTAGACTCATCCCCAGGCAGTCATGAGTGGTGCTTATACATACGTCTATGCTTTGGAGTTTCCAGAAGGTTCGTAAATTATTACCACCAAAAAGAAAAATACCAAATCGGAGCAGGCTGACACATATATAAACAGGAATAGAAATTAACAAAACCAGTCTGCCCCTACCCATACAGGTAGTAGGAACATTTGACCGACCACTCAACCTGTAAGCAGTTGAGTTACCTCACACCACCGCAGTGGGACTTTGTCTCAGCCGTATGTGACAACCTTTTAAGGAGGCACATAGCATGATGACTTTGATGAACAGCGACTCCATCAACCGGCCCAACAGTAGAGGGCTGATAACATCTAGAGACACAATCCGAATATGATACCCAGCCAGCCATTTTGACCAACAAACAAGACATTCATCTTCAGGTTGTGAGTAACTGCCACCTTTCCTGACATCCAGTTCTTACCAACCAATGACCACAGACTACATTCTTTGTTGTTATTAACTATATACCCTGTGTTTTTTTATTCCTCCATTTTTTGCCTAACCTGCATCATTTCATTGTCATCATTCCAAATATTGTTAGCAGGTTCGGCATCCGTTTCTTACCACTCGTAATTCATCTTCACCGATAGAATTCACTCTCATCAACCCCCTACACATACTAGACAACCTGGGAACCAGTTGGTTTCCCATTGTAACACCAGTCCATGATGATATTGATGCTTCTATCTAAATAGAATAAAAGATTCTGATTAGCATTTCATAGTTATTGAAGTTAAACATATAATCATATTTATGATTGTTGTCTGATTTTAACAGCATATTCTACTCATCTGGGGTTATTTTCTGCCGAAAGGTTAGGGAATCATGTATATTGTATGTTTATATTTACATATTTTTTTTGTAGTTGTTTCTTAAGAGATTTTGCACAGTTATATGGTATCAAATATTTACACAGTTATATGGTTTCTAGTATTCCTATCTAATACTAATAATTATATAGTTTCAAGTAATTATCTCTATCTAATAATAGTCATTTATTTGCACACAGTTATATGGTTTCAAGTAACTATTAATAATAATCCATAGTAATTATAGCTTCAAGTAACTATTCTTAATACAAATAATTTACAGTTATATGGCATCAGGTATTCTTATCAAATACAAATAACTTTTAAGCAGATCTATTTCACCCATCATAGGACCTAACAGGTACTACCCAGGACCCCTTATTTGGGGAGGGGGTCTTACATCTCTACAGAGGATGCAATCGGTTTATTCTGAGCCCCTCCAACAGGGTTTCCTAACTTATTGGTAAGAATTTATACACAATTATATGGTTTTAAGTAACAACATTCCTATTAATGATAATCATTTGTTTGCACACAGTTATATGGTTTTAAGTAACTAATAATAATCCTAAGAAAACAATTTTAGCTTCAAATAACTATTCTTAATACAAATAATTTACAGTTATATGGTATTAAGTATTCCTATTGAATACAAAATATTTTCAAACAGATGTATTTGACAAGTACTACCACTGGAAGTAATGGCAATGGAATGGTACTCTACACTTTCTAGATCTCCAGAACAGGAGCCTCACCATCAAATGCAGTTTAGTGTCAAATTTAGGACACACTTTTTTGTTTGCTACAGTCAGCATATTCTCAGCAATGTCAAGAGGACAAATATGAATGTAGAATTTGGAGGATTGAAAAATGAGTGAAAACTTTTTTTATCTGTGAATGCTGATTCAAAATATAAGTAGACTAAATTATCTATTTAAAAATTGAAATAGAAGTTAATAAAATTAATAAGGATAAAAGAATTATTTTGAATAACCCTTGGAATAATAATGACATATCTCAGAATATCAGAGAGTGAGGAAGGCCAAAGAATGCATCCACTAAATACTAATAATAAAAGCAACAAGGATGAGAATATTACTTTGAATAGTGTTTAGAATAATGTTAATGTATGATTTCATAATTTTCAACAATGAGAAATCCCAAAAATTACACCAGACAAATTATAGAGCTGGATAGAATTTAAAACAATGTAAATATTGATGTAAACCACATAACATGAAATATTTGGTTGGAAGAAAAGACTTGATGTATTAAAAATGGAAAGAAAATCGTTTTTGGTACTAATTGATATCAAGATAATATATCCTCTCATTATCGATAATGTCATCTTATCTATTTGGCAAATTATTGATCCCTTCGGGTAAAATTCTTCAAATTTCTATACAAAAAACACTCAATATCAGTTTTAACCTTTTTAGAATTAAAAAACTGTTTTAAATAATGTGTTTCAATGATCTAAAACAATACAATAAGGTCAATAGAATAAGGAAAATGAGTGAAAACTTCAACTGGGCCATAAAATTGTTTACTGAGTAAAATATGTAGTCTTGAATTTTTATTTGGGGACCAATACTTATTAATGATTAACCAATGATGGAGAGTTTTTTCTGCAAATTTTTGTACAATGCTCCAATTGATAACAATATCTCTCTATATTGTTTTGCTTTGTTTTGCTTTAACATTTTATGATAAATAATACCCTTCATATCCTACCAACACACAGAGCATAACATTTTTCAGGTATAACTCTGCTTTGGGAATGGATTCTCTTTTTTCATTGGGTGATAACCATTGTTGTTTTCATTGGATATTGTTTTTCAACAAGATCTACTCTAAGCAATCAGAGTATGAGTCAAATAGATCTGTTTTAAAATTATTTATATTCAATGTTAAGAAATTCTTAAGAAACTATTATACAAAAAATAAATGCAATTCCCTAAACTCTGGGCATAAAATAACACTAGATGTGATGACATGCCATTAAAATCAATCGTTGCTGAAGGCCCTTTTTGGATTATTACAGTATCTGATATGAGTCTTATCTAAACCCATTTTAAAAGGATAATATCAATACAAAATTTACCCACATTAATATTAAGTAATAAGCAAAGAAAGAAAAAGATTAGAACATAAAATCAATAGTTATTTTATCATTTGGTGACATCTTATTAAATTGTAAGCCACTAAAATTAGTAGACCAGTTCTTATACCTTGGTAGTAATATCTCATCTACTGAAAGCAACATATGTATAAGTAAACCATGAACTGCTGTTGACAGATTAACAACTATATGGAAATCAAAACTCTGATAATATTATATATATTATATATATATTATATATATATGAAGTTGGAGGCACATAATGTAATAGCCATGGTCACCGTCATAGAAAATGGACACAGTGAGACGAGTTCAGATTCTGGACAAGGTTGTTTGCATTTCACATAGCACTAATACCCTTGGGAAAGGTATGATCCAACTATTCTCCCTCCAGCTATGGTAAATAGTAGGGTAAGCTGGGCTCTTTAACCTTGGCTAGGTAACCAGTCTAGAGAAGGAAAACACTGAATTCAAAGCTGTTAAACTCTGTTTAAGAAAGTGACCTTGTTTGCATCCTGCTCATGTGGAGGGATTGGTAAATAATATATTATATATATATATAATATGGTGTGTGTGTGTGTGTGTGTATATATATATATATATATATATATATATATATATATATTTATATATATATATATATATATATATGCTGATGAAGTTAACATTTTCTAACAGATATTTTTATAAATGAAGAGTTTTTAAACTAAAAACCTTTGTGTTTAAAAATCTATTTGGATATATGAGTAAAGGTAAATGTTTAATATTGTAAAGTATCTAACCTTTATCTAAATACAATCTAAAATTAATTGAATCAGCAGCCATCTCTCATTATATTAGCAGAAAACAAAGACCCTTTGTTTCTGTTATATATTATTGTAATGATGCAATAAATAATTATCAACCTTAGAGAATTGGCTAGTCCATTAGGGGTCTATGTAGTGTCTATCACAACATGTCTCAGAAGACCAATACAGATGTTGCCCTCTGCCCTGAAAATGAGTGGTAATGCCACATGACCATTAACCACACCTCTCAAGTCAGCTTTTTTTCCATTTGGTACATACTGCTTATTTATGGAACAATATGTGTATAATTCTACCACAGGATACATTTGTGTATTCTTTCCTAGTAATTCCACCAGCATAATATATCATGTAAATAAAAGGTTAAACATCTTGTGTATGCAATTGTGTTTATTTTGTTCTTTCTTTCCATTTTGTTCAGTGAATCAGGGATATACTAATGGGGATCTGATTCAATATCCTCCCCACCACCATATATCATGTTACCAGGCTAATAGTGCTAAAATAAAATAAAGTTGCTCTAGTATAAAGAAGAAGACACGAATGTGTGACTCTACTAAAAGTTTGCAAAATATGAAGATAACCACGAGTGTGGCAGACAGGTTAGAGTTAAAGAATAACCAAACAACTAGAATTCAAATAAAATACATGTATTACAGACATAAAACAATAGGTTTGCAGACTTTTTGGTTTATCTGCACCAATGTTTATAATTTGTCCACTTAGCTGATCCTGAGGTAGGGTTAGTTATCGAAGCCCCTTAGCTATGGCCATCTGATAGTTCGCAGGATATGATAGACATTCTATTTTGACGTCTGACTCCGGTGCTGGCTGATAAAAAAGATTGGGAGTGACCCTTTTTTTTAGGTCTGTCCCCGTTGAGGGCTGAATCAGAAAGAGGGTGGAAGAATTTGCCTTTTCGGCTTTGCCGCCAAAGTATGCTGGCTCGTGATTGGTTGGTTCAATATCGAGGCTCATAGACAAGGATGATAGCCCCTACCTCAGAATTCTTAATACTAGATATTGGTTTTATGTAGCCATTTACAAATTTTTCTAAAAGGAGCACATTAAAATCCAAAAAGGTGGACTTATTATATCACCTGTAGGGGGGCTGCCAATAAACTTCACTTTTACCTTTTTCTGATAAACTAAAGATACAGAGGATATGGAAATCAGTGTTTCTACTTTGAGATATAAATCCAAATTCATTGCTCTATTTATGGTTAAACTTGTTTTTTCTTTTCAACAATTTTTTCTGCACACAAGCCTTAAAACTACAGTGGTAAAAATGAATATTTCCTCCCTGCTGATTTTCAGAGTTTACCATCTTACAAAAATAGGAACGGTTTATAACTTTCAGGTTAGGTCCATCTTGAAAGAGAGAGAATATTAAAAAATTCTAGAAAATTACATTATATTTATTTTTGAACATTTATTTGTTTTTATTGAAAAAATAAATATTTCCCCCTTGCAATGATTCAGGCTCTATAGACTGGTTTTGTGACCAGTCGACAGATGACTAGTCCTATACTCAATTATTACTTCTAATCAAGTACTTATTACCTGTATAAAAGAGACTAGTTCACAGAATCCTTCAGTGAATCAGAATCTAATCTCTCCACAATGGGCAAGACAAAAGAATTATCTAAGAACATCCGAGCAAAATTGTATACCTGTACAAGATTGTAATAGGCTACAAGACGATTGGCAAGAAGCTAGATGAGAAGGAGTCAACTGTTAGTGCGATAATAAAAAAAAATGGAAGAAGCATCAATTGACTATCAATCTCCCCTTGGTCTGGAGCTCCACGCAAGATCTCCCAATATGGAGTGTACCTGATGATGAGAAAGGTGAGGGAACAATCCAGAACTACACGGCAAGAGCTTGTTGATGATCTCAAGGCAGCTGGGACTACAGTCACACAGATGACCATTAGTAAAACACTACTATCCCTAGTGGACTGAAATCATGTAGTGCCTGCAAGGTCCCCTTTCTCAAGAAGGCACAATATACAAGCTTGTCTGAAGTTTGCAATTGAGCACCTGGATAATTCAGAGGACGGTTGGGAGAAAGTGCTGTGGTCAGAAAAAAAGTTGACTTGGACCCCAAGCACACCATCCCAACCATTAAGCATGGTGGTGGAAACATTATGATTTGGGGCTGTGTCTCTGCTAAAGGGACAGGATGACTACACCAGGTTGAGGGAAAGATGTATGTGGCAAAGTACAGTGAAATCTTGAGAGAAAACCTCCTTGCCTCAGCAGACATGAAGATGGGTCATGGTTGGGTGTTTCAGTATGACAATGACCCAAAGCAACAAAGGAGTGGCTAAAGAAGATGCAAATTAATGTAATGGAGTGGCCTGTTCAGTCTTCGTACCTTTAACCCTTTAGAGAATCTGTGGAGGGAGCTGAAGCTTAGAGTTGCTAAATGACAACCTAAAGACCATAAGGATTTGGAGAGGATCTGCAAAGCCGAGTAGGCCAAAATTCCCCCTGAGATCTGTAAAAACTTGGTAACCAACTACAGGAAACATCTGGCTGCTGTGCTTGCCAACAAGGGTTTCTTTACCAACTACTGAGTTAGTTTTTGCTATGGGGTGAAATGCTTTTTTTTTCAATAAAATACAAATAAATGTTCAAAAATTAATATAATGAGATTTTCTAGAATTTTTATATTATATCTCTCACTTTCAAAACGTATATGCTCTCAGCAGAAATTAGTCTGTGTCAAGAATAGGAAGTAGTGAGCATGCTTGGCCTTGTAATTTAGACTTGACTGAAGTGGAACATTGCATTTGAAACCCCCTTCTACTATGCATAGTGGGATATTCCTGTGGAGTCCTTGGGTGACAGGAGAAAGCTTGTTACTATGATGACAAATTAGGGTCCTGTTGCAATATGTGAAGATTAAAATAGTCAGGGCTGGCACTGATTGGAGGATGGCCAGCTCCAAAGCTAGACAGTCCAGCACAAAATTGGTATATATATATTTACCAATCCTCTGCACAAGGTCAGTTTCTTAAGTGGAGTTTGAATTGAGAGTTTTCTTTCTGTTAGACTGCTTACCTAGCTACGGTTAAAGAGCCTAGTCTACCCTACTATTTACCCATAGCTGGAGGCAAGTACTTGGATGCATACATTTCCGAAAGGTATTAGTACTATGTGAATTGCAATCAGCCTTGTCCAGGATTTGAACTTGGGTGGACAAATACATTTCCTATGACTCTAACCATTACACCATGAATGCCTCCAACATTTCATCACTGGTGAATGATTCTATGCAGGAAAGATTCAATAGCAAGATCGTTTCAAAGCAATCAGATGATGAGAGACCCATTAATCAAGTTTAGACATAAAACTGATTTTAGGTTAGATAATTTTATAATATTAATCATTTACCTTTATGGATCCAAATAGATTATAAAATATAAAACAATCAACAATCAGGCAACCTAAAATTCCTCTAACTCTTGGAATATCAATAACAAAAATCTTTAAAAATCAGTGAATTTGGATCAAGTTAAAGAGAGAAATAAATTTGTTCTGTTTATTTTTCTAAAACTATAGAAATTGTTTATTTGCTTTTGAAGGTAGAAGAGTAACATTTTAAAGAAATGTAGACAAACATTCAAAAACATCCATCATCATTTTAACCACAAAAATCTTTTTTTTCCTTTACTTATTTCATATTGTCCTGAAGAAAGTTTCTATATAAAGTGAAATGTTCAAATGTTGACACTATGACCAATTATAAACTTCCATCCAGTGTAACATCCCGTGTTTGTCTACATTTCTCTCTCTATTTGTATATATATATATATATCTTCGCAAATAAGAAATAAGTATAGAACAAAAATAAAACTACTTTGTAACAGAAGTTGAAATATAATCTTTTACAGGATGTAAAAGATGTAACAAAAATAAAAAATACTATAATGTAGATTTTTTTTACATATATAATTTTGCAACTACCAAATAATTGCAAAAAATAAAGTAACATTAGAAAAGAAGTTGTGATGAATTTTTAAAAATGGGCTGGAGTTGGAGTCAGTAAAACTACACCAACTCCAATTCCAACCCCTTTAATGTTTCCATCTGTGACTCCGACTCAACTCTACTGCCGTGGTGAAATCAGTGAATGACTTTAAAATGTTTCTCAAATAATTCCTATTTGCTTTTTGAATAGTCTTGTTGTTAACGTAGCCAAAACAAGTTACAACAAGAGGCTTTTAAAAATAATTCTATGAAAAATCAATTAATGGTTCGATTTTCACGAAAATTTTCATAATTACCTTTTGATAAAAATATGTTTGAAACAGGGTTTTCCTCAAATATATTAGGGGAAATATTTTTTATAAGGTCCCCTATTTTACTTAATGAAATGTGAAAAATTGAACCCCACAAAACGATTTTTACTTTTTTTTAAAGATAAGAGTCTGAATAATTATATCTGAAGATTTTTTATCTGTTTTTTTTTGTTTTTTTTTTGTAAAAGAACCATGAATACAGAATTCTGCTAAATAATATCCACAAAAAAATCGACCCTGTTGTAAAAGAAACGGACTTTTTTACTTATTTTTCAACGGTGAGTAATTTTCCCCAATCGGATAATTTGATCTTTGAATTAATTGTTTTTCTTTTTATAAGAACTCTTTGTGTCCGTTATTTTATTTTTATTTATTTAGTTATTTATTTATTTTTTGCGAAATTTGTTAAAGGTTCAAACATATTTACGTTTCTTCCTCCAATATTGCCTAAAAACTGATCATTTCTTTTTTAAGATTTCATTATTTTTACTTACCCATCCGTAATCAGCACAAGTTGTGTCATAGCTTGTGTAAGTAACGAATAAATCTACAATTAATTCTCCTTTTTCAATGCATATTAGCTCGTCTTAAAAGAAAAAAGAATTAAAATAAAAGTTTTAACTTCTTACCTGAAGCAAAAGAGACGATAAAAACAACAAATGTGCTGAAACATAGATTGTAATCCATGACTTCAGATATATATATTAAAAAAAAAAAAGGGGGGTACTTTCTTCAAAATAGATTTATGCTTTTTTCTTCGGTGATATTTTCTTTGGATACGAACGGCTGGCAACTAGTAAAAAAGTTTTCAAATTCGAGCTGCCTTATATGCAGACATTTAAAAAGCGAGAGCAATGCAATCACAACACCGATCCCGTGCGAGGACTGTCGTAATTTGAACGCTAGTTGAGAGAGAAATTTTAACTGCGAAATAACAACAACCCTCTCTAGGGTTGGAGGAACGGGGGAGAAAGACAGAAAGGCCACTGTAAACGCCCCCCCACACCGACGTTCTTTTCAAAGCTTCACACACTCGGTAAAATCCCACCGCCTGCCAATTATTTTACAGTCGAGATATTGAATGACAAGGCCTGGCCTTCCTACATTGCAAAGTGCACGCCCCACCCCCCGAGACTCCTCCTCCTCATCTGTCTGTCTGTATTGTATTCATTTATTTTACAAAAAATGATTATATTGAAAAAAACGAAATTCATTATTCTGGAATTCCCTCAATGTACTAACTTTATCTTTGTTTCTATGATTAATAAACACACACACACTAACACACACACATATATATTATTATTATTATTATTATTATTATTATTATTATTATTATTATTATGCGTGCGTGTGCGTGTGTGTGCGCGCACACGCACGCGCATGTGTGCCTTTGAAAAGTATTTTTATTTATGAGTGGCAAGAATGGAAAAAGGGCGGGGCTTAATCATTAATTTAGGGAGAGTGGTACGTTTTAGATATTTTTAAGCAAGCAAAATAAATACTTCCTCGTCTTTTTTTTTTTTTCTTATAATTTTTCGTTATTTTTAATGAGATTCAGATTAATTAACCTTTCTATCTTTTTATTTTTTGTCTTTCTCACAATGAGAATTGAACTTAAAAAAAAAAGTTTACTGAAAGCAGACGTTCATTCATTCTATTGATTGAATAATCCAGATCACCGCTTCAAGAAAGAAAAACTAAACGGTTACAAAACTTGTTTTTTTTTAGGGGCCCTGGCATTTTTTGCTGCACTCCAGTCCATTCATGCTGCTTAAAAAACACATTTTTAGTAGAACATTGATATATAAAGGGGGATAACTCTAATTTTTTTCTTTTTCAGTTTCACATGTTTCAGTCAAGGAATATTAATACTTATAATACAATTATGATAAAAAAAAATTAAAAAAGATTTATACACTAGGCCTCGGTTATAAAACAATACAAGAATAGAACATATATAGGATAAACTCCTATAATTTACTAAACAATGAAAAAGAAAATGATTTAATGAATATGTAAATACCTTGGTACCCCCTCACTATCTGATTGGACAGTGTCATGTATAAATATTCGACACTTTGTAGTACAAGCACCTAAGCCTAAGCCTACAAGCCTAAACTTACTCGCCAGACTACACCACGACTGCTCGGAAGACGTGATGCTATTCGACGCACCAACTACTACTGCGATAATATACCAAATACCAACTTCATAATATATCCCTTAACCCGGATATATCAGAAAAAAAACGTAAAGACTCACCAACCATGACTCCTATCCAAATTCAAAAACTCCTACAATTTTGCACAAATAAGATTCAAAAAATAATTAAGCAATCTCTAGAATTTGATTGGATAAGGCAAGTCATGAGTGGTGCTTATACATACGTCTATGCTTTGGAGTTTCCAGAAGGTTCGTAAATTATTACCACCAAAAAGAAAAATACCAAATCGGAGCAGGCTGACACATATATAAACAGGAATAGAAATTAACAAAACCAGTCTGCCCCTACCCATACAGGTAGTAGGAACATTTGACCGACCACTCAACCTGTAAGCAGTTGAGTTACCTCACACCACCGCAGTGGGACTTTGTCTCAGCCGTATGTGACAACCTTTTAAGGAGGCACATAGCATGATGACTTTGATGAACAGCGACTCCATCAACCGGCCCAACAGTAGAGGGGCTGATAACATCTAGAGACACAATCCGAATATGATACCCAGCCAGCCATTTTGACCAACAAACAAGACATTCATCTTCAGGTTGTGAGTAACTGCCACCTTTCCTGACATCCAGTTTTCTACCAACCAATGACCACAGACTACATTTCTTTGTTGTTATTAACTATATACCCTGTGTTTTTTTATTCCTCCATTTTTTGCCTAACCTGCATCATTTCATTGTCATCATTCCAAATATTGTTAGCAGGTTCGGCATCCGTTTCTTACCACTCGTAATTCATCTTCACCGATAGAAATTCACTCTCATCAACCCCCTACACATACTAGACAACCTGGGAACCAGTTGGTTTCCCATTGTAACACCAGTCCATGATGATATTGATGCTTCTATCTAGAATAGAATAAAAGATTCTGATTAGCATTTCATAGTTATTGAAGTTAAACATATAATCATATTTATGATTGTTGTCTGATTTTAACAGCATATCTACTCATCTGGGGTTATTTTCTGCCGAAAGGTTAGGGAATCATGTATATTGTATGTTTATATTTACATATTTTTGTGTAGTTGTTTCTTAAGAGATTTTGCACAGTTATATGGTATCAAATATTAACACAGTTATATGGTTTCTAGTATTCCTATCTAATACTAATAATTATATAGTTTCAAGTAATTATCTCTATCTAATAATAGTCATTTATTTGCACACAGTTATATGGTTTCAAGTAACTATTAATAATAATCCATAGTAATTATAGCTTCAAGTAACTATTCTTAATACAAATAATTTACAGTTATATGGCATCAGGTATTCTTATCAAATACAAATAACTTTTAAGCAGATCTATTTCACCCATCATAGGACCTTAACAGGTACTACCCAGGACCCCTTATTTGGGGAGGGGGTCTTACATCTCTACAGAGGATGCAATCGGTTTATTCTGAGCCCCTCCAACAGGGTTTCCTAACTTATGGTAAGAATTTATACACAATTATATGGTTTTAAGTAACAATTCCTATTTAATGATAATCATTTGTTTGCACACAGTTATATGGTTTTAAGTAACTAATAATAATCCTAAGAAAACAATTTTAGCTTCAAATAACTATTCTTAATACAAATAATTTACAGTTATATGGTATTAAGTATTCCTATTGAATACAAAATATTTTCAAACAGATGTATTTGACAAGTACTACCACTGGAAGTAATGGCAATGGAATGGTACTCTACACTTTCTAGATCTCCAGAACAGGAGCCTCACCATCAAATGCAGTTTAGTGTCAAATTTAGGACACACTTTTTTGTTTGCTACAGTCAGCATATTCTCAGCAATGTCAAGAGGACAAATATGAATTGAGAATTTGGAGGATTGAAAAATGAGTGAAAACTTATTTTATCTGTGAATGCTGATTCAAAATATAAGTAGACTAAATTATCTATTTAAAAATTGAAATAGAAGTTAATAAAATTAATAAGGATAAAAGAATTATTTTGAATAACCCTTGGAATAATAATAATGACATATCTCAGAATATCAGAGAGTGAGGAAGGCCAAAGAATGCATCCACTAAATACTAATAATAAAAGCAACAAGGATGAGAATATTACTTTGAATAGTGTTTAGAATAATGTTAATGTATGATTTCATAATTTTCAACAATGAGAAATCCCAAAAATTACACCAGACAAATTATAGAGCTGGATAGAATTTAAAACAATGTAAATATTGATGTAAACCACATAACATGAAATATTTGGTTGGAAAGAAAGACTTGATGTATTTAAAAATGGAAAGAAAATGCTTTTTTGGTACTAATTGATATCAAGATAATATATCCTCTCATTATCGATAATGTCATCTTATCTATTTGGCAAATTATTGATCCCTCTGGGGTAAAATTCTTCAAATTTCTATACAAAAAACACTCAATATCAGTTTTAACCTTTTTAGAATTAAGAAACTGTTTTAAATAATGTGTTCAATGATCTAAAACAATACAATAAGGTCAATAGAATAAGGAAAATGAGTGAAAACTTCAACTGGGCCATAAAATTGTTTACTGAGTAAAATATGTAGTCTTGAATTTTTATTTGGGGACCAATACTTATTAATGATTAACCAATGATGGAGAGTTTTTCTGCAAATTTTTGTACAATGCTTCCAATTGATAACAATATCTCTCTATATTGTTTTGCTTTGTTTTGCTTTAACATTTTATGATAAATAATACCCTTCATATCCTACCAACACACAGAGCATAACATTTTTCAGGTATAACTCTGCTTTGGGAATGGATTCTCTTTTTTCATTGGGTGATAACCATTGTTGTTTTCATTGGATATTGTTTTTCAACAAGATCTACTCTAAGCAATCAGAGTATGAGTCAAATAGATCTGTTTAAAAATTATTTATATTCAATGTTAAGAAATTCTTAAGAAACTATTATACAAAAAATAAATGCAATTCCCTAAACTCTGGGCATAAAATAACACTAGATGTGATGACATGCCATTAAAATCAATCGTTGCTGAAGGGCCCTTTTTGGATTATTACAGTATCTGATATGAGTCTTATCTAAACCCATTTTAAAAGGATAATATCAATACAAAATTTACCCACATTAATATTAAGTAATAAGCAAAGAAAGAAAAAGATTAGAACATAAAAATCAATAGTTATTTTATCATTTGGTGACATCTTATTAAATTGTAAGCCACTAAAATTAGTAGACCAGTTCTTATACCTTGGTAGTAATATCTCATCTACTGAAAGCAACATATGTATAAGTAAACCATGAACTGCTGTTGACAGATTAACAACTATATGGAAATCAAAACTCTGATAATATATATATATATATATATATATATATATATATGAAGTTGGAGGCACATAATGTAATAGCCATGGTCACCGTCATAGAAAATGGACACAGTGAGACGAGTTCAGATTCTGGACAAGGTTGTTTGCATTTCACATAGCACTAATACCCTTGGGAAAGGTATGATCCAACTATTCTCCCTCCAGCTATGGGTAAATAGTAGGGTAAGCTGGGCTCTTTAACCTTGGCTAGGTAACCAGTCTATGAGAAGGAAAACACTGAATTCAAAGCTGTTAAACTCTGTTTAAGAAAGTGACCTTGTTTTGCATCCTGCTCATGTGGAGGGATTGGTAAATAATATATATATATATATATATATATGTGTGTGTGTGTGTGTGTATATATATATATATATATATATATATATATATATATATATATATATATATATATATATATATATGCTGATGAAGTTAAACATTTTCTAACAGATATTTTATAAATGAAGAGTTTTTAAACTAAAAACCTTTGTTGTTTTAAAATCTATTTGGATATATGAGTAAAGGTAAATGTTTAATATTGTAAAGTATCTAACCTTTATCTAAATACAATCTAAAATTAATTGAATCAGCAGCCATCTCTCATTATATTAGCAGAAAACAAAGACCCTTTGTTTCTGTTATATATTATTGTAATGATGCAATAAATAATTATCAACCTTAGAGAATTGGCTAGTCCATTAGGGGCTATGTAGTGTCTATCACAACATGTCTCAGAAGACCAATACAGATGTTGCCCTCTGACCCTGAAAATGAGTGGTAATGCCACATGACCATTAACCACACCTCTCAAGTCAGCTTTTTTTCCATTTGGTACATACTGCTTATTTATGGAACAATATGTGTATAATTCTACCACAGGATACATTTGTGTATTCTTTCCTAGTAATTCCACCAGCATATATATCATGTAAATAAAAGGTTAAACATCTTGTGTATGCAATTGTGTTTATTTTGTCTTTCTTTCCATTTTGTTCAGTGAATCAGGGATATACTAATGGGGATCTGATTCAATATCCTCCCCACCACCAATATATCATGTTACCAGGCTAATAGTGCTAAAATAAAATAAAGTTGCTCTAGTATAAAGAAGAAGACACGAATGTGTGACTCTACTAAAAGTTTGCAAAATATGAAGATAACCACGAGTGTGGCAGACAGGTTAAGAGTTAAAGAATAACCAAACAACTAGAATTCAAATAAAATACATGTATTACAGACATAAAACAATAGGTTTGCAGACTTTTTGGTTTATCTGCACAAATGTTTATAATTTGTCCACTTAGCTGAAATCCTGAGGTAGGGTTAGTTATCGAAGCCCCTTAGCTATGGCCATCTGATAGTTCGCAGGATATGATAGACATTCTATTTTGACGTCTGACTCCGGTGCTGGCTGATAAAAAAGATTGGGAGTGACCCTTTTTTTTAGGTCTGTCCCCGTTGAGGGCTGAATCAGAAAGAGGGTGGAAGAATTTGCCTTTTCGGCTTTGCCGCCAAAGTATGCTGGCTCGTGATTGGTTGGTTCAATATCGAGGCTCATAGACAAGGATGATAGCCCCTACCTCAGAATTCTTAATACTAGATATTGGTTTTATGTAGCCATTTACAAATTTTTCTAAAAGGAGCACATTAAAATCCAAAAAGGTGGACTTATTATATCACCTGTAGTGGGGGCTGCCAATAAACTTCACTTTTACCTTTTCTGATAAACTAAAGATACAGAGGATATGGAAATCAGTGTTTCTACTTTGAGATATAAATCCAAATTCATTGCTCTATTTATGGTTAAACTTGTTTTTTCTTTTCAACAATTTTTCTGCACACAAGCCTTAAAACTACAGTGGTAAAAATGAATATTTCCTCCCCTGCTGATTTTCAGAGTTTACCATCTTACAAAAATAGGAACGGTTTATAACTTTCAGGTTAGGTCCATCTTGAAAGAGAGAGAATATTAAAAAATTCTAGAAAATTACATTATATTTATTTTTGAACATTTATTTGTTTTTATTGAAAAAATAAATATTTCCCCCTTGCAATGATTCAGGCTCTATAGACTGGTTTTGTGACCAGTCGACAGATAGACTAGTCCTATTACTCAATTATTACTTCTAATCAAGTACTTATTACCTGTATAAAAGAGACTAGTTCACAGAATCCTTCAGTGAATCAGAATCTAATCTCTCCACAATGGGCAAGACAAAAGAATTATCTAAGAACATCCGGAGCAAAATTGTATACCTGTACAAGATTGTAATAGGCTACAAGACGATTGGCAAGAAGCTAGATGAGAAGGAGTCAACTGTTAGTGCGATAATAAAAAAAAATGGAAGAAGCATCAATTGACTATCAATCTCCCTTGGTCTGGAGCTCCACGCAAGATCTCCCAATATGGAGTGTACCTGATGATGAGAAAGGTGAGGGAACAATCCAGAACTACACGGCAAGAGCTTGTTGATGATCTCAAGGCAGCTGGGACTACAGTCACCAAGATGACCATTAGTAAAACACTTACGTCCTAGTGGACTGAAATCATGTAGTGCCTGCAAGGTCCCCTTTCTCAAGAAGGCACATATACAAGCTTGTCTGAAGTTTGCAATTGAGCACCTGGATAATTCAGAGGACGGTTGGGAGAAAGTGCTGTGGTCAGAAAAAAAGTTGACTTGGACCCCAAGCACACCATCCCAACCATTAAGCATGGTGGTGGAAACATTATGATTTGGGGCTGTGTCTCTGCTAAAGGGACAGGATGACTACACCAGGTTGAGGGAAAGATGTATGTGGCAAAGTACAGTGAAATCTTGAGAGAAAACCTCCTTGCCTCAGCCAGGACACTGAAGATGGGTCATGGTTGGGTGTTTCAGTATGACAATGACCCAAAGCAACAAAGGAGTGGCTAAAGAAGATGCAAATTAATGTAATGGAGTGGCCTGTTCAGTCTTCGTACCTTTAACCCTTTAGAGAATCTGTGGAGGGAGCTGAAGCTTAGAGTTGCTAAATGACAACCTAAAGACCATAAGGATTTGGAGAGGATCTGCAAAGCCGAGTAGGCCAAAATTCCCCCTGAGATCTGTAAAAACTTGGTAACCAACTACAGGAAACATCTGGCTGCTGTGCTTGCCAACAAGGGTTTCTTTACCAACTACTGAGTTATGTTTTGCTATGGGGTGAAATGCTTTTTTTTTCAATAAAATACAAATAAATGTTCAAAAATTAATATAATGAGATTTTCTAGAATTTTTTTATATTATATCTCTCACTTTCAAAACGTATATGCTCTCAGCAGAAATTAGTCTGTGTCAAGAATAGGAAGTAGTGAGCATGCTTGGCCTTGTAATTTAGACTTGACTGAAGTGGAACATTGCATTTGAAACCCCCTTCTACTATGCATAGTGGGATATTCCTGTGGAGTCCTTGGGTGACAGGAGAAAGCTTGTTACTATGATGACAAATTAGGGTCCTGTTGCAATATGTGAAGATTAAAATAGGTCAGGCTGGCACTGATTGGAGGATGGCCAGCTCCAAAGCTAGACAGTCCAGCACAAAATTGGTTATATATATTTACCAATCCTCTGCACAAGGTCAGTTTCTTAAGTGGAGTTTGAATTGAGAGTTTTCTTTCTGTTAGACTGCTTACCTAGCTACGGTTAAAGAGCCTAGTCTACCCTACTATTTACCCATAGCTGGAGGGCAAGTACTTGGATGCATACATTTCCGAAAGGTATTAGTACTATGTGAATTGCAATCAGCCTTGTCCAGGATTTGAACTTGGGTGGACAAATACATTTCCTATGACTCTAACCATTACACCATGAATGCCTCCAACATTTCATCACTGGTGAATGATTCTATGCAGGAAAGATTCAATAGCAAGATCGTTTCAAAGCAATCAGATGATGAGAGACCCATTAATCAAGTTTAGACATAAAACTGATTTTAGGTTAGATAATTTTATAATATTAATCATTTACCTTTATGGATCCAAATAGATTATATAAATGAATAAAACAATCAACAATCAGGCAACCTAAAATTCCTCTAACTCTTGGAATATCAATAACAAAAATCTTTAAAAATCAGTGAATTTGGATCAAGTTAAAGAGAGAAATAAATTTGTTCTGTTTATTTTTCTAAAACTATAGAAATTGTTTATTTGCTTTTGAAGGTAGAAGAGTAACATTTTAAAGAAATGTAGACAAACATTCAAAAACATCCATCATCATTTTAACCACAAAAATCTTTTTTTTCCTTTACTTATTTCATATTGTCCTGAAGAAAGTTTCTATATAAAGTGAAATGTTCAAATGTTGACACTATGACCAATTATAAACTTCCATCCAGTGTAACATCCCGTGTTTGTCTACATTTCTCTCTCTATTTGTATATATATATATATATCTTCGCAAATAAGAAATAAGTATAGAACAAAAATAAAACTACTTTGTAACAGAAGTTGAAATATAATCTTTTACAGGATGTAAAAGATGTAACAAAAATAAAAAATACTATAATGTAAGATTTTTTTTACATATATAATTTTGCAACTACCAAATAATTGCAAAAAATAAAGTAACATTAGAAAAGAAGTTGTGATGAATTTTAAAAATGGGCTGGAGTTGGAGTCAGTAAAACTACACCAACTCCAATTCCAACCCCTTTAATGTTTCCATCTGTGACTCCGACTCAACTCTACTGCCGTGGTGAAATCAGTGAATGACTTTAAAATGTTTCTCAAATAATTCCTATTTGCTTTTTGAATAGTCTTGTTTTTTTTTGTGAAAAGAAAATTTAAATTAAAATTTTAATTTTATAAGATTTAAATGTAGTTTTAACTTCCATAGCCAAAACCTCTTCTTATAATAAGTTAGGAGACTTCAGGGAAACCTCCGAACATAGGTAAATATATATGCAACAAAATCCAACAAATACATAACAAAATACAGACTTTAGAACATAGGTAAATATATATGCAACAAAATCCAACAAATACATAACAAAATACAGACTTTATTGTCTGAACACATCTAACTACAAAATACAGAACAGCTAGGGTGAAGGTCCTAAGGGAAGGAAGAAAGTGTTCTTGAAGAGTTAAGAGTCTTTGTAAATAGACTTGAGGGGGCTAAATCAAGAATAGAAGAGTCACTTACTGTATAGAATATCTATTGTGTATAATAATGTACATGGTAAAGACGCAACTGGTGTGTGTAACTTCAGTGGAGTCATAGGGTGTAGAAAGAGCTATGTACATACATGGGTACAAGCCTATAGTTGGGACAAGGCCCCCATAGCCTTAATGGACAGAGACACAACTTGTTTAGTGTCTTTGTGGATGCCAGAAGGAAGGGGGACAGAGCTTCCTGGGCTGAGTTTAAATAGCCAGGTAGTAATGCTATCTAGTGGCAAACCCTAGCGGCAAGGGAAGACAACCCTTTTCCACTCAATTCCATTGCAACAAGGGAAGACAATCACTACAAGTTATCAAATCTTTCTCTTTTTCTCAAAAACATTGGAGCACAGAAATTGTGTTGTAACTGAAAGAGTTTATATATTTACATGAATAAAAGAAAATTAATGTGTATGAATCAATTGTAAGAATTCTTTGTATTGATGCAATTATCTGCAATCATATACATTTCCTACCATGCCATGTAGTAAATATAAAATAATTTAATCAAAGTAAATACTACCAGAGCCTGAATGCTAGCTGAGAGTGAGGAGAATGAACTTAAACAAGTGGTTGTGTCCATTTAAATATCAGAAATATTTCACGAAATAAAACTAATTATTATGTTAATAATAAACTTATCAATTTTAACCATGAGAAGCATTTTCAGCCAACAATAGCTGTGTAAACATTAAAATATGCCTCCAAAATATCTATCAACCAATAACTTACAAGTGCTTACATTGCAAAACACACCAATCAACAATTAGAAATAAATAAAATAATATAATTCTGGAGCTGATTTCTTAAGGAAATTAAGAGCAGTCATGCTCTTTTATATCATTGCAATCCGAATTTTGACATTTGACAAAAACCCCAGAAAAAGGATTCTTACAAAGTTCAGACCTTCAGGAACATTCTTAAATGAGTATAAAATCATATCTTTATCCATTAAACAATCTGTCTAAAAAATGATAATGAAAAAGTGAGGTATTCATATTTTAAGAATCCTACAAGAATGTCTATACATTTTTAAAGTAAAATGTAATAAAATTTATGTAATTTTTAATTGGTGGTAGCTATTCTGTACAAGAACCTATAACAATTCCTAAACCAAGTGACTAACACTAACTAAATCTAAAAATAGAAAAAGACCCAGTTTGTCCTGATTTCCAAAAATAACTTTTCCCTATTTTGCTGCTAAATTCGAGTGGGTCTGAATACTAAGTAATCTGCTGCAGATTTAAGAAGTCCAATAGACAAAGAGAATATACATTAGATACTTCAGTCACTGAACCAAAATATCAGTCCTGAATTTCACAACAATAACCAAGTTTTATCCTCAAAAGAATTTTGGACTGACACACCAGTAAGCAATTAAAAAAGAATACTAAAAACATTTACATACACTGTACACATATGAAAATTAATTTTCACACAAAAATATATTTTGCAAATTATTGTTTATTGACCCAAGATTATACATGAAAAGACATCTGTTTAACTCAACCTCCTGTTATTTGTTTTATTATTTGCTTGTTTTATTTATAATTCATTTCAGCATTAACCTTTTAATTACAGTACCCCAAAGAATCCACTGCACATAGATGTATGACATTAAACAACATTTTGTTAGACACATTACACACAATTTTCTAAATTCACACTATCCTTGTAACAGCATTTTTATGTAAAAACAATGCAAATACAGTTCTTTAGATTGTTTTACTCTTATAATATAGTTCACTTTCACTTTGCACTAATACCCTTTGGAAAGGCATGAATCCATCTTTTCTTCTCTCAGCTATGGACAAATAGTAGAGCAAACAAGGTTGTTGGTAACACAACCAGTCAAAAAGGAAAACTCTGAATTCAAACCAACTTTACTCCACTTAAAATTGGCCTTGTGTCACCTCCTGCCTGTGGTGGAGGGGTTGAATAAATGTATGGTTCTGCCTTCATCTAAGGTTCCTCTTTTCTCTTGCATGTATCTCCTCTCTGTTTAGACTCATCCCTATCTGTCCACATATCTCACCTCTCTATTTAGACTCATCCCTATATCTCACCTCTCTATTTAGACTCATCCCTATCTGTCCACATATCTCACCTCTCTTTTTAGACTCATCCCTATCTGTCCACATATCTCACCTCTCTGTTTAGACTCATCCCTATCTGTCCACATATCTCACCTCTCTATTTAGACTCATCCCTATCTGTCCACATATCTCACCTCTCTATTTAGACTCATCCCTATCTGTCCACATATCTCACCTCTCTTTTTAGACTCATCCCTATCTGTCCACATATCTCACCTCTCTGTTTAGACTCATCCCTATCTGTCCACATATCTCACCTCTCTATTAGACTCATCCCTATCTCTCTATTTAGACTCATCCTATCTGTCCACATATCTCACCTCTCTTTTTAGACTCATCCCTATCTGTCCACATATCTCACCTCTCTATTTAGACTCATCCCTATCTGTCACATATCTCACCTCTCTTTTTAGACTCATCCCTATCTGTCCACATATCTCACCTCTCTCATCCTATCTGTCACATATCTCACCTCTCTATTTAGACTCATCCCTATCTGTCCACATATCTCACCTCTCTATTTAGACTCATCCCTATCTGTCCACATATCTCACCTCTCTATTTAGACTCATCCCTATCTGTCCACATATCTCACCTCTCTATTTAGACTCATCCCTATCTGTCCACATATCTCACCTCTCTATTTAGACTCATCCCTATCTGTCCACATATCTCACCTCTCTATTTAGACTCATCCCTATCTGTCCACATATCTCACCTCTCTATTTAGACTCATCCCTATCTGTCCACATATCTCACCTCTCTATTTAGACTCATCCTATCTGTCCACATATCTCACCTCTCTATTTAGACTCATCCCTATCCCTATCACATATCTCACCTCTCTATTTAGACTCATCCCTATCTGTCCACATATCTCACCTCTCTATTTAGACTCATCCCTATCTGTCCACATATCTCACCTCTCTATTTAGACTCATCCCTATCTGTCCACATATCTCACTTCTATTTAGACTCATCCCTATCTGTCCACATATCTCACCTCTCTGTTTAGACTCATCCCTATCTGTCCACATATCTCACCTCTCTATTTAGACTCATCCCTATCTGTCCACATCTCACCTCTCTATTTAGACTCATCCCTATCTGTCCACATATCTCATATAAAGGTCATAGCCTTCTTAAGACTCATAGATTGAAACCTGCCAAGCAACAGAGGGAAACTCTTTATACCACCTGGCATCAAATTTTGATGGTTTATTCAAAAGATTTCTAGTTTCCTTGAGTTCATCATACAAGCCAGATGAACTTGATCACAACTCATGAAAGAAACATTCTCATAATCTTTTTTTACCCTCAGGCTATTCGGTAATATTCAACTCTTCTTTACATTTTATTTATTTTTATTTTTATTTCTTCAATGTGTGAATTTGTTTAATAATACTTTACTTTTACATTATACTTACTGTCTTAAGTTTTCTTTGAATTATTCTTATTCCATTGTTTTATATTCTTTCATCACCCAATTCCTTTGCTCAAAAAGGAAAGGCAGAATATGCATACTATATATGATTATATAACACACAGAGATTAAGTTGTACAATATCAAGTGTGTTACATTGTGGGAATGTCAAATGTCTCTTGACTCTGACAATAGGAAATAAAGACAGAGACATTTTTCAAAAAACCACCCACATTTTATTTTTAGTGTTACATCTTGAAAATTGACCTTGTGTCACATCCTGCCCATAGTGGAAGTATTAGGTAAACATATCCTTCTTCAAATGTTATCATGCTTTCCTGTCGTATGCATTCAAGTAATATTAGATGGTGGATGATAACCTTGCCTTTTCTAAGGTCAGTTGTCATTGAGTTACCAAAATGTTGACACCAGAGCATGAATAATAGAAACCATCAGTCAATTTGATTGGAAACAGTTGTCGTATCCTCTTTGTCCAGTCTAGATCTGCCACCCCCACCCCTCTCTGATTTCCACTTGTTCGTCCCTCTCAAAGAATTTCTGAATGGAACAAAGTCTTCAAACAATGATGAAGTGAAGTGCACCATGAACAAATGGTTTAAAAGATTTTTCTGCTGAAGGAATACTAAAGCTTTTTTTTTTCAATGGGAAAAATGTTTTAATGATGAGAGATTATATTGAAAAATAAAGCAAACATTTGTTTGCAGGGAGAGGGTGAAATATGAGTTGTTATATCACAAAATTCACCTTATTTATTGAATAAACTACTTAAGACATGCCCAGTCACCTGATTGGTCAGATGATTGTTAGGTTAGTATCCATGAGTATAATTAATGTTTTGGTTATCTATCAAGTGAAAACCTTTTTTTTGTTGTTCTTCTATGAAGACATGTCAGAAGAGTGCATTAGAGCCATTCAAAGTGAATAAAATCCTTTTGATATCAACTGGAAGGGATGTAGATACATGCAAATATAAATGTGTTTTAAGAGCAACAGCAAAGATGAAGATGTTAGTTCAAGTAAATCACAGAATAATAACTCTATCTCATTTTCTCAAAAGATCTGGAAAGAAGGTCAACAAATATCTGGAATGTAATCCACTAAATCAAACTGCTTATTTTTATCAGGTCTTTTTTCCTTTTGTCTCTCTCTCTCTCTCTTATATTAGAGTTTAGTCTGGCACAAGGCTATAGAAATATTCGTCCCTATCCGAAAACACATTAAAGCAGTTAAAATCAGCTATTGTCTAGAAAGTCACTATGTTAGAATAAATGAATATCAACAGAAGTAAAAGGATATCAGTAATTATTCTCTTTTGCTTGAGAAAGACAATATTAATTCCTTGTGCCTAATTGTGTAGGAAATACAAAGTAAGGAGAATTCTAAAAAAATTTTATGGAGAAATATAAGTTTATTTATTAATTGATTGATGATTGATTTTAATGGCATGTCAACCTTTCTAGGGATAGTTTCTGCCAAGAGGTTAGGGAATTGCATTCATTGTATATTCATATTTATAGTTTTTGTGTGTTGTTTCTTAAGAGTTTGTTTTTTTTTGCACACAATCCTGCCGAATACAAATAATGTTCAAACACATCTATTTGACACATGGGATCCTAACAGCTACAACCTCTCTACTATTACTACAAAAATCTGGGAGTAATAGCAATGTTGAAAAGATTCCACACTCCCCAAAGATTCATAACGATTCTCACCATTAGATGCATTTTGTCATACACAAGACACCTGTAAATCAAGTGGAATGTGGGAATTACTGAAAATCTGAAGTAGGGTTTTTGATTGATTAATTGATTGATTTTAATGGCATGTCAATCCAACTAGGGTTATTTTATGCCAAGAGAGTCCATTTAAATTCCTTGTGTAGTTGTTTCTTAAGAGTTTTTTGCACACAGTTATATGATACAAAGTATTCCTATCTAACACAAATCTATCTTTCACATAGTTATATGGTTTCAAGTATTCCAATCTAATACTTATAATTATATGGCTTCAAGTGATTATTCTTATTTAATAATAATCATTGTTTGCACACAGTTATATGGTTTCAAGTATTTTCATATAACACCAATAATTTTCAAACAATTAAAACCTTAGACAAGTTGACATGCTGTTAAAATCAATTGATCAATTATAACAAAGAACTGAAAAAGGGTGAAAGAATAAAGAATAGACATAAATTTTCAAATTTTATCAAGATATCTGGTGATAAGAGACCAAGATTTCAAAGGTTTCATACCTTTCAATTGTCTTTTGAAAGACTTGTAAAAAAAAAGTCCTATAGGCCAATTAAAGTCTAGATTAAGTCTAAAATTTGCAAAATGTCAAAGAAAGACATGAAAATAGTGTTTATCTGTCATAGCTGAGAAAAGGCACTGACAGCTGGGGTTGTAGAAAACAACAATCTCTCACCAACCCTCCCTATCATTCATCGTCTCAGAGAGGTCCTCCAGGCAGCATCCAGTATCCTCGCATAGCTTGTCAATGTAGATCCTTGGTGGCTGGCCCACCTTAGCATGTCCATATGTTGGCTTCCACAGGAGAACGTCGCTTATGAGCTCATCCTTGCTTCTCCAGCATGCATTATCCGTCTCACTCGGATGGTTTGTGAAATGGGGGGCAGGTGTCCATACAGCTGCTTCCTTGTGGGGTGCTGCTTCCACAACTTATTCAAGACTGCACACAGGATCCTTGTGCAGCTCCCATCTAGCTTATTCTTGAGGCGCTTTGTTACGGTCCAGGTGGTGCAGCCATACAGTAACACTGATATAACCACAGCCTGGAAGAATTGTCGCTTTAACTTGTCAGTGAGATCGGATTTCCAAATGACTGATAATTTGTTTGTGGCCGACCATGCCTTTCCTATTTGTGTATTAACATCGCTCTCTGTGGATGAGATATTACTACCTAGGTATGTAAATTGTTCTACTGGCTTAAGAGGCTTAACGTCGAGTGTGGAGATGTCTCATGAACTCAGTTTTATCAGAGTTCATGTAAAAGCCGATATTCTTTGCTGCCTTCTCCAGGCTATGCTGTAGTGACTCGGCCTGTGCTGGTGTATCTGCAAGAACTGCAAGGTCCTCAGTGTAGTCTGCATTTATGACAGTCTGTGTGGGATATCGCCTGCTTCTTGCCTTTTTAAGAGTGAAATCTTTTTCTTTTATGGTATCTAATGTTCGGAGTACATAGTCTAGGCATATTATAAATATATATTGTGCTAATGTATGACCTTGTAGGACTCCAGCAGCTATGTCAAAGAAATCTGTGTCACCATCAGGCGAGCGTACCATTGCTTTAGTGTGTTTTTAGATCATCATTATAGCGGCAACCATTTCTTTGGGAAGACCATATGCTAGTAGTATTTGTTCCATTTTCCCTCTGTGTATGGAATCAAATGCCTTGGAGAAATCTACGAATAGCAGCATTGCCTCTAGGTTCTTTGCTCAAACCCCTTCTATGATCCGTCAAATAGTCAGGATCTGAGAGGTTGTGGATCGATTTCTGCGGAATCTGTTTTGTTTTTTTTTTTATGTCTAGTTGTCTATCTATGATCTTTTGGGTATTATTTTCTATGATTTTTAGTTCCCCAGAAGTTTCTGGAAGTGGTCTTTCCATTTCTAAAGTCTATCTTTTTGGCTGGTTGTCTTTAGCTTTGATCTAGAGGTACTTTTCCTACCACTAATTTCATTTACTGTTTGCAATGCTAATTGCGACTGTTTGTCTTACGCTGATTGTCTAATATCATTTATTTGTACCTGGATGTATTCTATTTGTTCTTTATCGAATTTATTTCTTACTTCCACAGCAGAGTGATTGCATATACCGCTGTTGGCAAGTGTTGACCAGTCGTATTGCACAGATTTACTGGTTTGCTTTTTGTTTCTATCTAGGCTTAGTCGTAATTTTGCTGTGACTATTATGTGATCGGAGGATACTCCTTCGAAGGAGGAATATGCTTCGCAGTTCATTGCACTATTTATCCATTTTTTGTTTATTAGGATGTAGTCTAGTTGCGCTTTTGTGTTATTTGGGTATGTGTGGGTCCATAATTTGCCATTTCGTTTTTGGAATTTGGTGTTTAGGCAAAGAAGCCTGTTCTCAAGAGAGAACTCGACTAGGAGTTCGCCCTTCCTGTTTGGGGTGTTGTGTAGGCTGAATCTATTGTTTTCGTTTCTTCCTATCTGTGCATTCATGTCTTCCGCTATAACCAGTATGTTATGTTTGGGGGGGAGTCTGCGTAGGGAGGATAATTCGTTATAGAATGTTACGATGTTTGTTTCATCGATGACATTTGTGGGGCTGTACCGTCATGCAGGGGTTGCCATTAAATGTAGTCCTCATGATTCTAGGTTGAATTTTTTCTATGCTATTCAGCAGTTTTAGGGCCCGTGTGCTACACCCCCTATGGTGGCATTGATGGAGTTTTTCCATGCGGATGCAGACACAAGCATCCAGCCATTTCCAGTTTCATGGTATTTTAGTTCTAGATTACTATGGTCTAATCTGTGTTCTTGCACGCATATAATGTCTATATTATATTCATCTGCAGACGCCGTTAGTTCGGATAGCTGGGTTATTGTTTTTAGTGTTCTAACATTAAATGTTGCTAAGTTAAGATTTTTTTTACATCTGAGTAGGTTTGTGTTGAGTTTGGGTTCTATGGCTGTATTTTCAGATATTGTGCTTAGAGCTGTGGCTTCGTTGGTGTGTGTATCAAGTTTGGTTGTGCTACAAGTAGTGGGTTTTTGTGGTGTGATGTTGGTGGGGCTCTATAGCTTATTTTCCAATTGCTGGGCCAGAATTCCAACCTCAGTGGGATACACCTTTTTTGTTGGCAGGAGATACAATGCTCCATGATTGTTTGACATTTTGTACTGTCATGATTCGTTTGGATTGGTTCGGTGTCATAGATATCTATCGATGGCTGTTTTTGTTATCTCATTAATAGGCACTAGTCTTAGAGATTAGCAGCAGTAGTTACCTTACTAAACTGTTTGATCCTGGCAGTTGACCCATTTTGGGTTCCTCCGCCCAGCATCTTGTGAGCTATGCCGTTGACTCATTTAGGGTTCTTCTGCCATTGCTCACACCCACCATGCTGCTACCCATGGTTTGTTTTACATACTTATATAGCATGTGGGATTCTGTATAGACTTTTCTCTTATATGTATATGATGAGAAAAAAATAGATAAATAACAAATAAAAATAAGGTGGGTTGGAGTTTTAACTTAGATTAAGTCCACATGTCCCCCTCTTTTTTTAGTAATTGGAGGAGTAGAGAGACTGTAAGAGTGGGGGATTGTACTGTCTATTGAGACAGAAGGTTACTAGAAGGTTACTAGAGAGATGGCTTATATTTTAGTAAGAGGTAAGAATATACAGGAATTTAAATGTTAACAGCACATGATAAATTTAGAGAGAAAAAAAAGAATGTCAGACTTCTGCCATGTTCACACATGTTCAAAAGTGGCAGCTAAATTCGATTGTTTTCCAATGGGTTCGTTACTTAGCAAACAATGTCTTCTTTCCACTTTCTGGTCTATCCAGCATGTGGAATATTAAACATTTTATGTACTACTTTTTAAGGGTTACTGAGGATTTAGAGGGGGTGGCAGTAAGAGGTATATATATATATATATATATATATATATATATATATATATATATATATATATATACATAATCAATTAAATCTGCAGGATCAGATCAATTTTTATCAATACTAAAATAGTCTAATAACTCAACTTATTGTTTCTCCCTGTTGACAGGGCTTACAATACACTGACTGTATCCTCTGCAGAGTGGTAAGTCTTCCTCAGGGGTGTCTTGGTTATGACACTGCATCTGATGGTGATGCGCCAGTTCTGGAGATATGGAGAGTGTAGAGTACCCATTCAGTGTCTTTACTCCCAGGTCCACTCTGACCTGGAGTGGTAGCACCTGTTAGGGTCCCATCCATGGATCAAATAGATTTGTTTGAACATTATTCGTATTCAATAAAAAAAATAAATAAAAAAAACAACCTCTTATAAAGCAACTACACAGAAATGTAAATATTAATGTACAATGAACATGATTCCCTAACCTCTAGGCATGAAATTACCCTGAATGGGTTGACATGTCATTAAAATCAATCTGTTATGACAACTTTCCAGCAAAGAAGATCTTTCTTCTATTATCAACCTTGATATTCATTCTGTTTCTCTTTTTATGTTTGTTGGAGATTTGATAAGGCCCAAACAGTCGAATCGTGTTTTTTATAAAAAAATCTGATCTTCTTTGAGAAAACTTGATATCTTGATGTCCTTGCTTGTCAGTCTTGAATAATCTTTGCCTATTCAAGTTTGACGAGCAAAAACAATCGACATTTTACTGTCCACACTTTGAGTAGCTTGGTGAGTAAAGTTTAAGATACCTTCACTCTATTATTTGAATTATTTGGACTATTGTCCTCATCTTTATTGTTATATACACAACATTTTTGCCGTGGTACCCTCTGTCCTTCTTTAAGTGTTTCTTTTCAAACTCAGTAACATGCTCTTCAAACTCAGGAACCTTTTTGTCGAACTATAAATATATACATATTATATATGTGCGTGTATGCATATGCATATATATATATATATATATATATATATATATATATATATATATATATGTGTGCGTGTGTGTGTGTGTGTGTGTGTGTGTGTGTTTATAAATATATGGGAATGTATGAATGTATAGGCCTGGTTAATCACCTGAAAATGCATGAAAGCAATCCAATTACAATTATTGTCTCTCCCATGACACAAACTTATACCAAACATGAAAACTTTTCATGCTCCTACTGTTCTAAAGAGTGCCGACAAGCTGGTAGTCTCAAGTGCCACATGAAAGTTCACAGTGATGTGCACACTGTGCCTGTCGGCTCAATCAACGCCAGTCGTTACGAGTGACAAATACGCTCTAAGATATGCAAGTCGCTGGCAGGACTGAAACAAGTTTACAGACACTCAATAAATGAAGACGTTGTAATCATATATATATATATATATATATATATATATATATATATATATATATATATATATATATGCATCTGTATATATACATATACATGTGTATTTATATATATATTTATATATACATATATATGTGTGTGTGTATCATTTGTATATATACACACACACACACACACACACACATATATATATTATATATATATATATATATATATATATATATATGTGTATGTGTGTGTGTGTGTGTGTGTGTGTAAAGATTTTTTGAGTTGTAAGGGTTTTGCATATGCTTTGCATATTTGTGTTATAAAAAAATAAAAAATAAAAATATTGATTTTTTGGAAGCATGAATGGATGGTGAATGTAAGTGTTAAGATAGACTGATATTTTAAAAATACTGTTGACTTACCAATTGTGTCTGAATTAATACTGTAGATGATACTGGACTATGGATGTGATGATATGCCCAGACATAAATAATCCTTTAAATGTTACCTCTCTTAGACCGATCTTAGTTACCTCCCTTAGTAATCCATCTTTGAGTTATTTTCCTTAGTGGTTTGCTTTTCAACAGGGGCAAACCCCTAAATCACTGTTTACTTCCGTTTCACTGTGCCCTGTGTCAATTCTTTCCTTTTCAAAACAGTCGCCATTCAGAATGGATGTCTTCATCTCCCTTTCTCTACCAGCTTAATTTCTATAAGGACTTCAGGTACGTTATCCTTTTCCTAACTTGTTGTTTAGCCATTCTTCTCACCGACCCTTATATTATTTACCTTTTTCTCTGTACTAAGCAGTGTTTATTATCTGTGTTGTAATATTATGTACGTTGCTTAATTGTAATAAACTTTCTCCTGTCTGTATCTCTTGGTGTTCATTTCCACAAAATGTACATTTAGCTTACTCCTCAGGTTAACCTTAAACCTGTTAGTTCTGTAACTAACTTTCGTGTAATGAATAAAACCTGTCTTTTGTACCCTGTGTATTTATCAGAGTCTTCATTATTCAGGAGAGTTAAATTACAGCTTTGACACCTTGGATAGGATAGAGCTATATAATGGAGGCATGATAATGAAGATATTTATACTCATTGTTGTTAACTGATGAAGGCAGTAAAATCAATTGATGTAAATTTTTTGAAGTTATGAATGTATGTATATATATATATATATATGCGAGGGGGTGCATGCATATATGTGTGTGTGTCTGTATGTATACATATATACATATGTATATATATATATATATATATATATATATATATATATATATATATGCATATATATTCAAGGTATGTCAAAAAAGTATCGAGACTTTTGTACTTTTTGACACATCTTGTAAAAATGAAAAAATGAATGTTCCATTCATTGTTCATTTCTATCTTGGTAAATTCAGCTTCAATCCCGGTAGTTTTATGGCACACTTTGTATATATATATATATATATATATATATATCTTTGTTTGCTTGCTTATTATGCATTATCTCCTCAACTAATGGATCAATTTTGATTGAAACTTAGCATGCGGAATTCTTTGACTTCAAATAGTGTTTTAAATTTTATTTTCAGTTACGTGTGGGCTTTAAAATTAATCAGGAGGGACTAATTCATCCACTTAGCAAATAAAGTGAATCTGAAATGTGTCATTTGTATAGAAAACAAATAAAATTGGTACAGAAGTCTGAATCAATCCAGGACGCAAATAAAAAAGGTTAGTTTGACCAGAAAACAAAGAAAAGTTAAGGATCAGACCACATTGCACCTGAGTGTGCTCACCAAAATTTCAGTGGCCTTTTGCATCATTAAAGAGACATGTAAAGTTTCAATTATATAGTATTACCCAATAGAACATTTTCATCACATTTTATAAAATAAAAAACAGTATTCATTTTAATTTGTCTATCACCTTTTTATTCAGCCTAAATATTTGATAAATGCAACATTTTTAATCTTTTTGATTTTTATTTGTAATAACTTTAGTTAACTTTCTTCTAGAAGTTCAAAGGGTTAGTTCAATATGCTTCTCAAGAATATGTGAATAGTTATGAAGAAAATATTCCAAAGCTCTTGTAGAATAAATCTAACAAAATTGACTTTAGGATATTAGTTCTATCCCAGGCAATTCTGGAACTTCTGCTTGAAGTATATATATATATATATATATATATATATATATATATATATATATATATATATAGAGAGAGAGAGAGAGAGAGAGAGAGAGAGAGAGAGACTTATCAAGTCTCTTCACACACACATATATATATATATATATATATATATATATATAGTGTGTGTGTGTTTGTGTGTGTGTGTGTGTGTACTGTATTTATATCTAAAGAGTGCTCAATATCAGTGATAGAGCATGTATATCTAAGTTAGAATAGCGTATACATAGTCAATGCCACTTGGTGTCTGTCAGTTTCTCATCTTCAAACCGACTCTTAATACAATTCCTCTTAAAACATTAATATTACCAAAGAATTATTTGTATTAAGAATAGTTACTTGAAGCTATAATTGTTTACAAAGGATTATCATTATTTTACTTAAAACCATACAATTGCAAAAAGAAAATAAAAATAAAAAGGACAGACTATGGCATTGAATAACCCAACAATGGTTGATATTTCTTAAAACCAACCAGCCAACAAAACTTAAGCTAAATAATTTGCTTGGGTGATAGTGTGCTCTGGTCAACTTAACCTTAATCCAACTTAATATAGAATTGTCTGCATTGTCCACAAAGCTAGTATCATTCTCTTGGTTGTTATTATATTCACATTATTTTGGTCCTTGCAATTCTAACTTTTCCAGTGTCTGTATTCATTGAGAATTCTCTATAAATTTTGAACCAAGCCAATTATTTATACAATTAAGTAGATTGTTTACATTTCAGTTGCCATCTTTACAGGATATTTTGTATATAATCCTTCTGAGTTTAAATTTCCAACAGATGTCACTTATCTGTTGCTTCATGATTTTATACACTGCCCAATGTAGGAATAGAATTCACAAATAAGAGGTAACTAGATATACTTCACCAATACTTATATATATATATATATATATATATATATATATATATATATGTGTGTGTGTGTGTGTGTGTGTGTGTGTGTGTATGTGTGTGTGTTTTGTGTGTGTGTGTGTGTGTTTGTGTTGTTATATGTGTGTGTGTGAGAGAGCATAGTTATTTATTCAGCTATGGTTTAGTTTGGCACAAAGTAGGAAGTATGAGTCACCCAGTGAGAATCAATCTCACTGCTAGCCTAGTTTGCTAACAATTTCATCATATAAATGTGTGAGTTTGATTAATTTTAACAACATATCAACTCATCTAGGGTTATTTTATCCCTTGAAGTTAGGGAATCACATTCATTGTATGTTCATATTTACATTTTTGTGTAGTTGTTTCAGAAGATATTTTTTGGTAGATGGTCACATTGAATATAAATAATATCAAACGAGTCTATTTGATCCATAGATGTGACCTTAACAGGTACTACCACTCCAAGTCAGAGTTAGTCTGGTAGTAATGGCAATGTAGGGCTATCCCACCCTCTGCAGATCACCAGAACTGGAGCTTCACCATCAGATATAGTTCAGTGTCATATCCAGGACACCCCTTTTTGGTGTGTGTGTGTGTGGGGGGGGGGATTCTTAGCCCCAACTGACAGTGCTTCTGTGTAATTCAATTAGCTAAGTTTTGTCATGCATAAGACCACATTAGTTGGCCAACTGGTAAGGATGAACTTCAAATAAAATTGTCTCGGAAATTAAGTTGCTACTTTTGATTCAAAGGTCGAGAAAGAGATTGTCAGCAGTCAGGAATTATGGTAAAGGTTAGGTATGTTATAAACTGAAGTACCAAAAAAATCAGAGACAGCAGTATATTGAATGATTTTGCCCTCTTCCACTTGTAGAAATGGACTGGATGATGTGTGATTTAATAGGTAAAGAGGTAGTGTAGATGTAGCAGCTATGAAACGCCTAGTGGAGTTAACATCATTTGACTACAGAATGATTATTCAGGCCAGAAAGATGAGGTAAGAAGAGTCTTGTGCATACACAAGTACATATGTATGTTGCTATGTATGCAAGGGCTTTCATGTATTTGTAGTTATAATTACAATTGTCAGCTTATCTTTCTTGATTGGTTTGTTGGTTTTATGACATATCAAATCTTGTTGGGTTATTTCATACCAAAGTTAGTTTAACAATTATGGACTTCAATCATATATGGTACAAAAATGTATATTCACAACACCGGAGCCTAATTACTAGATCCAGTTTAGTAACATACTCAGGGCACTACATAGAACGAACTGAAACATTTGTTTTAAGGTAGAGATATCAATGTATGAAATGCAGACTTCCCCAAGCCAAAGGTTTGATAAATTTGGAATAGTCAGTGTCATTATTAATCTTTATTCAGCTGTGAATAAACTGATTAGAATAAACTGAATAATTATTTATGAGCCCATCTCAAGTAATTTATTACAGACAATAGAATAGTTGAGATGGTTGGTTTTATGGCATGTCAACACTTATTGGGTTATTTTATACCGAACTCAATTGAACAATTATCATCTCCAATTGTATTCTACACAAAAATGTATCTTCACAATCATTTTAAACTGGTAAACAATCAATACTTAAATGCAATATCAATTTTTTAGAAGACAATTTAATAATGAACCTCAAAATCATTTTAAACAAACAAATCTATTTAACTCATATATGGTAGCCTAATTGGTACTACCCCTTCTGATCAGAGTGGACCTGGGAGTAATGGTTTTAAACAGTCAAACACTTCATACTTTGTAGTTTTAATAGCAATGTTCTAAAAGCCATTGAATTAATGTAGTTCAAATCATTTTAAACATTATCTCAAACTGATCTGTTTGGCCTATAGATGGGACCCTAACAGATCCAGGTCAAAATAGGATCTTCACTACCAGATAGAGTTCAGTGTCTTACAAAGAACAATGTTTTGTTTGTGTGCCAACCTATAAATATAACTTTGTACATGTCTTCACATATATGGGAAAATATCTTTTTATGCATGTATATTTATATGTGTTGCTTATATATATATATATATATATATATATATATGTGTGTGTGTGTGTGTGTGTGTGTGTCTCTCTCTCTCTCTCTCTCTCTCTCTCTCACACACACACACACACACACACGCATCAAATTATTGCTGCCAGCCTACCCTCCTCTCTAGCCACCTGTCATGCCCTAATGAACAAGAGTACCACAACATTACTGAATCTTACCTGTTCATGGTATATAAAATTGACAATGCGACATCAACTCAACACAACTATGACCTAGTGTAGAGATGGGCGGTTTAACCTAAAAAAAAAACGTGTTTTTAGGTTTTGTCTTCATACCGTGATACCGCACCGAAATATTTCGTTTGGTGTAAGGCTGAGTGACTATATCAAAGAAACATGGTTGAAAAAACTTTCAGATTTTAATAAAATTAGATTTTATCAACATTTATGTAATTGTAAGAGGAAAAGATTGAACAAAAATCATGATAAAACATATTACACTGATAACTGCAAGCAAATAGATTTTAAACATCATGTCCCCCACTATTTAAAAAAAAACATTCTAGAATATGAAATTTAAGTGTTATGTCTGTCGCATTTTCTTTACTCTCCATTCATTTTTGTAAACAAATAGATTTCACATTTATTTTCTGAAAAAAAAAAATAGTCAGTTAAATGTTTTTATCATATTTTTGTTCAATCTTTTCCTCTTACAATACTATAAATGTTGATAAAATCTAATTTTATTAAAATCTGAAAGTTTTTTCAAACATGTTTTCTTTGATATAGTCACTCAGCCTTACACCAAACGAAATATTTCGTGCGGTATCACGGTATGAAGACAAAACCTAAAAACACGTTTTTTTTTTAGGTTAACCGCCCATCTCTACACTAGGTCATAGTTGTGTTGAGTTGATGTCGCATTGTCAATTTTATATACCATGAACAGGTAAGATTCAGTAATGTTGTGGGTACTCTTGTTCATTAGGGCATGACAGGTGGCTAGAGAGGAGGGGTAGGCTGGCAGCAATAATTTGATGCGTGTGTGTGTGTGTGTGTGTGTGAGAGAGAGAGAGAGAGAGGAGAGAGAGAGAGACACACACACACCACACACACACACATATATATATATATATATATATATATATATAAGCAACACATATAAATATACATGCATAAAAAGATATTTTTCCCATATATGTGAAGACATGTACAAAGTTATATTTTTATAGGTTGGCACACAAACAAAACATTGTTCTTTGTAAGACACTGAACTCTATCTGGTAGTGAAGATCCTATTTTGACCTGGATCTGTTAGGGTCCCATCTATAGGCCAAACAGATCAGTTTGAGATAATGTTTAAAATGATTTGAACTACATTAATTCAATGGCTTTTTAGAACATTGCTATTAAAACTACAAAGTATGAAAGTGTTTGACTGTTTAAAACCATTACTCCCAGGTCCACTCTGATCAGAAGGGGTAGTACCAATTAGGCTACATATATGAGTTAAATAGATTTTGTTTGTTTAAAATGATTTTGAGGTTCATTATTAAATTGTCTTCTAAAAAATTGATATTGCATTTAAGTATTGATGTTTACCAGTTTAAAATGATTGTGAAGATACATTTTTGTGTAGAATACAATTGGAGATGATAATTGTTCAATTGAGTTCGGTATAAAATAACCCAATAAGTGTTGACATGCCATAAAACCAACCATCTCAACTATTCTATTGTCTGTAATAAATTACTTGAGATGGGCTCATAAATAATTATTCAGTTTATTCTAATCAGTTTATTCACAGCTGAATAAAGATTAATAATGACACTGACTATTCCAAATTTATCAAACCTTTGGCTTGGGAAGTCTGCATTTCATACATTGATATCTCTACCTTAAAACAAATGTTTCAGTTCGTTCTATGTAGTGCCCTGAGTATGTTACTAAACTGGATCTAGTAATTAGGCTCCGGTGTTGTGAATATACATTTTTGTACCATATATGATTGAAGTCCATAATTGTTAAACTAACTTTGGTATGAATAACCCAACAAGATTTGATATGTCATAAAACACAACAACCAAAGAAAGATAAGCTGACAATTGTAATTATAACTACAAATACATGAAAGCCCTTGCATACATAGCAACATACATATGTACTTGTGTATGCACAAGACTCTTCTTACCTCATCTTTCTGGCCTGAATAATCATTCTGTAGTCAAATGATGTTAACTCCACTAGGCGTTTCATAGCTGCTACATCTACACTACCTCTTTACCTATTAAATCACACATCATCCAGTCCATTTCTACAAGTGGAAGAGGGCAAAATCATTCAATATACTGCTGTCTCTGATTTTTTTGGTACTTCAGTTTATAACATACCTAACCTTTACCATAATTCCTGACTGCTGACAATCTCTTTCTCGACCTTTGAATCAAAAGTAGCAACTTAATTTCCGAGACAATTTTATTTGAAGTTCATCCTTACCAGTTGGCCAACTAATGTGGTCTTATGCATGACAAAACTTAGCTAATTGAATTACACAGAAGCACTGTCAGTTGGGGCTAAGAATCCCCCCCCACACACACACACACCAAAAAGGGGTGTCCTGGATATGACACTGAACTATATCTGATGGTGAAGCTCCAGTTCTGGTGATCTGCAGAGGGTGGATAGCCCTACATTGCCATTACTACCAGACTAACTCTGACTTGGAGTGGTAGTACCTGTTAAGGTCACATCTATGGATCAAATAGACTCGTTTGATATTATTTATATTCAATGTGACCATCTACCAAAAATATCTTCTGAAACAACTACACAAAAATGTAAATATGAACATACAATGAATGTGATTCCCTAACTTCAAGGGATAAAATAACCCTAGATGAGTTGATATGTTGTTAAAATTAATCAAACTCACACATTTATATGATGAAATTGTTAGCAAACTAGGCTAGCAGTGAGATTGATTCTCACTGGGTGACTCATACTTCCTACTTTGTGCCAACTAAACCATAGCTGAATAAATAACTATGCTCTCTCACACACACACATATAACAACACAAACACACACACACACACACAAACACACACACATACACACACACACACACACACACACACACACACATAATATATATATATATATATATATATATATATATATATATAAGTATTGGTGAAGTATATCTAGTTACCTCTTATTTGTGAATTCTATTCCTACATTGGGCAGTGTATAAAATCATGAAGCAACAGATAAGTGACATCTGTTGGAAATTTAACTCAGAAGGATTATATACAAAATATCCTGTAAAGATGGCAACTGAAAATGTAAACAATCTACTTAATTGTAATAAATAATTGGCTTGGTTCAAAATTTATAGAGAATTCTCAATGAATACAGACACCTGGAGAAAGTTAGAATTGCAAGGACCAAAATAATGTGAATATAATAACAACCAAGAGAATGATACTAGCTTTGTGGACAATGCAGACAATTCTATATTAAGTTGGATTAAGGTTAAGTTGACCAGAGCACACTATCACCCAAGCAAATTATTTAGCTTAAGTTTTGTTGGCTGGTTGGTTTTAAGAAATATCAACCATTGTTGGGTTATTCAATGCCATAGTCTGTCCTTTTTATTTTTATTTTCTTTTTGCAATTGTATGGTTTTAAGTAAAATAATGATAATCCTTTGTAAACAATTATAGCTTCAAGTAACTATTCTTAATACAAATAATTCTTTGGTAATATTAATGTTTTAGAGGAATTGTATTAAGAGTCGGTTTGAAGATGAGAAACTGACAGACACCAAGTGGCATTGACTATGTATATACGCTATTCTAACTTAGATATACATGCTCTATCACTGATATTGAGCACTCTTTAGATATAAATACAGTACACACACACACACACACAAACACACACACACTATATATATATATATATATATATATATATATATGTGTGTGTGAAGAGACTTGATAAGTCTCTCTCTCTCTCTCTCTCTCTCTCTCTCTCTCTCTATATATATATATATATATATATATATATATATATATATATATATATATATATACTTCAAGCAGAAGTTCCCAGAATTGCCTGGGATAGAACTAATATCCTAAAGTCAATTTTGTTAGATTTATTCTACAAGAGCTTGGAATATTTTCTTCATAACTATTCACATATTCTTGAGAAGCATATTGAACTAACCCTTTGAACTTCTAGAAGAAAGTTAACTAAAGTTATTACAAATAAAAATCAAAAAGATTAAAAATGTTGCATTTATCAAATATTTAGGCTGAATAAAAGGTGATAGACAAATTAAAATGAATACTGTTTTTATTTTATAAAATGTGATGAAAATGTTCTATTGGGTAATACTATATAATTGAAACTTTACATGTCTCTTTAATGATGCAAAGGCCACTGAAATTTTGGTGAGCACACTCAGGTGCAATGTGGTCTGATCCTTAACTTTTCTTTGTTTTCTGGTCAAACTAACCTTTTTTATTTGCGTCCTGGATTGATTCAGACTTCTGTACCAATTTTATTTGTTTTCTATACAAATGACACATTTCAGATTCACTTTATTTGCTAAGTGGATGAATTAGTCCTCCTGATTAATTTTAAAGCCCACACGTAACTGAAAATAAAATTTAAAAACACTATTTGAAGTCAAAGAATTCCGCATGCTAAGTTTCAATCAAAATTGATCCATTAGTTGAGGAGATAATGCATAATAAGCAAGCAAACAAAGATATATATATATTATATATATATATATATACAAAGTGTGCCATAAAACTACCGGGATTGAAGCTGAATTTACCAAGATAGAAATGAACAATGAATGGAACATTCATTTTTTCATTTTTACAAGATGTGTCAAAAAGTACAAAAGTCTCGATACTTTTTTTGACATACCTTGAATATATATATGCATATATATATATATATATATATATATATATATATATATATATATACATATGTATATATGTATACATACAGACACACACACATATATGCATGCACCCCCTCGCATATATATATATATATACATACATTCATAACTTCAAAAAATTTACATCAATTGATTTTACTGCCTTCATCAGTTAACAACAATGAGTATAAATATCTTCATTATCATGCCTCCATTATATAGCTCTATCCTATCCAAGGTGTCAAAGCTGTAATTTAACTCTCCTGAATAATGAAGACTCTGATAAATACACAGGGTACAAAAGACAGGTTTTATTCATTACACGAAAGTTAGTTACAGAACTAACAGGTTTAAGGTTAACCTGAGGAGTAAGCTAAATGTACATTTTGTGGAAATGAACACCAAGAGATACAGACAGGAGAAAGTTTATTACAATTAAGCAACGTACATAATATTACAACACAGATAATAAACACTGCTTAGTACAGAGAAAAAGGTAAATAATATAAGGGTCGGTGAGAAGAATGGCTAAACAACAAGTTAGGAAAAGGGATAACGTACCTGAAGTCCTTATAGAAATTAAGCTGGTAGAGAAAGGGAGATGAAGACATCCATTCTGAATGGCGACTGTTTTGAAAAGGAAAGAATTGACACAGGGCACAGTGAAACGGAAGTAAACAGTGATTTAGGGGTTTTGCCCCTGTTGAAAAGCAAACCACTAAGGAAAATAACTCAAAGATGGATTACTAAGGGAGGTAACTAAGATCGGTCTAAGAGAGGTAACATTTAAAGGATTATTTATGTCTGGGCATATCATCACATCCATAGTCCAGTATCATCTACAGTATTAATTCAGACACAATTGGTAAGTCAACAGTATTTTTAAAATATCAGTCTATCTTAACACTTACATTCACCATCCATTCATGCTTCCAAAAAATCAATATTTTTATTTTTTATTTTTTTATAACACAAATATGCAAAGCATATGCAAAACCCTTACAACTCAAAAAATCTTTACACACACACACACACACACACACATACACATATATATATATATATATATATATATATATATATAATATATATATGTGTGTGTGTGTGTGTGTGTGTGTATATATACAAATGATACACACACACACATATATATGTATATATAAATATATATATAAATACACATGTTATGTGTATATATACAGATGCATATATATATATATATATATATATATATATATATATATATATATATATATATATATATATATTGATTACAACGTCTTCATTTATTGAGTGTCTGTAAACTTGTTTCAGTCCTGCCAGCGACTTGCATATCTTAGAGCGTATTTGTCACTCGTAACGACTGGCGTTGATTGAGCCGACAGGCACAGTGTGCACATCACTGTGAACTTTCATGTGGCACTTGAGACTACCAGCTTGTCGGCACTCTTTAGAACAGTAGGAGCATGAAAAGTTTTCATGTTTGGTATAAGTTTGTGTCATGGGAGAGACAATAATTGTAATTGGATTGCTTTCATGCATTTTCAGGTGATTAACCAGGCCTATACATTCATACATTCCCATATATTTATAAAACACACACACACACACACACACACACACGCACACATAATATATATATATATATAATATATATATATATATATATATATATATGCATATGCATACACGCACATATATAATATGTATATATTTATAGTTCGACAAAAAGGTTCCTGAGTTTGAAGAGGCATGTTACTGAGTTTGAAAAGAAACACTTAAAGAAGGACAGAGGGTACCACGGCAAAAATGTTGTGTATATAACAATAAAGATGAGGACAATAGTCCAAATAATTCAAATAATAGAGTGAAGGTATCTTAAACTTTACTCACCAAGCTACTCAAAGTGTGGACAGTAAAATGTCGATTGTTTTTGCTCGTCAAACTTGAATAGGCAAAGATTATTCAAGACTGACAAGCAAGGACATCAAGATATCAAGTTTTCTCAAAGAAGATCAGATTTTTTTATAAAAAACACGATTCGACTGTTTGGGCCTTATCAAATCTCCAACAAACATAAAAGAGAAACAGAATGAATATCAAGGTTGATAATAGAAGAAAGATCTTCTTTGCTGGAAAGTTGTCATAACAGATTGATTTTAATGACATGTCAACCCATTCAGGGTAATTTCATGCCTAGAGGTTAGGGAATCATGTTCATTGTACATTAATATTTACATTTCTGTGTAGTTGCTTTATAAGAGGTTGTTTTTTTTATTTATTTTTTTTATTGAATACGAATAATGTTCAAACAAATCTATTTGATCCATGGATGGGACCCTAACAGGTGCTACCACTCCAGGTCAGAGTGGACCTGGGAGTAAAGACACTGAATGGGTACTCTACACTCTCCATATCTCCAGAACTGGCGCATCACCATCAGATGCAGTGTCATAACCAAGACACCCCTGAGGAAGACTTACCACTCTGCAGAGGATACAGTCAGTGTATTGTAAGCCCTGTCAACAGGGAGAAACAATAAGTTGAGTTATTAGACTATTTTAGTATTGATAAAATTGATCTGATCCTGCAGATTTAATTGATTATGTATATATATATATATATATATATATATATATATATATATATATATATATATATATATACCTCTTACTGCCACCCCCTCTAAATCCTCAGTAACCCTTAAAAAGTAGTACATAAAATGTTTAATATTCACATGCTGGATAGACCAGAAAGTGGAAAGAAGACATTGTTTGCTAAGTAACGAACCCATTGGAAAACAATCGAATTTAGCTGCCACTTTTGAACATGTGTGAACATGGCAGAAGTCTGACATTCTTTTTTTCTCTCTAAATTTATCATGTGCTGTTAACATTTAAATTCCTGTATATTCTTACCTCTTACTAAAATATAAGCCATCTCTCTAGTAACCTTCTAGTAACCTTCTGTCTCAATAGACAGTACAATCCCACTCTTACAGTCTCTCTACTCCTCCAATTACTAAAAAAAGAGGGGACATGTGGACTTAATCTAAGTTAAAACTCCAACCCACCTTATTTTTATTTGTTATTTATCTATTTTTTTCTCATCATATACATATAAGAGAAAAGTCTATACAGAATCCCACATGCTATATAAGTATGTAAAACAAACCATGGGTAGCAGCATGGTGGGTGTGAGCAATGGCAGAAGAACCCTAAATGAGTCAACGGCATAGCTCACAAGATGCTGGGCGGAGGAACCCAAAATGGGTCAACTGCCAGGATCAAACAGTTTAGTAAGGTAACTACTGCTGCTAATCTCTAAGACTAGTGCCTATTAATGAGATAACAAAACAGCCATCGATAGATATCTATGACACCGAACCAATCCAAACGAATCATGACAGTACAAAATGTCAAACAATCATGGAGCATTGTATCTCCTGCCAACAAAAAAGGTGTGTATCCCACTGAGGTTGGAATTCTGGCCCAGCAATTGGAAAATAAGCTATAGAGCCCCACCAACATCACACCACAAAAACCCACTACTTGTAGCACAACCAAACTTGATACACACACCAACGAAGCCACAGCTCTAAGCACAATATCTGAAAATACAGCCATAGAACCCAAACTCAACACAAACCTACTCAGATGTAAAAAAAATCTTAACTTAGCAACATTTAATGTTAGAACACTAAAAACAATAACCCAGCTATCCGAACTAACGGCGTCTGCAGATGAATATAATATAGACATTATATGCGTGCAAGAACACAGATTAGACCATAGTAATCTAGAACTAAAAATACCATGAAACTGGAAATGGCTGGATGCTTGTGTCTGCATCCGCATGGAAAAACTCCATCAATGCCACCATAGGGGGTGTAGCACACGGGCCCTAAAACTGCTGAATAGCATAGAAAAATTCAACCTAGAATCATGAGGACTACATTTAATGGCAACCCCTGCATGAGGTACAGCCCCACAAATGTCATCGATGAAACAAACATCGTAACATTCTATAACGAATTATCCTCCCTACGCAGACTCCCCCCCAAACATAACATACTGGTTATAGCGGAAGACATGAATGCACAGATAGGAAGAAACGAAAACAATAGATTCAGCCTACACAACACCCCAAACAGGAGGGCGAACTCCTAGTCGAGTTCTCTCTTGAGAACAGGCTCTCTTGCCTAAACACCAAATTCCAAAAAACGAAATGGCAAATTATGGACCCACACATACCCAAATAACACAAAAGCGCAACTAGACTACATCCTAATAAACAAAAAATGGATAAATAGTGCAATGAACTGCGAAGCATATTCCTCCTTCGAAGGAGTATCCTCCGATCACATAATAGTCACAGCAAAATTACGACTAAGCCTAGATAGAAACAAAAAGCAAACCAGTAAATCTGTGCAATACGACTGGTCAACCTTGCCAACAGCGGTATATGCAATCACTCTGCTGTGGAAGTAAGAAATAATTCGATAAAGAACAATAGAATACATCCAGGTACAAATAAATGATATTAGACAATCAGCGTAAGACAAACAGTCGCAATTAGCATTGCAAACAGTAAATGAAATTAGTGGTAGGAAAAGTACTCTAGATCAAAGCTAAAGACAACCAGCCAAAAAGATAGACTTTAGAAATGGAAAGACCACTTCCAGAAACTTCTGGGGAACTAAAAATCATAGAAATAATACCAAAAGATCATAGATAGACAACTAGACATAAAAAAAAACAAAACAGATTCCGCAGAATCGATCCACAACCTCTCAGATCCTGACTATTTGACGGATCATAGAAGGGGTTTGAGCAAAGAACCTAGAGGCAATGCTGCTATTCGTAGATTTCTCCAAGGCATTTGATTCCATACACAGAGGGAAAATGGAACAAATACTACTAGCATATGGTCTTCCCAAAGAAATGTTGCCGCTATAAATGATGATCTAAAAACACACTAAAGCAATGGTACGCTCGCCTGATGGTGACACAGATTTCTTTGACATAGCTGCTGGAGTCCTACAAGGTCATACATTAGCACAATATATATTTATAATATGCCTAGACTATGTACTCCGAACATTAGATACCATAAAAGAAAAAGATTTCACTCTTAAAAAGGCAAGAAGCAGGCGATATCCCACACAGACTGTCATAAATGCAGACTACACTGAGGACCTTGCAGTTCTTGCAGATACACCAGCACAGGCCGCGTCACTACAGCATAGCCTGGAGAAGGCAGCAAAGAATATCGGCTTTTACATGAACTCTGATAAAACTGAGTTCATGAGACATCTCCACACTCGACGTTAAGCCTCTTAAGCCAGTAGAACAATTTACATACCTAGGTAGTAATATCTCATCCACAGAGAGCGATGTTAATACACAAATAGGAAAGGCATGGTCGGCCACAAACAAATTATCAGTCATTTGGAAATCCGATCTCACTGACAAGTTAAAGCGACAATTCTTCCAGGCTGTGGTTATATCAGTGTTACTGTATGGCTGCACCACCTGGACCGTAACAAAGCGCCTCAAGAATAAGCTAGATGGGAGCTGCACAAGGATCCTGTGTGCAGTCTTGAATAAGTTGTGGAAGCAGCCCCCACAAGGAAGCAGCTGTATGGACACCTGCCCCCCATTTCACAAACCATCCGAGTGAGACGGATAATGCATGCTGGAGAAGCAAGGATGAGCTCATAAGCGACGTTCTCCTGTGGAAGCCAACATATGGACATGCTAAGGTGGGCCAGCCACCAAGGATCTACATTGACAAGCTATGCGAGGATACTGGATGCTGCCTGGAGGACCTCTCTGAGACGATGAATGATAGGGAGGGTTGGTGAGAGATTGTTGTTTTCTACAACCCCAGCTGTCAGTGCTTTTCTCAGCTATGACAGATAAACACTATTTTCATGTCTTTCTTTGACATTTTGCAAATTTTAGACTTAATCTAGACTTTAATTGGCCTATAGGACTTTTTTTTACAAGTCTTTCAAAAGACAATTGAAAGGTATGAAACCTTTGAAATCTTGGTCTCTTATCACCAGATATCTTGATAAAATTTGAAAATTTATGTCTATTCTTTATTCTTTCACCCTTTTTCAGTTCTTTGTTATAATTGATCAATTGATTTTAACAGCATGTCAACTTGTCTAAGGTTTTAATTGTTTGAAAATTATTGGTGTTATATGAAAATACTTGAAACCATATAACTGTGTGCAAACAATGATTATTATTAAATAAGAATAATCACTTGAAGCCATATAATTATAAGTATTAGATTGGAATACTTGAAACCATATAACTATGTGAAAGATAGATTTGTGTAGATAGGAATACTTTGTATCAATATAACTGTGTGCAAAAACTCTTAAGAAACAACTACACAAGGAATTTAAATGGACTCTCTTGCATAAAATAACCCTAGTTGGATTGACATGCATTAAAATCAATCAATTAATCAATCAAAAACCTACTTCAGATTTCAGTAATTCCACATTCCACTTGATTTACAGGTGTCTTGTGTATGACAAAATGCATCTAATGGTGAGAATCGTTATGAATCTTTGGGGAGTGTGGAATCTTTTCAACATTGCTATTACTCCCAGATTTTTGTAGTAATAGTAGAGAGGTTGTAGCTGTTAGGATCCCATGTGTCAAATAGATGTGTTTGAACATTATTTGTATTCGGCAGGATTGTGTGCAAAAAAAACAAACTCTTAAGAAACAACACACAAAAACTATAAATATGAATATACAATGAATGCAATTCCCTAACCTCTTGGCAGAAACTATCCCTAGAAAGGTTGACATGCCATTAAAATCAATCATCAATCAATTAATAAATAAACTTATATTTCTCATAAAATTTTTTAGAATTCTCCTTACTTTGTATTTCCTACACAATTAGGCACAAGGAATTAATATTGTCTTTCTCAGCAAAAGAGAATAATTACTGATATCCTTTTACTTCTGTTGATATTCATTTATTCTAACATAGTGACTTTCTAGACAATAGCTGATTTTTAACTGCTTTAATGTGTTTTCGGATAGGGACGAATATTTCTATAGCCTTGTGCCAGACTAAACTCTAATATAAGAGAGAGAGAGAGAGACAAAAGGAAAAAAAGACCTGATAAAAATAAGCAGTTTGATTTAGTGGATTACATTCCAGATATTTGTTGACCTTCTTTCCAGATCTTTTGAGAAAATGAGATAGAGTTATTATTCTGTGATTTACTTGAACTAACATCTTCATCTTTGCTGTTGCTCTTAAAACACATTTATATTTGCATGTATCTACATCCCTTCCAGTTGATATCAAAAGGATTTTATTCACTTTGAATGGCTCTAATGCACTCTTCTGACATGTCTTCATAGAAGAACAACAAAAAAAAGGTTTTCACTTGATAGATAACCAAAACATTAATTATACTCATGGATACTAACCTAACAATCATCTGACCAATCAGGTGACTGGGCATGTCTTAAGTAGTTTATTCAATAAATAAGGTGAATTTTGTGATATAACAACTCATATTTCACCCTCTCCCTGCAAACAAATGTTTGCTTTATTTTTCAATATAATCTCTCATCATTAAAACATTTTTCCCATTGAAAAAAAAAGCTTTAGTATTCCTTCAGCAGAAAAAATCTTTTAAACCATTTGTTCATGGTGCACTTCACTTCATCATTGTTTGAAGACTTTGTTCCATTCAGAAATTCTTTGAGAGGGACGAACAAGTGGAAATCAGAGAGGGGTGGGGGTGGCAGATCTAGACTGGACAAAGAGGATACGACAACTGTTTCCAATCAAATTGACTGATGGTTTCTATTATTCATGCTCTGGTGTCAACATTTTGGTAACTCAATGACAACTGACCTTAGAAAAGGCAAGGTTATCATCCACCATCTAATATTACTTGAATGCATGTAAAGATACGACAGGAAAGCATGATAACATTTGAAGAAGGATATGTTTACCTAATACTTCCACTATGGGCAGGATGTGACACAAGGTCAATTTTCAAGATGTAACACTAAAAATAAAATGTGGGTGGTTTTTTGAAAAATGTCTCTGTCTTTATTTCCTATTGTCAGAGTCAAGAGACATTTGACATTCCCACAATGTAACACACTTGATATTGTACAACTTAATCTCTGTGTGTTATATAATCATATATAGTATGCATATTCTGCCTTTCCTTTTTGAGCAAAGGAATTGGGTGATGAAAGAATATAAAACAATGGAATAAGAATAATTCAAAGAAAACTTAAGACAGTAAGTATAATGTAAAAGTAAAGTATTATTAAACAAATTCACACATTGAAGAAATAAAAATAAAAATAAATAAAATGTAAAGAAGAGTTGAATATTACCGAATAGCCTGAGGGTAAAAAAAGATTATGAGAATGTTTCTTTCATGAGTTGTGATCAAGTTCATCTGGCTTGTATGATGAACTCAAGGAAACTAGAAATCTTTTGAATAAACCATCAAAATTTGATGCCAGGTGGTATAAAGAGTTTCCCTCTGTTGCTTGGCAGGTTTCAATCTATGAGTCTTAAGAAGGCTATGACCTTTATAGGAAAGGGAAACAGAGAGGTGAGATATGTGGACAGATAGGGATGAGTCTAAAACAGAGAGGTGAGATATGTGGACCAGATAGGGATGAGTCTAAAATAGAGAGGTGAGATAATCAGATAGGGATGAGTCTAAATAAGAGGTGGATATGTGGACAGATAGGGGATGAGTCTAAATAGAATGAGATAGGATAGCATAGAGATATGTGGACAGATTAGGGATGAGTCTAAATAGAGAGGTGAGATATGTGGACAGATAGGGATGAGTCTAAATAGAGAGGTGAGAATGTGGACAGATAGGGATGAGTCTAAATAGAGAGGTGAGATATGTGGACAGATAGGGATGAGTCTTAAATAGAGAGGTGAGATATGTGGACAGATAGGGATGAGTCTAAATAGAGAGGTGAGATATGTGGACAGATAGGGATGAGTCCTAAATAGAGAGGTGAGATATGTGGACAGATAGGGATGAGTCTAAATAGAGAGGTGAGATATGTGGACAGATAGGGATGAGTCTAAATAGAGAGGTGAGATATGTGGACGATAGGGATGAAGTCTAATAGAGAGGTGAGATATGTGGACAGATGGGATGAGTCTAAATAGAGAGGTGAGATATGTGGGACAGATAGGGATGAGTCTAAATAGAGAGGTGAGATATGTGGACAGATAGGGATGAGTCTAATAGAGAGGTGAGATATGTGGACAGATAGGGATGAGTCTAAATAGAGAGGTGAGATATGTGGACAGATAGGGATGAGACTAAAACGAGAGGTGAGATATGTGGACAATAGGGATGAGTTCTAAAAAGAGAGATGGACAGAATAGGGATGGAGCTAAATAGAGAGTGAGATATGTGGAACAGAATGGGGATGAGTCTAAAAAGAGAGGTGAGATATGTGGACAGATAGGGAGAGTTCTAATAGAGAGGTGAGATATGTGGACAGATAGGGATGAGTCTAAATAGAGAGGTGAGATATGTGGACAGATAGGGATGAGTCTAAACAGGAGGTGAGATATGTGGACAGAATAGGGATGAGTCTAAAAAGGAGGGAGATATGTGGACAGATAGGGATGAGTCAAATAGAGAGGTGAGATATGTGGACAGATAGGGATGAGTCCTAAATAGAGAGGTGAGATATGTGGACAGAATAGGGATGAGTCCTAACGAGAGAGGTGAGATATGTGGACAGATTAGGATGAGTCTAAAAAGAGAGGTGAGATATGTGGACAGATAGGGATGAGTCTAAATAGAGAAGGTGAGATATGTGGACAGATAGGGATGAGTCTAAATAGAGAGGTGAGAATGATGTGGGACAGATAGGGATGAGTCTAAACAGAGAGGAGATACATGCAAGAGAAAAGAGGGAACCTAGATGAGGCAGAACCATACATTTAATTCAAACCCTCCACCACAGGCAGGAGGTGACACAAGGCCAATTTTAAGTGGAGTAAAGTTGGTTTTGAATTCAGAGTTTTCTTTTTGACTGGTTGTGTTACCACACACCTTGTTTGCTCTACTATTTGTCCATAGCTGAGAGAAGAAAAGATGGATTCATGCCTTTCCAAAGGTATTAGTGCAAAGTGAAAGTGAACTATATTATAAGAGTAAACAATCTAAAGAACTGTATTTGCATTGTTTTACATAAAAATGCTGTACAAGGATAGTGTGAAATTTAGAAAATTGTGTGTAATGTGTCTAAACAATGTTGTTTAATGTCATACATTATGTGCAGTGGATTCTTTGGGGTACTGTAATTAAAAGGTTAATGCTGAAATGAATTATAAATAAAACAAGCATAATAAACACAATAACAGGAGGTTTGAGTTAAACAGATGTCTTTTCATGTATAATCTTGGGTCAATAAACAATAATTTGCAAAATATATTTTTGTGTGATTAATTTTCAATATGTGTACAGTGTATGTAAATGTTTTTAGTATATCTTTTTTTAATTGCTTACTGGTGTGTCAATCAAATTCTTTTGAGGATAAAACTTGGTTATTGTTGTGGAAATTCGCAGGACTGATATTTTGGTTCAGTGACTGAAGTACTAATGTTTATTCTCTTGTCTAATTGACTTCTTAATCTGCAGCAGATTACTTAGTATTCAGACCCACTCGAATTTAGCACAAAATAGGGAAAAGTTATTTTTGGAAATCGGACAAACTGGGTCTTTTTCTATTTTAGATTTAGTTAGTGTTAGTCACTTGGTTTAAGGAATTGTTATAGGTTTCTTGTACAGAATAGCTACCACCAATTAAAAATTACATAAATTTTATTCACTTTTACTTTAAAAATGTATAGACATTCTGTAGGATTCTTAAAATATGAATACCTCACTTTTTCATTATCATTTTTAGACAGATTGTTTAATGGATAAAGATATGATTTTATACTCATTTAGAATGTTCCTGAAGGTCTGAACATTGTAAGATCCTTTTTCTGGGGTTTTTGTCAAATGTCAAAATTCGGATTGCAATGATATAAAAGGCATGACTGCTCTTAATTTCCTTAAGAATCAGCTCCAGAATTATATTAATTTATTTATTTCTAATTGTTGATTGGTGTGTTTTGGCAATGTTAGCACTTGTAAGTTATTGGTTGATAGATATTTTGGAGGCATATTTTAATGTTTACAAGCTATTGTTGGCTGAAAAATGCTTCTCATGTTAAAATTGATAAGTTTATTATTAACATAATAATTAGTTTTATTTCGTGAAATATTTCTGATATTTAAATGGACACAACCACTTGTTTAAGTTCATGCTCCTCACTCTCAGCTAGCATTCAGGCTCTGGTAGTATTTACTTTGATTAAATTATTTTATATTTACTACATGGCATGGTAGGAAATGTATATGATTGCAGATAATTGCATCATACAAAAGAATTCCTATAATTGATTCATACACATTAATTTTCTTTTATTCATGTAAATATATAAACTCTTTCAGTTACAACACACATTTCTGTGGCTCCAATGTTTTTGAGAAAAAAGAGAAAGATTTGATAACTTGTAGTGATTGTCTCCTGTTGCAATGGAATTGAGTGGAAAAGGGTTGTCTTCCCCTGCCGCTAAGGTTTGCACTAGATAGCATTAATACCTGGCTATTTAAACTCAGCCCAGGAAGCTCTGTCCCCCTTCTTCTGGCATCCACAAAAGACACTAAACAAGTTGTGTCTCTGTCCATTAAGCTATGGGCCTTGTCCCAACTATAGGCTTGTACCATGTATGTACATAGCTCTTTCTACACCCTATGACTCCACTGAGTTACACACACCAGTTGCGTCTTTACCATGTACATTATTATACACAATAGATATTCTATACAGTAAGTGACTCTTCTATTCTTGATTTAGCCCCATCAGTCTATTTACAAAAGACTATACCTTTCAAGACACTTTCTTCCTTCCCTTAGGACCTTCACACCTAGCGTTCTGTATTTTGTAGTTAGATGTGTTCAGAAATAAGTCTGTATTTTGTTATGTATTTGTTGGATTTTGTTGCATATATATTTACCTATGGTTCTAAAGCTGTATTTTGTATTTATTTGTTTGATTTTGTTGCATCATTATATTTACCTATGTTCGGAGGTTTCGCCTGAAGTCCCTACTTTATTCATAAGCAAGAGGTTTGGCTATGGAAGTTAAAAACTACATTTTAAAAAATCTATAAAATAAAATTTTAATTTAAATTTTTCTTTTCACAAAAAAAAACACAGACTATTCAAAAAGCACAATTAGGAATTATTTGAGAAACATTTTAAAGTCATCACTGATTTCACCACGGCAGTAGAGTTGAGTGCGGAGTCACAGATGGAAACATTAAAGGGGTTGGAATTGGAGTTGGTGTAGTTTTCACTGACTCACCTCCAGCCGCATTTTTAAAAAAATTCATCACAACTTCTTTTCTATGTTCTTTAATTTTTTGGCAATTATTTGGTAGTGCAAAATTAATATATGTAAAAAATCTTACATTATGTAATTTTTTATTTTGTTTACATCTTTTACATCCTGTAAAAGATTCATATTTCAACTTCTGTTTAACAAGTAGTTTTATTTTTGTTCTATACTTATTTCGTTATTTGCGAAAAATATAATATAATATATATACAATAATAGAGAGAAATGTAGACAACACGGGATGTTACACTGGATTGGAAGTTATAATTGGTCATAGTGTCACATTTACATTCACTTTAGTATAGAAACTTCTTCAGACAATTATTGAAAATAAGTACAAGAAAAAAAAAGATTTTGTGGTTAAAAATGATGATGGATGTTTTTTTGAAATGTTGTCTACATTTCTTTAAAATGTGTACTCTTCTACCTCAAAAAGCAAATTAAACATTTCTATGTTTTAGAAAAATAAACAGAAACAAATTTCATTTCTCTCTAACTTGATGCCAATTCACTGCATTTTCAAAGATTTTGTTATTGCATTATTCCAAAGTTAGAGGAATTTTAGGTTGCCTGATTGTTGATTGTTTTATTTCATTTATATAATCTATTTGGATCCATAAGGTACATGATTAATAATTATAAAATTATCAACCTAAAATAGTTTTATGGTCTAAACTTGATTACATGGGTCTCCATCAATCTGATTGCTTTGAAACGATCTTGCCTATTGAATCTTTCTGGCATAGACATCATTTCACCAGTGACTGAAAATGTTGGAGGCATTCTGGTGTAATGGTTAGAGTCATCAGAAATGTATTGTCCACCCAAGTTCCATCCTGGACAAGGCTGAATGCAATTCCACATAGTACTAATACCTTTCGGAAATGTATGCATCCAAGTACTTGCCCTCCAGCTATGGGTATAGTAGGGTAGACTAGGCTCTTTAACCGTAGCAGGTAAGCAGTCTAACAGAAAGAAAACTCTCAATTCAAACTCCACTTAAGAAACTGACCTTGTGCAGAGGATTGGTAAAATATATATACACATTTTGGTGCTGGACTGTCAGCTTTGGAGCTTGGCCATCCTCCAATCAGTGCCACCGACCTATTTTTAATCTTCACATAATTGCAAACAGGACCTGAATTTGTCATCATAGTAAACAAGGCTTTCTCCTGTCACCCAAGGACCACAGGAATATCCCAACTATGCATAGTGAAGGGGGTTCAAATGCAATGTTCCACTTCAGTCAAGTCTACAATTACAAAGGCAAGCATGCTGCAACTACTTCCTATCTGAACAGGCTTAATTTTCTGCTGAGGGAGCAATATACGTTTTGAATGAGAGATATAATATAAAAAAAATTCTAGCAAAATCTCATTATATTAATTTTTTGAACATATTATTTGTAATTATTATTGAAAAAAAACGCATTTCACCCCATAGCAAAACATGAACTCAGTAGTTGTAAAAGAAACCCTTGTTGGGGCAGCACAGCAGA
>CM042156.1:66547836-66747836 GCA_023376005.1 Doryteuthis pealeii
AGCATACACCTTCATCGTGACTCGAATTGATGAAGACTATCGGCCATGACTTTGCCGAATACAATAATTACGTAATCATAAGGTCATAATATTTGGAGTCCTTGTGAGAGTTAGCTAAACACCGAGACAACTCTACTGAAACCTTCGACTCTACCATCAAACAATCACAATTCATTACGTTTCTGGAGACAATTCTGTCTTTACTATTCCTACATATATCGAGATTCTATTTCCATACTTTACTTCCCAGATAGGTCGAATAAAACATTTAAAAATTGTGTGACCCTTTAACAAATCTACAAAAATACACCAACTCTTTATTAACAACAACCAAACTCTTCTCAATAAAAACCTAATTATAGGAGAATGATACCAGGCTTTAAAAAGGAACAGTCACAATATCCGATTACGTATGGATATACAGAAAAGAAACACGTGACATTAATGGTAAGAGTCGTAGGAATGGGACTTCGTCGACCCGAGTTCAATCTGGATTAAGCTGTTTGCATTTTCACATTAGCGCTAATACCCTTGGAAAGGTATGAACTCCCAAACCATCCAGCTATGGGCTTTATAATTAGTAGACACTTGACTCTTTAACTCTGGCTAAGTAACCAGTATAGGAGATAGAAATTCTGAATTCAAACCTTCACTCAAGAAATGACCTATGTTATCACATCTGCTCGTTGTAGACGAATTTGATAAGTTACATATTAGGTTATACAAGACTTACACACTTCTTTTTACTTGAAACAAAAAAAAAAACAGCCAGAATCATCGTATATCAAACACCCTATATCTGTTGAACACATTCTAAGAGAATGCTGGTGATTTTATCTGTTAGTAGACAACGTTTTTACAACAAAACAATATGAGAGATACATTTGGTGAAATGTCAGTATAGTAACATAGTTGTTCTCCTGAAAGAATAAATCTGATACAAAAATTATAACAATAAACTTGAAATACTTTACCCGTATATCCTTTTTCTTTTAAAGGAATTCATTTAGCAACTGACAACTGCAAACCAGGCCTGCTGTCAAAATCAGAAAATCCTTAAGAAGACATAACAATAAATTTGAACATCCTTCACAATTTACACTGGCCATAAAATTAACCTGGATGGGTTGAGTAAAAATAAATCAATTTCAACCGGCATGGTATGACATTCATTCGGCAAAATTAGATTCATTAAGCCAAACAGATAATAATTTGATGAAATAAAGCGCATTTCTTTCAAGCTGCTATAAGGTGGTCAACTATTATGTGCGTACACTTAGAATCCAACAAACGCTCGGAGAAAAGATTAGATGGGAAATACCAGGGAGTTTCATGGTGTCTTGAACAGTATTTGATCACTTTTCTGATTTATATGTATAACAATTTGTCACTTTCAATAATATATAGTATATTATATATATTATATATATATATACTGTGTTGTGTGTGTTGTGTGGTTGTGTGTTGTTGTGTGTGTGGTGCTGTTGAAAAAACCGAGACCGAAGTAAGAACTAAGCACGTAGGAATACAAGAACAGTGCTCAAAACAATTGAAATTCGTTTATTGTTCTTTCAGAGGCGCGTTATCTTGATAAATGGCAATAAGCTGCTTTGCACCACTGGTATTGTAACAATCGTCCCCTCTAAATTGTATTGTAACGTATTAACAATATGTATATAATAATAATATATTAATATATATATATATATATATTATATATATATATATATCATAAGTGTGCTATATTTAGGTAAATAGTCGTTAATATCATTGATAACCATGTATAAGTTATATACATAGACAAGAGGTCAAACGCTTCTTGGTAACTGATGTTTCGTCTTGGTTTGAAATCCATAGGCGTCGTTGACTCATGTTCACCGCTACCGATTAATTATGATTATATATACTATATTATATAATATATGCTTGTGTGTGTGTGTGTGTGTGTGTGGGTGTGTCGTTGTGTTTGTGTAGCATTATCAGCATGGATAATAGAAGATCGGCCAGCCGAGTTCAAATCTCATTGGACAATGTTTATGTGTACTTGCACTAATCCGAGAAATGTTTGAATCCATTCTTCCCTCCTACACCAATATGGCTAACATAAGAAAGGAAGACTAGACTCTCTTGCCTTGGTGGGCAAAACAGTCTTGGAGAATATAAATTCAAACGCATGAGATCCTTAAGTTTGAACGTTTCGTCTGAATCTTCATTAGATGAGGCTTGATAATTTGTTATTTATTTGGACTTGCCCTCATCTTTATTGTTATTACACAACGTTTGGCCGTGTCCTCGACATTCTTCAGGTTTTTCTTGTCGAACTCCGGAACCTTCTCGGACTCGGAAAACTACGATATGACATTGAAGGTCCGAGTTCAAATAGAATGTTCCGAGTTGTAAAGAAAAGCCTGAAGGAGGCTTGAGGCATCGGCCCAAACGTTGCTGTATATAACAATTAAAAATAATTACTGTTTGACGTGTCTTCAATTCTGGGACTTCTGCTTGAAGTTAATATATTATATATATATATATATATATATATATATATATATTATATATAGAGAGAGAGAGAGAGAGAGAGAGAGAGAGAGAGAGACTTATCAAGTCTCTTCACACACACATATATATATATATATATATAATATATATATATAGTGTGTGTGTTTTGTGTGTGTGTGTGTGTGTTACTGTATTTATATCTAAAGAGTGCTCAATATCAGTGATAGAGCATGTATATCTAAGTTAGAATAGCGTATACATAGTCAATGCCACTTGGTGTCTGTCAGTTTCTCATCTTCAAACCGACTCTTAATACAATTCCTCTTAAAACATTAATATTACCAAAGAATTATTTGTATTAAGAATAGTTACTTGAAGCTATAATTGTTTACAAAGGATTATCATTATTTTACTTAAAACCATACAATTGCAAAAAGAAAATAAAAAATAAAAAGGACAGACTATGGCATTGAATAACCCAACAATGGTTGATATTTCTTAAAACCACCAGCCAACAAAACTTAAGCTAAATAATTTGCTTGGGTGATAGTGTGCTCTGGTCAACTTAACCTTAATCCAACTTAATATAGAATTGTCTGCATTGTCCACAAAGCTAGTATCATTCTCTTGGTTGTTATTATATTCACATTATTTTGGTCCTTGCAATTCTAACTTTCTCCAGGTGTCTGTATTCATTGAGAATTCTCTATAAATTTTGAACCAAGCCAATTATTTTATTACAATTAAGTAGATTGTTTACATTTCAGTTGCCATCTTTACAGGATATTTTGTATATAATCCTTCTGAGTTAAATTTCCAACAGATGTCACTTATCTGTTGCTTCATGATTTTATACACTGCCAATGTAGGAATAGAATTCACAAATAAGAGGTAACTAGATATACTTCACCAATACTTATATATATATATATATATATATATATATATATATATATGTGTGTGTGTGTGGTGTGTGTGTGTGTGTGTATGTGTGTGTGTTTGTGTGTGTGTGTGTGTGTTTGTGTTGTTATATGTGTGTGTGTGAGAGAGCATAGTTATTTATTCAGCTATGGTTTAGTTTGGCACAAAGTAGGAAGTATGAGTCACCCAGTGAGAATCAATCTCACTGCTAGCCTAGTTTGCTAACAATTTCATCATATAAATGTGTGAGTTTGATTAATTTTAACAACATATCAACTCATCTAGGGTTATTTTATCCCTTGAAGTTAGGGAATCACATTCATTGTATGTTCATATTTACATTTTGTGTAGTTGTTTCAGAAGATATTTTTTGGTAGATGGTCACATTGAATATAAATAATATCAAACGAGTCTATTTGATCCATAGATGTGACCTTAACAGGTACTACCACTCCAAGTCAGAGTTAGTCTGGTAGTAATGGCAATGTAGGGCTATCCACCCTCTGCAGATCACCAGAACTGAGCTTCACCATCAGATATAGTTCAGTGTCATATCCAGGACACCCCTTTTTGGTGTGTGTGTGTGGGGGGGGATTCTTAGCCCCAACTGACAGTGCTTCTGTGTAATTCAATTAGCTAAGTTTTGTCATGCATAAGACCACATTAGTTGGCCAACTGGTAAGGATGAACTTCAAATAAAATTGTCTCGGAAATTAAGTTGCTACTTTTGATTCAAAGGTCGAGAAAGAGATTGTCAGCAGTCAGGAATTATGGTAAAGGTTAGGTATGTTTATAAACTGAAGTACCAAAAAAATCAGAGACAGCAGTATATTGAATGATTTTGCCCTCTTCCACTTGTAGAAATGGACTGGATGATGTGTGATTTAATAGGTAAAGAGGTAGTGTAGATGTAGCAGCTATGAACGCCTAGTGGAGTTAACATCATTTGACTACAGAATGATTATTCAGGCCAGAAAGATGAGGTAAGAAGAGTCTTGTGCATACACAAGTACATATGTATGTTGCTATGTATGCAAGGGCTTTCATGTATTTGTAGTTATAATTACAATTGTCAGCTTATCTTTCTTGATTGGTTTGTTGGTTTTATGACATATCAAATCTTGTTGGGTTATTTCATACCAAAGTTAGTTTAAACAATTATGGACTTCAATCATATATGGTACACAAAATGTATATTCACAACACCGGAGCCTAATTACTAGATCCAGTTTAGTAACATACTCAGGCACTACATAGAACGAACTGAAACATTTGTTTTAAGGTAGAGATATCAATGTATGAAATGCAGACTTCCCCAAGCCAAAGGTTTGATAAATTTGGAATAGTCAGTGTCATTATTAATCTTTATTCAGCTGTGAATAAACTGATTAGAATAAACTGAATAATTATTTATGAGCCCATCTCAAGTAATTTATTACAGACAATAGAATAGTTGAGATGGTTGGTTTTATGGCATGTCAACACTTATTGGGTTATTTTATACCGAACTCAATTGAACAATTATCATCTCCAATTGTATTCTACACAAAAATGTATCTTCACAATCATTTTAAACTGGTAAACAATCAATACTTAAATGCAATATCAATTTTTTAGAAGACAATTTAATAATGAACCTCAAAATCATTTTAAACAAACAAATCTATTTAACTCATATATGGTAGCCTAATTGGTACTACCCCTTCTGATCAGAGTGGACCTGGGAGTAATGGTTTTAAACAGTCAAACACTTCATACTTTGTAGTTTTAATAGCAATGTTCTAAAAGCCATTGAATTAATGTAGTTCAAATCATTTTAAACATTATCTCAAACTGATCTGTTTGGCCTATAGATGGACCCTAACAGATCCAGGTCAAATAGGATCTTCACTACCAGATAGAGTTCAGTGTCTTACAAAGAACAATGTTTTGTTTGTGTGCCAACCTATAAATATAACTTTGTACATGTCTTCACATATATGGGAAAATATCTTTTTATGCATGTATATTTATATGTGTTGCTTATATATATATATATATATATATATATATATATGTGTGTGTGTGGTGTGTGTGTGTCTCTCTCTCTCTCTCTCTCTCTCTCTCTCTCACACACACACACACACACACACGCATCAAATTATTGCTGCCAGCCTACCCCTCCTCTCTAGCCACCTGTCATGCCCTAATGAACAAGAGTACCCACAACATTACTGAATCTTACCTGTTCATGGTATATAAAATTGACAATGCGACATCAACTCAACACAACTATGACCTAGTGTAGAGATGGGCGGTTTAACCTAAAAAAAAAACGTGTTTTTAGGTTTTGTCTTCATACCGTGATACCGCACCGAAATATTTCGTTTGGTGTAAGGCTGAGTGACTATATCAAAGAAAACATGGTTGAAAAAACTTTCAGATTTTAATAAAATTAGATTTTATCAACATTTATAGTATTGTAAGAGGAAAAGATTGAACAAAAATATGATAAAAACATTTAACTGACTATTTTTTTTTTTTCAGAAAATAAATGTGAAATCTATTTGTTTACAAAATGAATGGAGAGTAAAGAAAATGCGACAGACATAACACTTAAATTTCATATTCTAGAATGTTTTTTTTTAAATAGTGGGGACATGATGTTTAAAATCTATTTGCTTCAGTTATCCAAGTTAAATGTTTTAAAATACTTTAATGTAATAAAAATAACTAAATGAAGTGAGCAAGATAAAATAGTGAGCAAAATAAAAAGTAGTCCCCAGTTTTGTTTTAATGTTGAATTTTACAAGTCGAAATTTTCTAAGGGTAATTATTTTCTGGTAAGTCATGCCAATCACGAAATAAAATTGTCGTGAGCAAGAAAAATGAATGAAGATTTTTTACCCGGATGTCGGATGTTAGTGTCATTATCTAAAGCCTGTCTTAACACCCGGCGGAGTTGCGTTTGAGTCTTGCTGACGAGGGCAGTGACGTAGGACAAGAGCAAAGGAAGTGACTGCGAGAGAGTTGGAATTCGGCGGACTACAGTTTTTTGGGTGAAGAACAACGAACGTTAGATGAATGCGGGTATTGTGAGAGCAGTTTGCTGGACGAAAGGGATTACTGTTGTAAATTGAACGGACTCCACTTGAAAAACTTATTATAAGCTATTTCGGCAACATCATCATGGCGAAGGTGCCCACAAGCAGCGATAACATAAAACCATTTTCCGGTGAGGGTGACGTGGTAGCGTGGCTGAAGAAAGTGAGACTAGTGGCAAAATTTCAGCAGGTAGATGATGTGGCGAGTCTTCTACCATTGTATTTGGTGGGTGACGCGCTGGCCCTCTATATGGAAATGGATGACGACGACCAAAAGGAAATAGAGCAGATTGAGGTTCGGTTGAAAGAGGCATTCACAGACGATGCGTTCGCAGCATACAGGAAACTGACCATAGTCAGGTGAGCGGGCGAACGCGTAGACGTCTACGCCAACAAAATCAGGCAGTTAGTCGGATTGGCCGGATTCAAGGGGGATGGGCTGGAAAGGCTCACAAAACTGACTTTCGTCACGGGGTTCCCTGACACCATCTCAATCGGACTGCAACAGGCGCCAAATATCGAGACCCTGACCATAGCAAGAGCGAGAGTGTTGACGACGACTGGGGATCAAAGTCGGGATGTAGTTGTAGTCACATACTCACCCCACAGTAGTGCCAGGAGCGGCCCCAGCACCAATTACTGTTACAGGTACAACGGTAAAAGTCACCTCGCAAAGGATTGTCGAAAGCTTGTACTACCGATGCGGCGAATATGGGCTATGGGCCCGGGATTGTTCGGGAAACGAGCTAGGGGACAAGGCATCAGGGCCAGCCTTCTCCCCCACCAAGATATAAATGAGACGCGGTGTTCGGCGCTAATTGATACGGGTTGCTCGCGGACAATTGTAGATGTAGATCGATGCTGATCTTGGAGGAAAGAAAGGGTGGACGTTGTGACAATTGGGGGAGCATCTCGTGCGTTTTGCGGTGCCTCGAGTGGTTTCCATATCCACGGACGAAGACGATTATGCCAAGATTGATGTGGTGGTGGTGCGTGGCAAAACACTGAGAATTGATTTGCTGTTAGGGATCGATGCGATAAAAGCCAACAGGATCAGTACAGCTCGGCGATGGGAGAACAACTAAATGTGCAGCCATTTCCATCAATGAACCTGACTTCACCGCCACCTTCGACCATCAGAGCCGAACGTGGTCTGCGTCATGGAAATAGTCTGGGGATCGTGTACCTGAAGGATTGTACAATGAAGTATCAGAATATCCGGTGGCAGCAGAGATCCAAAACGAGTATAAGCGGGAGCTCCACACTTGGATGGGAAATGGTTTGCTTGTGCCATACCCGGACGACAAGTTAGGACCTCCCAAGGGGCTAATTCCACTGATGGCCGTACTACAGCAGAACAAAACAAAAGTACGTCCAGTGATGGACTACCGGGAGCTCAATCATCACGTTGAAGCGTTCACGGCCGATGTAGATGTCTGCGCAGCTAAACTGCGCGAATGGTGACAGAAAAGTGCTAACGTATCTCTGCTGGATCTCAGGAGAGCGTACCTTCAAGTACTTGTCCACGAGACACTGTGGCCATACCAAACCGTAAAGATTGACGGGAAAAGATACTGTCTGACCCGTTTGGGGTTCGACCTAAATGAACATACTGGTTTTCATATGTATTAGAGCAGTGTATTTGGAACTCATTGAAGATATGACCGTGCATTCCTTTATTCTGGCATTTATTAGGTTTACAAACATGTGGGGCTTGCCTTCTCATTTATATAGCGACAATTCTAAGTCCTTTGTTGCTGGTGGTGACTTGTTTTATCAGGCTCTCACATACTCAGAGTATGAAGAGGGTTTTGGTTTGTATAATATCCAACATGTCAGGATACCTCTCCATTCTGCATGGTATGGAGGTGTTTGGGAACAAGTTATCAAGACTTTGAAAGGCTGCCTCCTCTATAAATTGGTAGATGCATTCACGGTCAGTCTGAGCTTTTGACTGCCATTTCTGATGTTCAACAGACAGTGAATGATCGACCATTACCAAATGCTAATTCCAACAGTTCGAGACTAGAGGTGATTTCGCCCAGATATTTCCTAAACCCTAGACTCTTTCTGAGGTTTGAAAATACTGTCCTATGCGAGGATGATCTGCCCTCCAGACAGGTACTGATTGATTCCTTGAAAATAGGGATGAACTTCTGAAAGGATTCAAGCAACTCTGTAAGCAGGATTACCTTCTTTCTCTCTCAGAGAACAGGGTCGTGATTTGCATCAGACAGTCACTAATAGAATTTAACCTGGAGATATTGTCACAATAAAACTTCCCAACAAATCCCGACCTTTATAGACATTAGGACGGGTCATGAAGTTGTTTCCGGGAGATGATGGATTGGTGCGCTCCGCACAAATAAGACGAGGTAATTGGAGTGCACGCATTCATTCCTTAAAATAGTTGTACCCTCTGGAACTGCATGCAGTACGTGAATTTGAAATAACTTTTTTCTCTTCTTAATTTTTCTTTTTGTGTGTGTGTGACGTGGGAAGGTGTCGGGAAAAATGCTATGGAAACATTTACTTATTTGCAGTCTTCGGAAGGAAGAAAAGCTCGAAGAATGCTTTAACAATGTTTTATATTTGTTGTTGATATAACATTTAATTCTCGTTTTTGATTGGCTGAATGGGTTATAAATACCTCATTACCTGCTAGTTTTACGACAGAAAATTATCGTCGATTGGGAAGTATTCCTTTATTTAGCATTTGATATCCTGTCACTAACTTTACTAGACCAAAGAGGTTATTTCACATCGTACCTGCTATCAAGGTCGCAATAAGGCATTGTTGCAAGTTTTCCATAAGTAAGGTGAGTCAAGTTTTGCCTACTTTGAGAATTTTTTAAAACTTGAAATGTATGTTGAACGCATTTTAAAATTTATTTTAATATTTGCAAATGTCGTTGCTTTGGGGGAAAGATACGAATTTATATTTTTGTAAAAGTTCTGTCTTTTTCCAGCAACTTCCATAGTATTCTGGAATTTTCCTTTGTCGGTCTGTGATTGGCTGGATTTTTTGGGTTTTGAGAGCGAGGCTGGCTCCCTGATTCGAAAATTTGGGCGCCAAATTCCTCAGATGAGAAATTACCCTGGCAAAAGCAAATCAGGTTTAATTCTATCTCTGCTGACTTAAACAAGTCGACGTAATTTTTGTGCACAGGTATAAGACGAGAATTGGTAGAACTAGAAAAGTCCTATCATAGTCTTTCCCTGAATGTATTTTTTTTGTAGATTTTGGCCCACAGTGAGTTTATTTCTTCACCAGAGGAGAAGAGAAAATTATTGTGAATTGTATTGATTAGAAGTCGGTATATAAAACCGATATTCACTTTGAGTACGTTGGTTTTATCCAGAGGAAAAAGCATTATTTTGTTATTTGTACTTTAAAACCGATCTGTAGCTTTCACCAGAGGTGAAAGGGAATTTTTTATTTGTATTTCGAAAACGGCATAGAAGTCGTTAATTATTTTTTAATAGAGAATTTAAGCTTTATTCAGAGAAGAGAGTGAAATTTGTATTTTATATTATTGAATGTCGGCTTAAAAAGCCGACATTATTTTATGATAGAGATAGTCTATTTGTGCAAGACAGAATTGTCCATTTTATAAAAGAAGTAAACAATTTTCTTTAATTTCAATGCATTTTGGCCTTAAATAATTTTCGCAATTAGGTAAAATTGACTCACCTTACTGGTGGAAAATTTGCAACAATGTCTTGTTGCGACCTTAATAGCAGGTACGATGTGAAATAACCTCTTTGGTCTAGTAAAGTTAGTGACAGGAAATCAAATGCTAAATAAAGGAATACTTCCCATTCGAAGATAATTTTCTAATTATTTATTTTGTAAAATATATACAAAAATGTGGCGCAAGGCCTAGAAAGGAAAGGGGGAAGGCTGGACATTTCTAACCAAACTTTTAACTTAATTATTTCCATTCGTAACTCAATTCATACTACAATTTTCGATTCACCATAAAATCAATTCGGACTATAAACACCAAAACTTACCAGTCTCTCTATGGCAAACCTACACCTAATCCCGTATTTACATAGTTGTGAGGGAGGGGATGATTTATATATATAATTAAAACGAAAAGAACTCCCAGCGAAAAACAATGTGAATGAAAAAAATATGATGAAAATAAAATGATTATTAGTATGTCCCCTCACTTAGTAATATGACAGAAAAACTAATTCACCGGTCGAAAATTGCTTGGAGGGGGATATAAAATAGATTAGATTAAAAATAAATAAATAAATTCCTTCTCAAACATCCGAAGAACTTGAATTTCTGTCATTTAACGGGGTGGGAAGGGGAAAGAAAACGAAAAATCGTAGGTACTAAAAAAAAAAAGAAAAAGAAAAGGGCCCATGAGCTTACATACTCTAAGTTAATCAATAATTAAACAAAAAGTTGTTTTTTTTTGTAAATCTAGTCTACCTTAACTGGGATGGGTCAATATTATTCTTCCAAATACCCAATATTCTTAGGTACCTGTAATGCAATTTTCACCCACCTTTCGCTAAACTCCAATGAAGAAAGTCATTGTCTTGAGAGACAATGACCGGATTTTAACTTTAATCTGGTACTTATAAAAAGCGACCAGAGTCTGAAATGAAAAAGATGCCTTATTTCGTGTTCCTTATTTCATGTCGTCCAAATCACGACACTCATCACGCCGAGTAAACAGAGCAAAACGTAATGTTTCTTCCTGTCGAGCGACATCACCACATTGCTTTATACGGTTCCGGCCACCAGAGTAAAAGGCATTCCGTGCAGCATGCGAACCATGAAGCCTTCCAGAATCTTCAAAAGTGGTTTTACGACCGGGCAGTGAAAGAAGGTGTGCTCAAACGACACCCCCCCCCTTACACTGAATGCAATTTGGTGGAGTAGCCAAACCCGCATTTTTCAGTCCCTTGCTGACTCAAAAGGATCACTCACCAGGTGAGTGCAACCTCATCATTGTTGAGGCACCTTAACCTGTGAATCCAAGGCCACAATAAGCGACCTTCCGCTTTCGTCACATCGAGCCTTTCGATCAAATCGTCTCCAATGCTTCCCCTCACTAATATTCTATATAATGTCCTACTCAACGGCGGTCGGTTATCAGTAAGACCTAACTGTAACCGGGAGAGAACTTCTAGTGTGCGCCGACACTCGCGATAGAAGGAGCATTTTTTTTGGGGGGTAAACGATTGCCCTCCCCATTTTCGGAATGCACATTTGAGAAGTGTGCATTCCGGGAAAACCTTCTTGGCATCCTCTTTCCAGAATTCGCCGGATTCATCGTGCTCTGAAATCATCCGGCCTAGGAGACTGAGACATAACGTGTGACGTTGTGTCTCCATGTTCGGTATCCTCAGACCGCCTTCAGAAGGATGAAGGTAACAGATCTCGCTTTTTCTAGCCGAAGTAGAACAGTGGACGGGGGAGAAAGAACAGAAAGTCGGTAAAGGATAAAGGGGTAGATGTCCGAACCGCACCCCCCCCCCGCTCTACCCTTTTAGGAGAGCCACCTCCGTGACCATATGCCACGACCTTCTCTAGGACTTCCGACCAGATTTTCTCCAGCTGAAGATCAGGGCCGAACCAGACGTCGAGTATCTTGTACGGCCCATCCATCCAACTGAAGGAGCCGGTAAGACCATAGCTCTTCCACGAGACCAACTGTAGACCTATCGACTTGTCACGGTTAATTCTGGCCCCTGTTACAGTTTCATATCTTCCTATTTATATACTGACATCCTCAATCTCGACACGGCTCGTTACAAGCACAGTAACATCATCAACATAAGTAGTACTAGCACCAGGTGAAGTATTCCCGCGAAGGACCGGGTTTGCCCTTAACTTACAAAGGAAAGGTTTCAAAGAAAGAACTTAGAGCAAGAGCGATAGCAGGCAACCTTGACGAATGAATCGAGATAAGGTGAAGGGCTTCGATCTTACCCCATTCACCTCCACCATGATTCCGGAGGGGGGGCATACAGAAGGTAGCTGTGAAAATTCCCGCCGAAACCCACCGCAGACAGAACAGCCTTCAGAAATCCATGGTCAACCCCATCGAGGGCCTTGGACTGATCTAAATTGATCAGCACGGCTTTATCGTCGACTTTATCCATGATCGTGCGAATCATGTGAAGACTGTCATGGATAGTCCTGCTCTTCACAGCACAAGACTGTTCAGGGGCTATTAAACTAGGCGGGCAGTCTGTAAACAATCTGCCTAGATCTTCGCCCAAATCTTCAAGTCAGTGTTTAACATCTTTAAAGGGTGAAAGTTACTAACTCCATCACCCCCTGTCTGTCCTTCCGTAGCAACTTCACCACACCATGTGTAAAGTGTTGGGTAATAGCTCCCTGCTTCATCCAGTTATTGTAGATTATTGCCAGCAAGGGCACAAACATGTGCGACAACCTCAAGTACACTTCGTACGGAAGATTATCAATTCCGGAGGTCTTGTCCAACCCGCCTGCTGAATTTCAGCCTCTGTAATGCGCCCCTCACACTTAGATGCTTACATCTCCTCAAGGCGAGGGAAGTTGGCAAGATAGGCGTCGAACTGAGCAGAGTTCAGTCCGGGCTCCCTAGTGAAGAGCTTCTGGCAGTAGTCATGAAATTCCCGACAAATATCTTTGTAGTCCGCTGTTTCCCGTCCGGTGATGTGACACTCGCAAAATGCCTCTGAATAGCAGCTCTTAGCTCCTCAGCACGCAATTCTTGAGGCATTCGTCGCCTCGCAAGACATTCTTTTTAATCTAGCCCAGGGATTCCCAACGTGGGGCCTACGTCCTACGGGGGGTGGGGTCAATATGAAAAAATATAGTAATATCAACATTTTTTTTATTTTACCGTATATGGATAAAAATTATGAATTTTTATTTGATTAAATTTGATGTTAAACCCTTTAGTTTTATTTGAAAGATACAATTTTTTATGTTATACTTCTTCAAAACTGATATTGTTATATCATGCTAAACAATTAACGGGTGGGGGACATGAAGAAATTTGTGATAAAAAAAGTGGGGCATGGTACTAAAATGGTTGGGAACCACTGATCTAGCCCTAATGACAAAAAGTGTTAAGCTAAAGAAGTTAGCTTAACACTTTTTGTCATCAGATAAAGCCAGCTCAGCCCTAGCTATGTTAGTAGGTTTGCTATCTCCCTCAAAAACCGTCTTTGCTCCCCAAAACTATCTATCTATCTATCTATATATATATATATATATATATATATATATATATATATATATATATATATATTAGAAAAGATGTGACCCGTTGGGTCAGCCATTGAGCTTGGGTTAGATTGTTAAAAAATCACAATAGTTTAATTTATTTTTAATACATTTTAAACTATTTTTCAGTCAATTTTGTGCCAATTTATAGTAAACATGGACATCAACGTTGTCTAAGATGACGTAAAATCTGTATTTTACAAAATGATTTTACTCTTCCCTCCCTATTGAAAAAATTACCAAAAATCTGGGAATTTTCCAATTTTAATGAAGTTTTCAGTGTTGATTTATTAATAAATAAATTTTATAATGCATCAGTTATTTTATTTCAAAACCTTCTGACTTAATTAGGTATATCTGCTATGGTAAATTAATATTTAAAATTCATTTCGAATATGAAATGCCTAATTTTAAGTTTCAAATTTCCTATTTCTAGATTTTAAAAACAAATATCTATTTAATAACTACTTTAGTTTATTATTGTTAACTAATAATTTTTGTAGAAACACTATATTGAAAATTTAGGACGCCCTCCTTTTAAACAGAACAAATCTCGATGTATATTTTTCTTTCATAAGATAATAGTCAATTAAATCCAAAAGAGTAAAAAAAAATCTACAAAAATGATTTTCTTAGTTTTTAGTTTACATTTTATTTTCCAATTTTCGATACTTATTTTCTACCAGGATAGCTCCCTTAATTTTTTCCCTTCTATTTACACCTTCAGTCTTTTGTCTTTTTACTCATACTGTAATTAGTTTCAACTTTACAACTTTAGATATTTTGCGCCCCCACCAAAAAATGTAATGGGCTAAAAGTTAAGTGACCTGAAAAAAATCAGAAAGTTTTTAAATAAAATAAATGATGCATTATAAAATCCATTCATTGATAAATCAACACTGAAAATTTCATTAATCGGATAGTTCTCTGATTGTCAGTAATTTTTTTCAACCGGGGGGGGGGTTATTTTGTAAAATATAGATTTTACTGCAACTTTGCTAGTGCCTGATATTTTTCATTTAAATGAAGGGTACTATTCACAGAGTTCAGTCCCGGCCTCCTGCCTTAAAAAAACCTACGTGGTGATAGGTAAAAAAAAAAAAAACCGACCTGGTAAAATATAGCATTAAATATTTTGGTAAAACGCCTAAAGCGCTATTTTATTTTTATTTTTAATATTTTCAATCGACAAATTATTTTTTCATATACAGCGGGCACCGCTTCAGCTAGGGACTAGGTGGGTTTGTTTTTTTAGCTATCACCGCCTAGCGTTTTTTTAAGGCAGGAGGCCGAGATGGAACTCAGTGAATAATACCAAAAGAAGTTTTGGTATCCTTATTATTCACAAAATATAAATATAAAGGAATATAAATAAACGTTTGTGTTAAATCTGTGTTTTTATTTTAACATTACTTGCATTCGATAAGAAATATTTACAGAGCTGGTAAAATAAGCATAAAAGTAGGTTTACTCTTAACACTCTTCCTAAATTTTCACTCACATTTATTGACCCTATAAGTTTTAAAAATTAATAATTAAAGTAATTAAAAAAAAAAACTATATTAAAACATGACATAAATTGTATTTAATTTTTTTACAACCAGGAAAAGAATTTTAAGTCACCTAGTGTACGAATCTTGGCTGACTTCTTAAAACGGTCGGAAAATTAAAACGGAAAGTTTTTTGGTGGTCCCCAATAACAGTTTAACTACAGTCTATGAATTAACATATTGCGAATTGGGCTACAGTTTTAGGGGATTAAGGTTGATTTTAATTACGTATTGCTTTAAAAAAATAAACAAAAAACTCAAATTACTATACATTTAATGTTGAAAATATTTTTGTAAACTAAGTGTAATTGAAATTATACACTACAATACTAACACAAACAACTGTTTCAATAATAGATTCAATAATTCATTAAATGTATAGTCATTTTTTTTTTTTTTTGCTGTTTATTTCTTTTAAGCAATACGTAATTAAAAACAACTTTAATCCTCTAAAATCGTAACCCAATTCGCAAAATGTTAATTCATAGACTGTAGTTTAACTGTTATTTTCGTTTTAATTTTCCGACCGTCTTCAGAAGTCAGTCCGAATCTTATTTACATTTTTTAAGAAATCAAACAATTATCTTCTCGATAAATTTTAAGTATTAGTACAAGTATCACTGAGAGAGAGAGAGAGAGAGAGAGAGAGAGAGAGAGAGAGAGAGAGAGAGAGAGAGCAGTCAGTTTTATTAAGACAAAACAACTGTGGTCTAGAGAAAAGGAAGGGGCGAATCTACGGATAGTTACGGGGTGGGGTTTGACTGCTGATTTTTTAGTAATAAATCTATTACAGGCTGTGAGCCCCCCCCCCCACACTACGCTTAACTCGACTACTCCCGTTAACTCTCCCACTCACGTTAACTCTATATACAGGGGAAGAAGAGAATCGTATATAATATAAGACAGGGATTGGTCTGTTGTTGACTTAATTGCTAATTACGGCTAATAAAACCAATTAAACTGATTTTTTAAACAATGAGTAGTCCTAAAACCAAGGAATATCTAAGTATAAATATTGTGTCATAACATAAATAGAAAAAATCCTTTGGGAAAAGAAAGTTGATAATCTCAGCTTTAGTATAATAATAGATAGATTATATATAGTCATCTACTATAGTCGGCAGCAAACGACCTAATGCTATTCTTAAGTTTTGACTACCAACCATTCCCAATAACCGCTCCCGTCAATTCCCGCTTAATCATTAGTTCTAGCTGACTTTGGACATTCTTTTCTTCCAAAAGGGAAGCATTGAGATTCCAATAGCCAGATATCCTAATCTTAGCCTTATCTAATTTCAGCTTGATATGGACAAATCTATGTTCAAAGCCACCTAAAGACTCTTTTCCCCTATAAGATCTAAGTCGACTCTCCTTATTAACACTCGATCAAGATAGCTGGAAAGCTGCTGATCAGAGGGGCCCTTATTGAATTTACTTTCGGTGTAACAGTAACTTTCAGACAAAATGAAGATAAGAGCTCTACTGGTGAAGAAATTGTTTTATTTGTTAAAATTTATTAAGGGACAAACTTTCGGCTTCGCCGGCTAGTGGTCTTTAGCGGACTTCCGGCTTCATCGACCAGCAGCAGCAGGCAACCCTTAGGGTCAGGTGAGGACACTTATAAAAGCAAACACCCACCTCTCACGCCCTCTTTCTCTTTACACCCTCACCGGAATAAGGTGATCCACGTGTGGGTATTTATCAGAGCTCTACTAAGCCCACGACGGATAAATTCTCTGCTTCCCACCCCCACGGGGCGAGTAGGCATTAAGAGTAGCATCCCATATCACACAACCTTGAAGGTCGATAAAGTTTGCTTCCATCCTTGGAGTTTTAGCCTTCGGCAAACAACTTGCTACATAATAACCTTCGGATAAAAGCTACCAAAGAACCTTTGTTACCAGAGGAATTAGTTATTCAAAGACTATTCTTCGGCAGGAATAACTTTTGCAACACAAACTCTAAAACGAACTGTCACGTATCAATTTGAAAGAAACTCTCAAAAGACTGATCACCTATTTAGATTTTTTTTAAATATATATATATAAATAAACATTAAAATTAATGCTACACCAGCAATAAAATAAAAAACACCAACACTCCTTAAATCTACGAAGGGATTACTCCCTCACTAATTACTCTCTCTATCAGGCATATAAAATCTTTTGTCCTTTCTCTTTCATAATCTCCCCTTTATAAGGAATCAGAGATAGTAGCCGCGATGAATAGAACATCGGTGACAGCAACAGGCAGCAGTGAAGCAATGTATCTCTCTCTCTCTCTCTCTCTCTCTCTCTCTCTCTCTCTCTCTCTCTCTCTCTCTCTCTCTCTCTCTCTCTCTCTCTCTCTGGTGGATAAAGCTAAATGGTTAAGATCCAGGATGATAGATAATAGGAAAGGCGCGAAATTGAAACTAGAAGTAGAGACAGACGAGGTTGGCCATCCAAAGAAGACGGAGGTTTATTTTGGCTCATGAAACAGAGACATCTATTTGAAAGATGCACCAAACGTTATAAAAAGAAAATTAATTAACAGGAATCCATAGAATGAAACTCCCATGATGAGGTGATGAAAGCAGGAAAATAAGGAATACTCCCATTTTTTATATCGAATTGCAAAACAATTCCAAGATCAAGATATGCTTTGGATGACAAATTGAACTGGGAGAGGGGACCTCCCCTCTGTCCAGTCAGGACCTCTGCTAAGTGACTTCCATTTAAAGTTTAAAAACAATTCCATCGATCCTCTAGGGAAACTTTGTGCAAGTAATTACCATGATTTGCTCCCAGGTAAAATTTGAACTTATCAGTGACCCTGTGGGTGATTTTTATTTCCCTCTGCAAAAGCAATGGATGATCTAAGTGGTGACCAATGATTACTTCTTGAATATTCTGTAGACATTTCTCGAGGGAAAGTGAACTCTAGATTTGCTAAACATTTACAGATTAAAACATTCACAGCACAAAGCTTTTGCTTTGCCTCTGGAAAACATTTGGTTATCAATGTTGAAGTCTGATGAATTGGAGGTGAGGGCAGAAGCCATAAAAAATTTCCTAATTAGTTAAATAAACATTTATACTTAATAAGTTATGTCAGTTTACAATGTCAGTTTACAAGAATAATTATGAGTTTTATTCAAATTACATTGCAAAAATATAAATAAGTATGAGTAAATTTTCCAATATTTCTTTTTCAGAAATAGCAAACCACCAAAAAAAAGATTTAAACAAATTCTTCAATCAATTTTAAAGCCACAAATTGGTCAACTTTGATTGACCTCTCACAAAGTGGAGTTTGTAAACTTGAATTTGCAAAAGTTTTTTCAAGAAATAATCTCCTAGAATGTCTACTGAATGGAACAGAATGGAACTTTTTTTAAAAATAAATAATACTAGGGACTGGCAAACTGAGCCTAAAATGCGTTTTTGACAAAATGACTTTAGCCCCCCCTACAGAAAATAATTTACCAAAAATCAGGGAATTATCGGATTTTAATGAAATTTTCAGTGTTTATTTATCAATGAACGATCTTTATTATTTATTTTATTTCAAAACTTTCTCATTTTTTTCAGGTCACTTAATTTTGACCCCCCCCCTTATGTTGGGGGCGTAAAATGTTTTTCAAGTTGGTCATATATTGTACTAATTACAGTATAAATAATGAGATAAAAGACCGAATAGAAACAAAAAAAATTTTTACGGTTAAGTGCAACCGTAAATAACTCCACTTTATTGAAATATTATATTACTAACTACGGTCTACACCGGAGCTTATGCCCCTAGGGGACTGTCACTGTCACAGCAGCAGCAACAACAGCCATCATCATCACCGTCAAGTGGTGATCTCTATAAATAGCCATGACCATTAGTAATTCTTCTTCTTTCTAGTTGTAACCTTTCTGAGGATCACTGCTTGGTTCGGCCCTCACGTTTCCCTCTCCTCTTGGTTGAATCCTTCTGACTGCTACTCCAGGTAAGAGCTTTGCTCTATATCTCCCTATGAACTAGGCGCACTGATAGAAAAACCCACGACGGAATTCTACCAAACCCGGCTTCTGAAGAGAGATTGCTGTCTTTTCGACCCATGACGGCTGACAGCAAATTTACCTTTATCACCAGGATAACAACTGAGGGAGCCGACGAGATAATTTGCAACAACGGATAAGCTGCACACTTTGATACCATTGCAGTCAATAGGCTGCTAGCAGAATAAACTTTTGCAACCCTAAACAACCCTAAACTACCTTAAACAAACCCTAAATAATAACATTACGGCTGATGCCTATCGAGGAGGTGCCGCTAGCTTCTAAAAGAAGTTATTAAACCTCGGGAAGCTTGTCTGAACTAAACCAGAACTTTTCTTCTCTTGTTGTACCATTTTATGTGCATATTTGTTATTAAAACTGTTGCATTTTCATTTCGTTGTACTCTCGTTCCTTAATGGAAATTAACCCGCCTTTTCTCTTCTGCTTACCTCACAACTTGTTACTTAAATTTTTATACTTCTATGAGAAAATAAGTACCGAAAATTGAAAAATAAAATGAAAAAAAATAAATAATTCATTTTTTAGGGATTTCTTATTTACTCATTTCGATGATTATTTTAATTGGCTATTATTTTATAAAAGAAAAAATTATACATCGATGTTTTTTCTACTTAAAAAGGGGAGGAGGTATATTTTCAATCGAGTTTTTCTTAAAAACTTATTACTTTTGGAACCTAAAATAAGGTTTACATTATTTATTTTTAGAATCTAAAAATATAACATTTTAAACTTAACATTGGGATTTTCATATTTTAAATGAATTTTATATATTAATTTTTCATAGCAAAAATACTAAATTAAAGTTTTGAAATAAAATAACTGAAGCATTATAAAATTCATTAATTGATAAATCAATACTGAAAATTTCATTAAAATCGGATAATTACCTGATTTTTGGTAATTTTTTTTGCAATCGCGAATGTTACAGTAAAATTGTAAACAACCATCGAAAAAGAGGCTGAATGTATTTTCCTTTCGATGTAGGTATTTAATATGGTATTATTATAATAATCGACGGAGGGGGGGCGGGGTCGACGGGGCGGCCTAAAGTCGGTATCAGCCAGTTAGCGAGGGAGTCTATCCCCTTTTCAATAGCGCTAGACAAAGGAGATTGTTTTTAGGATCTGAGGTGGAGCGCCACACCTACCATCAGCTCCTTACTTTACCGCACAGATCCCTGTGCTACTCATACGCTGAGTTGACGGGGACCGGTATCGAACTAGGAACCTTGTAGTTTCTAGCCGTACGCTCTACCGACTGAGCTAACCCGGCTCTTACCTGCATATTCATCGAAAGGAAAATACACTGAACAATGTAGTTCTATTGTTATGTAATCTTATATAGTATAGTAGGTTTTAGGGCAATGTTCAATGAACAATGCAAATATAAAACTTTGAATATATTTTCCATTCATTGTATCTAATGAAAAATATCAATTTTATTTGGATTTATTATTGAAATAATGAAATTTTGAAGTCAGTTTGTCAGCAAAATACTGCAGAAATTATGTGTTTGTGTATATTTTTGCAGACGATCTCTAAAATTAAATGCTCAAATGATTTTTAAAGTTAGGAATCTAATTTTTTCTGTCAGTTCTTATAACACCAAATCCCAACATTCGCCACGAAAGTTATATTGAATTTCCAAAAAAGGTGACAAATCAACCCTAATCTACAATTCTCGTTATTTGCTAAGAGTTACTTCCCTTAATTGTTGTTTTACAGTTGTTTCCCTTAATTCTCAAGTTGTTTCCCTTGTATTAGGAAAATAATTCTTCGAAATGTAAACAAGCTAATTCATTTTAAATCTAAAGTAGAACTCCCAGAAAATCGAAATAAATTAATTAATTATACACTTAGACATGAGCGAATATCTGGAATGTAATTGCATGTAGTATTTTCAATAATAGGGCCGGGTTAGCTCAGTCGGTAGAGCGTTCGGCTAGAAACCACAAGGTTCCTAGTTCGATACTGGCCCTCGCCAACTCAGCGTATGAGTAGCACATACATGGGTCTGTGCGGTAAAGTAAGGAGCTGATGGTAGGTGTGGTGCTCCACCTCAGATGCTAAAACAATCTCCTTGGTCTAGCGCTATTGAAAAGGGGATAGACTCCCTCGCTGACTGGCTGATACCGACTTTAGGCCGCCCCGACGACTTTACTTTACTTACTTATTTTCAATAAAATCTTCATCAAATATTAACTCTGGCATGGATTGGGGCTACCATTTATCCAGAATGCCTTATTATAGGTACTACCAATTGTGTGCTCATTTTCATTTTAAAAATGAATCAAAATTAATTAAATCGATTATTAAAAAATAAAAATAAAAGAAAGAAAAAAGATAAGAAAAATAATATTATATATGTAATTTATTTTTAATACATTTTAAACAATTTACTTCACCCCCAAAATGGAAGATTTTATGCACTCAAAACAAACCTTTTATAACAATTTTAAAACATTTTTAAAAGTTACTTTTTAGAAATCAATAACAACATATAATAATAAATACACTATATGCATAAAAATTACTAACTTGTTGATATCTATTTAAATGAAATATTTTTTTTCGTTCCAAACACGCAGTTTGTAAAACTTGTCTATCTTAAGTAGGGAAACCTTTTGTAGGGAAATAAGTTTAACATGATACGCCCGCGTCTACAGGAGGTCATAAATGACAATTCACTGACCCAGAGTGATAAACAAAAAATGACCAAAAATCAGGGAATTATCTGATTTTAATCAAATTTTCAGTGTTGACTTATTAATTAACCAATTCTTTCTTTTAGATAACTGAATGGTTTCAATCAAATTGATTCAATGGAAATAAATCGAAATTCTTTACAATAAATATTACTGTTCAAGCACCTTGATAAAAAAATTTGTTTACCTAATTAATAGATAAAATTCATTCAAAATATGAAACGCCTAATTTCAAGTTTTAAATTTCATAATTCCAGATTCTAAAAACAAATAATTATTTAATAACAAGCCTACTTTAGAATTGTTATCTATTATTTTTTTGGAGAAAACTCAATTGAAAAATTAGACAGAACAAATATCGATGTATAATTTTTTCACTGATAATCTAAAAGTAAATTATATTAAATTATATACATAAACAACAGAGTAAAAAAATCTCCAAAAACGTTTTTTAATTTTTAATTTTTTTAACAAAATGCCTGCAGAAAAAGCTAAGGATGCTACTGTTTTGAACAAATCCTTGAAGCAGCACACTACAAAACAGAAGCTGTACTTACCGCTCATCTTACAAACCAAGAATGACAAGCAAGACATTCTGGACAAACTCATAAGCGACATTCTCCTATCGACTACTACATATGACACACCAGTGTTGGCTGACCAGCAAAAACTTACATTAACTCTGTGCAAACACTGTATGTCATTCCAAGGACTTACGTATATCAATAGCTGATAGGAATGGATGGTAAGAGAGAAAGTCAAGGGAATCTGTAGTTATGATAAACACAGGAAAATCAAAATCCTTCATATCTATACCAGATAAAAAGGCAAGCTGTTCTAAAAATACAATGATTAGAACCAGTTTGTTTCGTTTTTTTTTCCTTTTATTGCCAAAATTTACTGCACTATTTATATACGTGATCATTTGAATCAATGAAAGTTTTGAGATAAGATTATATAAACAGTTTAAATATTGAAATTGCAAAATACATTGAAACATTATTTGATATGGCTGATATGTTGGGTATCATCCTAAACTCAATATGTCTCTTTCATAATGTTGGGTATCATCTTTAATATGTCTCTTTCATAATGTTGGCTATCATCTTTAATATGTCTCTCTCATAATGTTGGGAATACTCCTTAACTCAATATGTCTCTTTCATAATGTTGGGGTCATCTTAACTCATATCATAATGTTGGGTATCATCCTAAACTCAATATGTCTCTTTCATAATGTTGGGTATCATCCTAAACTTAATATGTCTCTTTATAATGTTGGGTATCATCCTAAACTCAATATGTCTCTTTCATAATGTTGGTATCATCCTAAACTCAATATGTCTCTTTTATAATGTTGGGTATTCCTAAACTCAATATGTCTCTTAATGTTGGGTATCATCCTAAACTCAATATGTCTTTTTTATAATGTTGGGTATCATCCTAAACTCAATATGTCTTTTTATAATGTTGGGTATCATCCTAAACTCAAAACTCAATATGTCTCTTTTATAATGTTGGGTATCATCCCAAACTCAATATGTCTTTTTTATAATGTTGGGTATCATCTGAAACTCAATATGTCTCTTTTATAATGTTGGGTATCATCCCACACTCAATATGTCTTTTTTATAATGTTGGGTATCATCCTAAACTCAATATGTCTCTTTTATAATGTTGGGTATCATCCTAAACTCAATATGTCTCTTTCATAATGCTGGGTATCATACTAAACTCAATATGTCTCTTTATAACGTTGGGTATCATCCTAAACTCAATATGTCTCTTTTATAATGTTGGGTATCATCCTAAACTCAATATGTCTGTTTCATAATGTTGGGTATCATCCTAAACTCAATATGTCTTTTTTATAATGTTGGGTATCATCCTAAACTCAATATGTCTCTTTTATAATGTTGGGTATCATCCCAACTCAATATGTCTTTTTATAATGTTGGGTATCATCCTAAACTCAATATGTCTCTTTTATAATGTTGGGTATCATCCTAAACTCAATAGTCTCTTTTATAATGTTGGGTATCATCCTAACTCAATATGTCTTTTATAATGTTGGGTATCATCCTAAACTCAATATGTCTTTTTTAAATGTTGGGTATCATCCTAAACTCAATATGTCTTTTTATATGTTGGGTATCATCCTAAACTCAATATGTCTTTTATAATGTTGGGTATCATTCTAAACTCTCTTTTTTATAATGTTGGTATCATCCTCAACTCAATATGTCTTTTTTATAATGTTGGGTATCATCCTAAACTCAATATGTCTTTTTTAATGTTGGGTATCATCCTAACTCAATGTGTCTTTTTTATAATGTTGGGTATCATCCTCAACTCAATATGTCTTTTTTATAATGTTGGGTATCATCCTAACTCAATATGTTTTTTATAATGTTGGGTATCATCCTAAACTCAATATGACTTTTTTATAATGTTGGGTATCATCCTAAACTTAATATGTCTTTTTATAATTTTGGGTATCATCCTAAACTCAATATGTCTCTTTTATAATGTTGGTATCATCCCAAACTCAATATGTCTTTTTTATAATGTTGGTATCATCCTAAACTTTTTTATAATGTTGGGTATCATCCTCAACTCAATATGTTTTTTATAATGTTGGGTATCATCCTCAACTCAATATGTCTTTTTTATAATGTTGGGTATCATCCTAAACTCAATATGTCTTTTTATAAATTTTGGGTATCATCCTCAACTCAATATGTCTTTTTTATAATGTTGGGTATCATCCTAAACTTAATATGTCTTTTTTATAATTTTGGGTATCATCCTAAACTCAATATGTCTCTTTTATAATGTTGGGTATCATCCTAAACTCAATATGTCTTTTTTATAATGTTGGGTATCATCCTAAACTCAATATGTCTTTTTTTATAATGTTGGGTATCATCCCAAACTCAATATGTCTTTTTTTAAATGTTGGGTATCATCCCAAACTCAATATGTCTCTTTTATAATGTTGGGTATCATCCCAAACTCAATATGTCTCTTTATAATGTTGGTATCATTCTAAACTCAATATGTCTTTTTATAATGTTGGGTATCATCCTAAATTCAATATGTCTTTTTATAATTTTGGGTATCATCCCAAACTCAATATGTCTCTTTTATAATGTTGGGTATCATCCAAACTCAATATGTCTTTTTTATAGTGTTGGGTATCATCCTAAACTCAATATGTCTTTTTTTATAATGTAGGGTATCATCCCAAACTCAATATGTCGTTTTTATAATGTTGGGTATCATCCTAAACTCAATATGTCATTTTTATAATGTTGGGTATCATCCCAAACACAATATGTCTTTTTTATAATGTTGGGTATCATCCTAAACTCAATATGTCTCTTTCATAATGTTGGTATCATCCCAAACTCAATATGTCTTTTTTTATAGTGTTGGGTATCATCCTAAACTCAATATGTCTTTTTTATAATGTTTGGGTATCATCAACTCAATATATCTTTTTTATAATGTTGGGTATCATCCCAAACTCAATATGTCTTTTTTATAATGTTGGGTATCATCCTAAACTCAATATGTCTTTTTTATAATGTTGGGTATCATCCCAAACTCAATATGTCTTTTTTATAATGTTGGGTATCATCCCAAACTCAATATGTCTTTTTTATAATGTTGGGTATCATCCCAAACTCAATATGTCTTTTTTATAATGTTGGGTATCATCCTAAACTCAATATGTTTCTTTTATAATGTGGGTATCATCCCAAACTCAATATGTCTTTTTTATAATGTTGGGTATCATCCTAAACTCAATATGTCGTTTTTATAATGTTGGTATCATCCTAAACTCAATATGTCTTTTTTAATGTGGGTATCATCCTAAACTCAATATGTCTCTCTCATAATGTTGGGTATCATCCAAAACTCAATATGTCTTTTTTATAATGTTGGGTATCATCCTAAACTCAATATGTCTTTTTATAATGTTGGGTATCATCACAAACTCAATATGTCTTTTTTTATAGTGTTGGGTATCATCCTAAAACTCAATATGTCGTTTTTTATAATGTTGGGTATCATCCCAAACTCAATATGTCTTTTTATAATGTTGGGTATCATCCTAAACTCAATATGTCTTTTTTATAATGTTGGGTATCATCCTAAACTTAATATGTCTTTTTTATAATTGGGTATCATCCCAAACTCAATATGTCTTTTTTATAATGTTGGTATCATACTAAACTCAATATGTCTTTTTTATAATGTTGGGTATCATCCTAAACTCAATATGTCTCTTTTATAATGTTGGGTATCATTCTAAACTCAATATGTCTTTTTATAATGTTGGGTATCATCCTCACTCAATATCTTTTTTATAATGTTGGTATCATCTAAACTCAATATGTCTTTTTTATAATGTTGGGTATCATCCTAAACTCAATATGTCTTTTTATAATGTTGGGTAATCCTAAACTCAATATGTCTTTTTATAATGTTGGGTATCATCCTAAACTCAATATGTCCTTTTTATAATGTTGGTATTTCCTAACTCAATAATGTTGGGTATCATCCTAAACTTAATATGTCTTTTTTATAATTTTGGGTATCATCCTAAACTCAATATGTCTCTTTTATAATGTTGGGTATCATCCCAAACTCAATATGTCTTTTTTATAATGTTGGGTATCATCCTAAACTCAATATGTCTTTTTTTATAATGTTGGGTATCATCCTCAACTCAATATGTCTTTTTTATAATGTTGGGTATCATCCTCAACTCAATATGTCTTTTTTTATATGTTGGGTATCATCCTAAACTCAATATGTCTTTTTTATAATGTTGGGTATCATCCTCAACTCAATATGTCTTTTTATAATGTGGGTATCATCCTAACTTAATATGTCTCTTTTTATATTTTGGGTATCATCCTAAACTCAATATGTCTTTTTTATAATGTTGGGTATCATCCTAAAACTCAAATGTCTTTTTTTATAATGTTGGGTATATCCTAAACTCAATATGTCTTTTTTTATAATGTTGGGTATCATCCAAACTCAATATGTCTTTTTATAATGTTGTGGTATCATCCAAATCATTGTCTTTTTAATGTTGGTATCATCCCAAACTCAATATGTCTCTTTTATAATGTTGGGTATCATTCTAAACTCAATATGTCTTTTTTATAATGTTGGGTATCATCCTAAATTCAATATGTCTTTTTTATAATTTTGGGTATCATCCCAAACTCAATATGTCTCTTTTATAATGTTGGGTATCATCCCAAACTCAATATGTCTTTTTTTATAGTGTTGGGTATCATCCTAAACTCAATATGTCTTTTTTTATAATGTAGGGTATCATCCCAAACTCAATATGTCGTTTTTATAATGTTGGGTATCATCCTAAACTCAATATGTCATTTTTATAATGTTGGGTATCATCCCAAACACAATATGTCTTTTTATAATGTTGGGTATCATCCTAAACTCAATATGTCTCTCTCATAATGTTGGGTATCATCCAAACTCAATATGTCTTTTTTATAATGTTGGGTATCATCCTAAACTCAATATGTCTTTTATATGTTGGGTATCATCCAAACTCAATATGTCTTTTATTGTTGGGTATCATATTTGGGTATCATCCCAAACTCAATATGTCTTTTTTATAATGTTGGTATCATTCCTAAACTCAATATGTCTTTTTTATAATGTTGGTATCATCCTAAACTATATGTCTATAATTTGGGTATCATCCAAACTCAATATGTCTTTTTTATAATGTTGGGTATCATCCTAAACTCAATATGTCGTTTTTATAATGTTGGGTATCATCCTAAACTCATATGTCTTTTATAATGTTGGGTATCATCTAAACTCAATATGTCTCTCTCATAATGTTGGGTATCATCCCAAACTCAATATGTCTTTTTTATAATGTTGGGTATCATCCTAAACTCAATATGTCTCTTTTATAATGTTGGGTATCATCCCAAACTCAATATGTCTTTTTTTATAGTGTTGGGTATCATCCTAAACTCAATATGTCTTTTTTATAATGTTGGGTATCATCCCAAACTCAATATGTCTTTTTTATAATGTTGGGTATCATCCCAAACTCAATATGTCTTTTTTTATAATGTTGGGTATCATCCAAACTCAATATGTCTTTTTTTATAGTGTTGGGTATCATCCTAAACTCAATATGTCTCTTTTATAATGTGGGTATCATCACAAACTCAATATGTTCTTTTTTATAGTGTTGGGTATCATCCTAAACTCAATATGTCGTTTTTATAATGTTGGGTATCATCCAAACTCAATATGTCTTTTTTATAATGTTGGGATCATCCTAAACTTAATATGTCTTTTTATAATGTTGGGTATCATCTAAACTCAATATGTCTCTTTTATAATGTTGGTATCATCCCAAACTAATATGTCAAATCATCCTAAACTCAATATGTCTTTTTATAATGTTGGGTATCATCCCAAACTCAATATGTTTTTTATAATGTTGGGTATCATCCTAAACTCAATATGTCTCTTTTATAATGTTGGGTATCATCAAACTCAATATGTCTTTTTATAATTGGGTATCATCCTAAACTCAATATGTCTTTTATAATGTTGGGTATCATCCCAACCAATATGTCTTTTTTATAATGTTGGTAAACTCAATATGTCCTCTTTTATAATGTTGGTATCATCCCAAACTCAATATGTCTTTTTTATATGTTGGGTATCATCCTAACTCAATATGTCTTTTTTTATAATGTTGGGGTATCATCCCAAACTCAATATGTCTTTTTATAATGTTGGGTATCCATCCTAAACTCAATATGTCTTTTTATAATGGTTGGGTATCATCCCAAACTCAATATGTCTTTTATAATGTTTGGTATCATCTCAAACTCATATGTCTTTATAATGTTGGGTATCAATCCTAAATCAATATGTCTTTTTTATAATTTGGGTATCATCCCAAACTCAATATGTCTTTGGTATCATCCTAAACTCAAATGTCTTTTTATAATGTTGGGGTCATCATTCCTAAACTCAATATGTCGTTTTTATAATGTTGGGTATCATCTAAACTCAATATGTCTTTTTATAAATGTTGGGTATCATCCTAAACTCAATATGTCTCTCTCATTTAATGTGGGTATCATCCCAAACTCAATATGTCTTTTTATAATGTTGGGTATCATCCTAAACTCAATATGTCTCTTTTATAATGTTGGGTATCATCCCAACTCAATATGTCTTTTTTTATGTGTTGGGTTCATCCATGTCTGGGTATCATCCCAAACTCATATGTCTTTTTTATAATGTTGGGTATCATCCCAAACTCAATATGTCTTTTTTTATAGTGTTGGGTATCATCCTAAACTCAATATGTCTCTTTATAATGTTGGGTATCATCCTAAACTCAATATGTCTTTTTTATAATGTTGGGTATCATCCAAACTCAATATGTCTTTTTTATAATGTTGGGTATCATCCTAAACTCAATATGTCGTTTTTATAATGTTGGGTATCATCCAAACTCAATATGTCTTTTTATATGTTGGGTATATCCTAAACTCAATATGTCTTTTTTATAATGTTGGGTATCATCCAAACTCAATATGTTTTTTTTTTATAATGTTGGGTATCATCTTAAACTCAATATGTTCTTTTTATAATGTTGGGGTCATTCTTTTTATAATAAACTCAATATGTCTTTTGTATAATTTTGGGTATCCATCCCAAACTCAATATGTCTTTTTTATAATGTTGGGTATCATCCCAAACTCAATATGTCGTTTTTATAATGTTGGTATCATCCTAAACTCAATATGTCTTTTATATGTTGGGTATCATCCTAAACTCAATATGTCTTTTTATAATGTTGGTATCATCCCAAACTCAATATGTCTTTTTTATAATGTTGTTGGGTATCTCCCAAACTCAATATGTCTTTTTTATAATGTTGGTATCATCCTAAACTCAATATGTCTTTTATAATGTTTGGTATCATCCCAAACTCAATATGTCTTTTTTTATAATGTTGGGTATCATCCCAAACTCAATATGTCTTTTTTTATAATTTGTGGTATCATCCCAAACTCAATATGTCTTTTTATAATGTTGGGTATCATCCAAACTCAATATGTCTTTTTTATAATGTTGGGTATCATCCCAAACTCAATATGTCTTTTTTTATAATGTTGGGTATCATCCCAAACTCAATATGTCTATTTTTATAATGTTGGGTATCATACTAAACTCAATATGTCTCTTTTATTAAACTCAATATGTCTTTTTATAATGTTGGGTATCATCCTCAACTCAATATGTCTCTTTTATAATGTTGGGTATCATCCTAAACTCAATATGTCTCTTTATAATGTTGGGTATCACCCTAAACTCAATATGTCTTTTTTATAATGTTGGTATCATCCTCAACTCAATATGTCTCTTTTATAATGTTGGGTATCATCCTAAACTCAATATGTCTCTTATAAATGTTGGGTATCACCTAAACTCAATATGTCATCCTAAACTCAATATGTTTTTTATAATTTGGGTATCATCCCAAACTCAATATGTTTTTTTTATAGTGTTGGTATCATCCTAAACTCAATATGTTTTTTTTATAATGTTGGTATCATAAACTCAATATGTCTTTTTTATGTGTTGGTCAATATGTTTTTTATAATGTTGGGTATCATCCCAAACTCAATATGTCTTTTTTATAGTGTTGGGTATCATCCTAAACTCAATATGTTTTTATAATGTTGGGTATCATCCTCAACTCCTTTTTATAATGTTGGGTATGTCTCTTTTTTATAATGTTGGGTATCATCCTAAACTCAATATGTCTCTTTTATAATGTTGGGTATCACCTTAACTCAATATGTCTTTTTATAATGTTGGGTATCATCCTAAACTCAATATGTCTCTTTTTAATGTTGGTATCATCCTCAACTCATATGTCTCTTTATAATGTTGGGTATCATCCTAAACTCAATATGTCTCTTTTATAATGTTGGGTATCATCCTAACTCAATATGTCTCTTTTATAATGTTGGTATCATCCCAAACTCAATATGTCTCTCTCAATATTGGGTATCATCCTAAACTCAATATGTAATTTTTATAATGTTGGGTATCATCCTAAACTCAATATGTCTCTCTCATAATGTTGGGTATCATCCTAAACTCAATATGTAATTTTTATAATGTTGGGTATCTTTTTTAGTTTTTTTTCCTCTCTACAACTGTATCCATCCCTGCTTCACAACCAGTGTTTGAATTCGTATTACCCACCAAAAAATGCCTAGACAATGTTTACACTGTTGTACTCTTCTAAAGTGGTTGAGATAATAATATTTGTCACTTATCTGGTGTATCCTGAGATATGGGGTATTAAAGGAACCCTTGTTACGGCCTTCTGATAGTTTGGATATGATGGACTTCTGTTTTGCGTCCGACTCCGATTCCGGTTGTCTGTTGAAGAAGAGGAGCGACCCTAATTTAGGTCTGTCCCCAGTGCTAGCCTGATCAGAAGAGAGTGGCATGAGTTTGCTTATTCGGCTTTGGCGCCAAAGTATGCTGGCTCATGATTAGTTGGTTTGAAACAGAGGCTCGCAGACAAAGGACGATAAACCCCATACCCCAGAATTCTCAATATCCGAAGGACAGAAATAATATGACGAAAAATAACGATCTGCGCAGGTAGATCGCGCAACATAAAGAAAGAAAAATTGAAATATCAAAATTATTAATTATTGACCAATCAGAGACGTTCGCGCCTAAAAATAACTTATCAAGTAGAAACCTTTCTGAAGCCACCTAGACTGTATATAAGAGGTTTTCGGAGAACAAGTCAGAAAAGTTCAAGCCTGCCTAAACGAGTTCACGTTTCTCGTATTAAGAACATTTCGCTACATGCTTATATCTTTCTCTCCCTCTCTTTATTCCCTGACTGTTGCTTTGACTTTGAAACATTATACTCTTTCTTTCTCACTTTGAGACTTACCACAATTTTACACTTATATTACATGGACATTCAAAAACGGATATTTACAGGACATTATCCAGTATTCTCTACTACCATTGTAATTTTTGTATCAATAAATATTTTGTTTGTTAAATGTATGAGTTCTTTGTCTTTTCTGCAATTTACTAATATATTATTATAGTGTGATGAGTACTTTGCCGAAATACTTATTAATAACCGCCTCTTACCCACTATGAATTGGTGACTACCCAACGTGCTTTGAATACCATACCACTATAACCTATCCAAACGGTTTATTAGTCTCGTCATTCTATTCTTTCTATACTCTTAACTTTTCACAACAATTTTAATATCAAACAATATGGACAGATTACTATGTCCAGAGAGATTGTCGGAATTTTACCCCGAAAACTTCTCGGAATAAAATAAACACCCTATGTCGTAACTTAAAAACAAAAGAACAAAAACAAAAAAGATAAAAATAACACAAATAACCGCTGTAAGCCTAAAAAATGTTTATTCTATTGCAAGTTAGATTATAACAAAAGGGGTTTCTACTTAGAGTTGTAGAACGACAAAATTTACAAAGTACAAAATTAAATCTTTTTTCTTCTTTTAATCGCCGGCAACCAAGAAGGCAATAATCACTCTTTACCGGGGGAATACACACAGTGGTTCTTTCCTTCTATACTGTTATTGTTGGTAGGCAAAGTTCTTCTGTGTACAGTTGTTCTTCTAAGAAAGGCCAACGTTCTGAAACGTCTTTTTCAAGCGAAATGGATAATTACGTCCGGCACCAAATTTTTACTTTCTTCAAAGAAGAAAGTGCAAAGTTCAAAATTTGTCGGTATTTATTCAAAACAATTTTACAATATTTCTTTTCCCCGGGAAAAAGAAAATAGCCAACTCCATGAGTAAAATCAATATTTGGTAAGTCCAAATATTTTAAACCAATTCCGGGTAAGACTATGAAAAAACTCTCGTTTAGACAATCTTCGTCTTATCACGGTATACCAAATTTACGTTGTCTTTCAAGCCAACAGATACAGAAAAATATAGGACCGTTCCCTTCAAAATTCTTCCTCGTGTCTGTCGAATTTGGCGCCCAAATCTGGGAACCGGAAATCAGCCAAAATCAGTTACTACTGCTGATGCTAGCATGATTCAGCGCCCACCGAAAATGAGCTATCCAGGCAGGCCCAAACAAAGGGACGTAACACTTATTGTCCCTTTATTTTTTTTATTCCTTCCTAAAAATTCTTAAAAGATTTGACGTCGAGCCTACAGCTTCTAACTTGGAAAAACTTTTCAAACACTTGTGACTAACGTTCAACAACTACCTGAGCACGGTCAAGGAAAATGATGAGACAGAAAACGACCAAAAGAATCTTTTTGCCCTGATAAACAATATTTCGGCGGAAGTTTACGAAATTATCAGTGACTCCAACGATTATAATTCTGCCATGAAGACCATCAAAGTTGCTTATATCAAACCTACAAACATTATTTACAATCGACACCGACTCATGACTATGAAGCAGCAACCTGCACAAACTATTGATGGTTTCTCACAGCAATTGGAAATTCAGGCGAAAACATGCAATTTTCAGACTGTAACTGCTGAAGAACATAAACAGCAATATATGCGAGATGCCTTCATTCATGGCATAACCTCTACTACAATACGACAACGACTGTTGGAAAAACCCTCATTGTCACTTAAAGAGGCAAAAGACATGGCCAGGTCGCTGGAGTAAGCGGGAAAACGGGCAGAATATTATGAACCAGGTAAGATGATTACCGCTCCCATGATTTCTCCGGAAAAAATACTAACATGGCTGCAATAAAAAAAATACTCAAGATATTTGTTTCTTTTGTGGAAATCCTCGTCACCCGCACTACCCACTGTCCAGCTCGTAATGCTGACTGCAAAAAATGCAATAAAAAGGGACATTAGGCCAAAGTTTGTAGATCTTCAGTAACGGCTGCACTTTACGATACTGACCCCCCCCCCGATCTCGCCTGACTTAGAACAAAAACAAAAGATGTAGCCCTAACCAAGTGCAAAATTAATGGGAACATTATAAATGCAATGATAGACTCTGGTAGTGTGGGTACTTTCATCAATAAAAGTACCGCCAAAAAATTAAACCTATTCATTATACCAAAACAAAAAACGATATCCCTAGCAGATCTGTTTGTCTCTGGTAATTAGAAGTTTGACTTTTACGACGTCTACGGCTCCTTCTGTGGGCAGGTTTCAAAGCACGTCGTTCTTCGACGTCTATTGCTGGCAGGCTTCAAAAGCACGTCGTTCTTCGACCTCTATTGCAGTGGAAAGAGAGAGGTTGATGGTATCAACCCTCGAAAATTGGCGGCTAAACTAGGCCTAGTAATATATGCTCTGATTGGTCGCTGACAAAGGCCCCTAGCCAATCGCACGAAGCTTCTCATCAGGTGATGGCTAAAGGACCCACGGTCTCCGTGTTTGGCAATGGTGTCGGGGCCAAAAGCCTTGACCGCTTTTTCAGAACGTACGCAGAGCGCCCGTGTGCATTAAAGCACGTACGCATAAAAACCCCTTCCATGTTCCGAACGTTACGCGTATTTTCGCACGTACGCAAACCCTTTCCAGATAGATCCAGTTCCTAAGCTCCTCCCTTTTGGCCGAACGCTACGCGCGTTGTGCCACGTAAGCTCCCTTCTCTAATATTTCATTATCGCTGACGAACTTTTGCCTGGCGTCATTCGATATTTCCGGTAAGTTTCGTGTATATAAAAGAAAGTTGTTTTGCGATGACAACAACAGTTCCAGCCAACCGGCAACCTCGACGATCCTGATTCCTGTTCTGGACGAATCCCCTTTCCCGAACGCTTGCCCTTTTTGCCGCTAGACGACCTGCCTCTTCCTTTGCTGTGATGACACGAACCTTGTTCTAGTTCCAGCAAACCAGCCTTTTTCAAGGCTAACAAACCCAGCTGTTTTCAGAGCTAACCAGTCGACCGTTTCACTCCAGTCTTTCCTTAACCACGAATGCGATCCTAGGCGAAATCCCTAGAAGATCTGAGTCTTCCGACCAGATAGGCGTCCCTCGCAGACAGTACGCTAGGTACTAGCTTGGTAGATCCGACTCGATCTTCCGCCGCGCAAACACCTAGCTACTCGAGGCATTTGCGCACACGTGCCAGCCGGTCTGAAACCCCGCATAACCGCGGTCAATCAGACCCAAGCAAAACACGTGCTAAGCTAACGGTCCGTCACTATTACGTTTACGCTCATACCCGAACAGTCCTCGACGGGACTACGACCGGGGCTTGCAGCCGATCCAACCGCAAACCGAGACTGTTACCGACCGACCACGACGTCAACCGAAACCGTTACCGACCGACCACGACTTCAACCTCGCCCGTAGACGCACTGCTATCCCGATTCCGAATTCCAGCTGCCTATCCGACAACCGACGACCTATCCACCCAGATCAACGAAAGACTGACCGAACGTTGAGCGGCCAACCTCGAACGTCGAATCCTCAACTAGCCGATTTACGTTTCTGTCAATTCTCGAAATAAATTGACCACCAGGTTACTTTTGCCATCCAATTCCTCTGCCTTTGTCTCTTTCATTGTCTCCAGTCGTTTCACTTATTCAAAAGTCTGTGGGGTCGACATCCTTATCGGCCCCGCAACAATGGTCAAAGGGAGGTAGCTGTTTAAGATAATATTTCTTATATTCGGCAAGCAGGCGAATTCTCTGTACCGGGGAAAACACACAGTGGTTCCTTCCTTTACTGCTACCTTGGCTGGCATTTTTTTTTTATTCAAAATTATTACTGATCAAAAGAGCATTAGTTATATGTTTGATAACACGAGAAAATCGAAAATTAAAAACGATAAAATATGCGGTTGGTGCATTGAACTGTTTCAGTTCAAATTCAGCATCTTCTATCGTCCAGGAACGGAAAATTCCGTTGCTGATGCCTTTTCTCGTATCTCTGCTCTCACCCACATATTCGTGATTTACACATCGATCTCTGTCACCCTGGAGTTACACGTCTCTTCCACTTTACTAGGACAAGAAATCTTCCTTTCTCTCTAGATAGAATAAAAAGTATAACCAACTCCTGCACGTCCTGTCAGTATTTAAAACCAAAATCCATAACCGGTGGAAAAGGGACACTCATAAAAGCCATACCTTTTCAGCGCCTAAATATCGATTCTAAAGGTCCACTACCACGATCTATACATGGTAACAAATATCTACTTACAATTATAGATGAATTCTCTCGCTTCCCGTTTGCTTTCCCCTGCAAAGATATGACAAGCAAAACTATCACCCAACCGATTTCGATTTTTGATATGCGCGACATGATACACACTTATAGAGCGACCGATTTCTTCTCGGAAGAAACTACAAAGTATTTGCATGAAAAAGGCATTGTCACATCGAAAACAAGCAGATACCATCCGGACGGTAACGGACAAGTAGAGAAACTAAATGGCACTATATGGAAGGTTATTCAAGTAAACATACACTCTCGTAACATGAAGCCCTATTACTGGGAAAATGTCCTACCTGACACACTCTATTCAATTAGATCCTTAATCTGTACTACAACGAATACAACCCCTCACGACAGATTGTTTAAGTATAGCCGCAAATCTACTTACGGGACTTCAATTCCCTCTTGGGCTAAACCGGGACCTATATATGTCAGAAATCACACCAAATCAAGTAAAAATGACCCTCCAGTAACCCCCACTACTCTTCTGGAAATCAATCCTCAATATGCCCATGTACGTCTACCATCTGGCATCGAAACTACTGTCAATGTGCGAGATATAGCTCCCAAATCTACCAACGAAGAAGACACTTGTACCAACGACTGTATTGTTGGTAATTATGACTTCACAAATCTGCAACAGTATTTTGCAAAGTGTTGATAATTATGGAGACAAAGATAAAGATAAAGTCAAACAGAACACATCAAGGCTTTATAATACGATGCATTTATCAAACAACTTGCATATACAACATACAATATACAATATGTAACTTGTGAGATACAAAATGTGTGTGAAGTTTACAAATGAGTTATAATTGTACAATTGAATAGTGTAGGGTGTAAGGTTGTAGGGGGTTATGGTTGCAAAATAATGCTTTGCGAAACTTAACTGTCTCTGGTAGGAATGTCTTGCTAGCTTTGTTTGTTTGACGTTATGCGTCACCGGCCCTTCCTAGGTAAGCTGGCTTCATGAAGCACGTCGTTCTTCGACGGCTGTTTGCAGCGAAAAGGGCCAGGTTGATGGTATCAACCTTCAAAGTTGGTGGCCAAACTAAGCCTAGTAACGCGTGCTCTGATTGGTCGCTGACAAGGCCCTTAGCCAACCGCACGAGGTTTCTTATCAGGTGATGGCTAAAGGGCACAGTATCTTTATTTGGCAATGGTCAAAGGGAGGTAACTGTGTATGGTAATATTATTTCTTATAGTATTACAAAATGAATGCTTTGATCAAGAAAGCCCATATACTAATAGAAAAGCATTAGCAAGGCAAACCCTCTGTTTGAAGATACATCACCCCTAATAAGTTCCATAAAATATGTAGGGACTTTTAAAAGACTTTAACCCTAGTTAATCAAAACTGTCATCTGTGGTTTCTTCACTGGAAGATGTAATTCTGCCAAAGACAACGTAACACTTGGCCTAAATAAGCTCTACTGCCAACGCCCAAGCTTCACCTCTATATTCTACAAGAAACACGTCAAATTTACGTTTCGCAACCTTGAGAAGAATTCTGACAAACTAAGTCCGTCGTGTTCGCTCCTCGCCACTGTCCAACCGTCTCCTTTTATACTAGATCTTGCAGAGATACGTCACAACTCTCATCTCGCCAGCCACGAGACTTGCAAACCACAAATCGCGGCCTCAAGGACACTCACGCTTTCACCTCCTTCACAACTCGTCTCATGCCCGCCTCGAACTCGTCACATTTCACCTTCTCTGCTTCGGCCTACACACACAACATGCCACTCGCTGTCTCTTCGACCGACGGACCGTTGTTGACTCATCAAAGGTTTGTGGGTTTTGCCACTCGATCTTGCTACAAGATATCTGAGAAAAAGTATCAGATATCAAGGAAGCAACACATGAAGAATATTGTTGCTGCCTGTCTGACCTCTCTGTTTCCGCTGAATTTGTTTTGTATTGTTTGACAGCATCTTTGTCAATAGGTCCCAGTTGGAAACTGCTTTTCACCACCACCTCTCTCTCTCTCTCTCTCTCTCTCTCTCTCTCTCTCTCTCTCTCTCTCTCTCTCTCTCTCTCTGATCTTTTAAATATTCCTTCTCTTCAATGGGAACCTTAAATTTCAAAATTTGAAACAAATTAAATCCACCTTCTGCCCTATGTAATATTCCCTTAAGAAAAGGCAATTGTGGATTCACTGCTTGCCAAATACTGATTAATTCCTTTGGAATCAATTTGGAAAATCTCAAAATTTTTCAAGTTTGGATAGGTATTTTTAAGCAAATAACTAAACTGGATAACTGAAAATCGTTTGAACTTGTTACTGCAAATTAAAAATTAAAACTTTTGCAAAATTTTTAATCTGAAATTGAATAAAAAATTAAATGAATAATAAAAAATCAAACTTTTTAGGCTATCTCCCAATTTAATATAAAAAATAAACTAATTTTTTTTTTTTTTTACTAAACAATTTCAATTTACAAAGCTCAAAAATCTACTTAAAATTCATCGAGGGGGGTGAAACATAAAAATGATTGTTTTATTTTTTTTATTTTTAAATGTAAATTAGATTTGTACACAATGTGTAGTATTTAAAAGATGTAATTACAAAATTTATATAAAAATACGGAATTAAATTGTTTTATTTAAATAAATAAATATGAATAAAATAAACTTTGCCTTCTTCGTAAACGAAAAGTAAATAAAGAAATTTTGTTTTCGTAAATAAATTTTTAAAATATTCGTAAAACCAGAAATATACATGATTTAAAGTTGTTGTTTTTTATTTGTTTAAAACTTTCCATTTTCTAAGCTAAAACATATTATATTTTAAAGATAAAATAATTGTTTTATTTTTAAATGAAAATTGTTTTCTCTCTATTAAAAAGAGCAAAAAATGTCTGCCGGTAAATATTTCAGGGCGTGTCTAAAGCTGATGTCATCTAGTTTGCCGTACCGGATCAAGGAAGCATACGCCATAGCAAAAAAGTACAACCGAACACCTCATAGTTATTCATCATGACATCATGCATAAGTGTTAACTTCATTCATGCTACCCCTCCTTCCTCTTTGTCCATATTCGTCTGGACTGCTATATCGCCTCTTTTGTGGCATGATCAATGTTTCAGATTTCTTAGCTTGCAACGGGTTTTGTGGTGAATTAAGGTTTCGGGGATTTTAACTTAACTGTCAGTTTTTTATATATAAAAAATTAAGGTGGTTAACGGGGGGAAGCAGAAATGAGAAGGGGCGGGATTATGACGTCAAGGAACGAGAGTACAACGAAATGAAATGCAACAGGTTTTAATACATATATGCACATAAAAAAGGTACACAAAGGGTAGAAAAGTTCTGGTTTAGTTCGGACAAGCAACCCGAGGTTTAATAACAGTTCTTTTAGAAGTTAGCAGCACCTGCTTATGAGGTATTGCCGTGTGTTATTATTTAGTTCTCAGCTCTTTTAGGTCTTAGCCGAAGTCATTAGTTTAGTTGAGTTTTGGTTACAGCACCGTTCTGGGTAAGCCATTATTAATTGCTGTGGGTTTGTTTAAGGTTGTTTAGGGTTGTTTAGGTTGCAAAAGTTTATTTCTGCTAGCAGCCTATCGACTGCATTGGTATCAAAGGGTGAAGCTTATCCGAGGTTGCATTTATCTCGTCGGCTCCCTTAGTTGTTATCCTGAAGATAAAAGGTAAGTTGCTATCAGCCTTCATGGGTCAAAAGATAGCAATCTCTCAAAGTCCAAAAGCAGGATATAGATGAAGTCCGTCTTGGGTATTTCTATCCGTAAACCAATTCGTAGTAAGAGAGAGAGCAAAGCCCTTACCTGTAGTAATGTATGGTGGGCCAAAGCCAGCAGTCACCCTCAGTAGGGTGTGGAAGAGGTGTTAACCCTTTGGGCCATCAGTCAGAAGGGTTACAACTAAAAGAGAATGAATCGCTAATGACATGGATCACCACGTGACCCTGATGATAGGGATGACTGCTGCTGCTGCTGCTGCTGTGTCGGTGACAGTCCCCTAGGGGCATAAGTCCCGGTGTAGACCAAAGATAATAATATAAAATTTCAATAGATATTTTCAATTATGCGTACAAGTCTTTTTTTGTCTATTTTCACTCTGTTTTTGAATTTGGTTCTATCTGTAATATTAGCTGCATAATCTACAAGTGTATAGCAGGAATTCATTTCAACATTTTCAGTTGTACTCATTTTGAAGAAGGGATTATTTTTCCTCCTGTCAGTCCTTAATTTTGTTGATTTATTCCGTCTACAATATTTTGTAGTGTGAGTTCCATTTTTGCAAATTCCACACCATCTCTCTTGTGTTTTAAATCTGTTTTTATATCGACACTCAAAACTTTTATGTTCATATTTTACAAGAATATGTCCCATTAATTTTTTTCTTGTGTTGTTGTCTTGGGAAGAAAGATGTAGACTGTCTGATGGGAATATGGGGTGGTAAGAGGTTTTGGGTTTTTTTAAGGTTTAAAGGTAGCGGGATATTCTTGTTGCGTGTTCTTAGGGTTTTCGCTTTCAACCCCGTTTCATTTGGTGATCGCGCTGAAAAGGAAGGAATTCAAGGAACGAAAAGAAAGAGACAAAGGCAGAAGGTGGTTTTATGATTTAGGCTTTATTCATAGTCGCCAAATGGCAAAGGAATATCTCCCTGACCAATAGGAGCGACTAGACCCAGTTAAGGCCTAAACTCGAATGACCGAGAGATTTTCTTGGGGGTAGGAAGTGGGTCCCTTTTCTCGCACATGCGCGAAGGGTTCTTCCGGTGAAGGCTCATTTTTTTTATTCTAATTTTATTTTAATTCTATTTTAATCCCCACGGGTTTTCTTTCATTCATGCTTATTACCGCACTTGGACTTGTATCTTCAGTTTTCCTTGTTTCTTCAAAATTTCTCAGGGTTGTTTTAAAAGTTTTGAAATGTCATGGGGGTGTCTTTTCAGGTTATAACTGTTGTAAATGTCTTATACTCATTTGTCAATCTAATCAGGGGGGGATCACAGTCAAGTCTGACGCAATGTTGCACGAGGTAGGTCTCCTCTCTCACTACACTCCCCCCTGATCTCGTGATTACAAAAATGGCAGGGAGATGGTGCTCGCTTTTGACGAGTGCTCCTTCGCAGAGGTGGCGAGTCTTCGTCTACCTGCACATCATCTCCCTCGGTCTCGGCCACATCGTCATCGTGAGACTCCGCCATCACATCCTCTGCCGTTACAGGCACCGTTCCAACCACCGACATAGTCCCTGACTCACTCTCGGACGACGTATCACTGTCTTCGTCTTCCTCAAACGCAGTTGGTCTATAGCGCCTGCGAAGAATCTTTATATGTCACGGTACACCATCGACAAGAACAATCTGAGAGCTGACTATTCGACCAACTTGGCCTTTGCCGAATTTAGTAGTACAACGACTGTTCGAGGCTTTAACCCAAACCAGATCTCCTTCCCGATACGGACCGTCCATAACTCCCCCGAATCCAGCCAATCCGACCAACTGCCTTATTCTATTTGCGTACACTTCAACGCGTTCGCCTTCCCACTTGACAAGGGTTAGTTTCCTATAAGCTAAAAAGGCACCTTCAGTCGCGCTGCTATTTTATTTATATCCTGCTGATCCTTGTCTGGCATTTCCATATAAAGTGCAAGCGTGTCTCCTTCCAAATATAACGGCAGCAAGCTGGCCACGTCATCCACCATCTGTAGTCTCGCCACAAGACGAACCTTCTTCAGCCATGCCACCACATCACCCTCACCAGTAAACAGCCTTATTACATCACGGCTAAGTCGAATTTGTGCCATTGTATAAAAAGCCGAAATAGCTTCTAATCAGTGGGTGGGAGGGTCACAGTCAAGTCTGACGCAATGTTCTTCCAACTGTATCACGCTCATTTCACCAACAATATCCAAAAATTATTTCTCTATCCCGCTTGTCTCGACAACAAATTGCTTCTGCGGTTGTTCTCTCTGGTCTGTGAGGGTAAGTCCTTAAAATATACCTCAATCTCACCACAACCGGGCTCCTCACTCATAATTGTCCGTGCAGCATGTGCAACACTCGTCAGCATTGCAAGTACGCGTCAATCCTTACGGCGCGACCACCTACATCCGGGCCACTCTGCTATTTCCTATTTCACTGCTCGTCCACAGCGCTCTCACATTCTGAAGGACGCGAGTTCGACTCTAGGTCAGTCCTACACGCCAGGCAAAGCCTAGCCCGCTTCCTTCGAGAATACGGCAAGTCTTCACGCCCGCCACTCTCTCTGTCACACCGTGTTGTACGAGGTAGGTCTCCTCTCTCACTTACAGTCAAGCTTTTGAAAATCATAGCTATGAGCAATACGTTGCTTATTAATTTTTTTTTCTTAGAAAAGTAGCTGTATTCTCTGCTCGGATAACGACTGGGCCCATAACCTGTTGATATGGAATGATTTAGTTGAATCTAGTGTTAGTGAAAATGAAAACAACACATATTTGTCTTGACATGGCACAACATACGGCCTACGGGCCTCATACGACCTCTTAATATAGAATAAAAACTTCTATATGAAATAAATTCATAGACTGTTATCGTGGAAAAGTCAATGAAGTTAAGTAGCGATGAGATTGTTCAGTACTTAGATGAGTGACCATTTATTAACAGCAAGTACTGTAAGTTATCTGCGGCATATCTCATAGACTAATCAACGTTTAGTGAATAAGAATCATTCTTGCACTTTATTAACTCCCTTTAACTCTTAAAATAATCATAAGAAAACGTTTTTGATTAGTGTTGGTCATATCTGTACAAAAGTTATAAAGTGATAGATTTTTTAAAATAAACATCAATTTGTTGCAACAAATCTGTGATGTTTATTTCACAATTTAGCTAAAAGAACATGGTTATTTTCAGAGAAAAGAGTTTAACTTACACGTGATACACAAGATCAGTAATGTAGAAAAACAATAAATGGGTTCATTTAGTGGTCCGTGTAATATCAGATAACAGTCACCAAGCAACCAAACAGTAATAATTTGGAAATATTTTTACGAAATATATTGTGCTTAAGAAACAACACTTTTTGTTATATTTTGATGGCTTAGATTATTTGAAAACTAAAACTGGCTTGCACTGAAGCTGAATGCTGGGTGATGTAAAATTTCTCAACTTGTTTTTTGTTTTGTTTTGTTTAGTTTGTTTGTTTTTTTTTTTTTTTTTTCCTTATATCCAGGAATTCAATATCCAAGAATTCAACAACCAGATATTGAAATCGAAAATCCATTTTCTTTTTTATATCTGATTCTGGATATCTATTCGGATACGAATTCTGGTACATCACTAGTAAATAATTAATTCAATAGTGATGTTGGATCAATAAAATGGACATGAGTCCAATAGGGTTATCTTCCCTTGCTGCAGATTTTCGCCGATAGTTGGCTAGAGTATTTAGGCAGCAGCCCGGGAAATCTGAATCCTCTTTTTCTGGATCCAGAAGCGACAGAACATGGATTAGGTGCTGTGTGCCTCTTATCCTTAAGTGTGTGGGGGGCTTACCCTCCCAACCAACTATCAGTAAATGACATTCCTTTAGAAACTCTGTATTACTTCTTTAGGACGCAGTCCTACATTCTTCTAATGTGTTTATGTATCTGTTCTGTATATCTATCTTGTACCTTGTAATGAGTATATGTATACCTGTCTTGTATGGCTTTTCTCCACGTGCTTACGGAATAAAGGGTATGTTTGTTATTGTATATAACTTTTTGTCAGATTAATTTAGGTATACATATGTACCCACGCTGGGGGGTTACTTTCAGCTTTCCAACTTATTATAAAAACTTTACATCTTATAGTGAAAACAACTCTTGGAATTGATAAAAACAGTTTATGAAACTGAAATATCGGAATTGTTTTTCTTTAATCTTTGCTACATTTTTATAAAAGTAAAGTTGACCACGTGATGATTGCTTGAAATCACAAAGGCTAATGTATTACTATTTCAGAAATGGAATGTTTGTATAATTGATAGAAAGAGAAAATACCAACATCGAAATTAACCAAAAAGGAAATATTCCAAACTCCTTGGCATTTGGGAATGGATCAAAGTGTAGTATCTGTTTATCCTTCTCAGTTGTGTTTATGGTCAGGATACAACTTTTTAAAATTATGCATGCGTGATCTTGGAGAGGCTGACTCCAGAGAACTATCTCTTCATTGTACCACAGGGTTGAGTTGGAGCAGTCTGATATCTTCATGGCATTGGTTGTGCAAACTAGAGCACATCTTTGTTTGTCCCTGCATACCTATGTCGGCCACTTTGTTAAACTGATTATTTATTGTATTAGAACCCACCGAGAAGCAGTAGCTGAATGCATACTGAACAAAATAAGAGCCTAACACACTGTCCCCTGGGAAACAGAGGCAGTTAGGGAAAAGAGAAAAGATATTTAAAAAATCATTCTTACTGCCATAGCCGCTAAGATATATTACGCCCTTCTTCTTAATCACATCTGATCTGAAAGAAAGAAAACCCTTAAGAAAAACCAAAATGGATTCCGCAGAAATCGATCCACAACTTCTCAGATCCTGACTATTCGTCAAATCATGCACTTCAGACAACACTGCTATTTGTAGATTTCTCCAAGGCATTCAACTCCATACGCAGAGGGAAAATGGAGCAAATATTACTAGCATACTGGCTTCCAGAAGAAACAGTTACCACTATAATGATGTTCTACAAGGACACTAAAACAATGGTACACTCACCTGATGGCGACAGATTTCTTTGAAATTGTCACTGGGCACTGCTGAAGAAGCAAGGACGAACTAATACGTGATGCTCTCCTATGGAAATTAGCACATGGGCACGCCAGTGGGGGCAGCCCAGCAAAGACCTTCATTAATCAGCTCTGAGCAGATACTGGATGCTGTGCAGAGGACCTCCGGGGAGCAATGACAGATAGGGATGGTTGGTAAGAGATTGTCATGGATATCCATGCTACTAACGCAATATGATGATGATGATGATGATGATGATGATGATGATGATTAGTATCGTGGTGAGGATGAGATTGTTAAGTAGACTTTTCCAAAACTTACCAAGACAATTGAACTGATTATTTCTGTTCCCACAACATTTCAGTCAACACATTTTATGATCTTCCTTGACTTTATGGAAAAATAAATGTTCTCTTTTTTTCTTGGAAAAGCAGAAAATCATGGCAGACTGAATATTTTATCATTTTCACAGCAACATATAGTTTATACATCTACGAGCAAGAATGATTTTTATTTTCTTTGTTAAACAAAGAATTACATATGGCGTTTCTATTTAGAAATAAAAACTCATTCTGCATATTTGATCTGACTTGTCACTGGCTAAATGTATGAGCCAGAAGAATTGATAATATGCCTGTGTATAAATAATGGCATAAGCTGTATTGCATGTGTTGGTGAAAATAAAATACCTTGTATTGCAAAAATAAAATAAAGTATAGCACATAGAAAACACTAAGTTTTCTATCCCTAGAGAAGGAATAGAATCTCATATTAATCCCCAACATTTGTTTATTTATTTATATTTTTTGCTTTACTTATGCTTTTTATTCTCCCTCCTATCAGGAGATTGTTTATATTATGTTTCAAGGGAATATTCTTAATGCTAATAATTTGTATACAATTATGTTTTCAAGTATTCCAATTTAATTGCAATATTTTGCAAATACTTGGTTTCAAGTCCTTATGCCTATTTAATAATAATAATCATTTGTTTGTACAGTCATACGGTTTCAAGTATTCCTATCTAATATCTTAATACGATCAAAAATTTCTATTGGAAATATTTAAAAAACTGATCTGTAAAGTTGATTTGTCAAACACTATTTGAGAAAGCTGGAAGCAGCTAGATGGAAAATATTATATTTTGTTCATTAACCCTTGAAGATTTAATGATTCCATAATCTATTCATCTACTCTTATGATGAAAACAAATGTTGATTATTAATTAGAATAAATTATTTTAATTAATTTGAGGTATGATCCATGAAACAAGAAAGTTGGGTTATTAAATAAATATGTGCTTAGTTTATTTTGTCAGGGATTGTACTAATATAATATAGTAATATAGCTTCAAGTATTCCTATCAAATACTTATTTGTACATAAATGGTTTCACATATTCCTATTTAGTCTTATCATAATTCACTAAATGTGCATCCATATCCATATGTCTGGAAAAGTTTTAAATTCTACTACAAAATCCAACTCAATCACATTTTATGTCTCAAGTTCTTTTATGATAAACATATTTGTGATGTCTAGTTTTGAGTTTGAAATGCATGTTAGGCATAAATAAATGGAAGAGTAATTAAAAAGAACATCAATGACTATCTTAATATGAACTGTATGTAATGATTAAGGGATTAATGGCTCTCCCCATTCCCTGTACTTAGAACCTGTGATTTTATTAGACTGAAATTGAAACATAATGGGAAAATAGGAGTAATCCTTGGTTACAGAAATTAACCAAGAGAATTTCATGATTTCCTACCTATAAATTGTAGGTTGACCTAGTTTCAAAATCGACATCATTTTTTCATCATTACAAATTCCCCCCCTCTCTCTCTCTCTCTCTCTCTCTCTCTCTATATATATATATATATATATATATATATATATATATATATATTGGCCATTGCTCTTGGCAGGTCCTCTAAACGACGCCCAGTGTCCATACATAGCTAATGAATGTAAGTTTTTATTAGTCAGCCAACACTGGTGTGTGTGTGTTGGAGTTCCTAGGATAACATCGTTTATGAGTTCATCCTTACTTCTCAAGCAGTGCCCAGCATGTCTTGGTCACCTTTCTTGGATGATTTGTGAAATAGAAGATAAATGGCTGTACAACTGTGCTATTTTGAAGGCTGTTACTTCAAAGATTTGTTCAAAATAGCATGCAGCATTCTTGTATAGTTCCCATGTAGTCTTTTCTCCAGGTGTTTTGTTAGTTCAAGTATTACTTACAATAGTACTTATACAGCTATAGCTTGGAATAAACTCCATTTTATTTTATCAAAGTTCAGATTTCCATATCATCGATAACCTGTTAAACGTAGACCACACAATGTGTATGTTGACATTTGTGCAACTATAAAGTTCACATACCCCATGTGATCGCTATTAGGTCTTGGCACGGCACCCACTGTGAATGTATGAGGAATGTGAACTTATATGTCTCGCATACGTACCCCACTGATACTATGTTGTCCATAGTACCAGATGTGATAAGTGTCACATACGCACCGGTGAGAGTGAGTATTTTTTTGGTAAGAACTTTCTTTAGGGAGAGAGAGACAGATTATGAAAGATATTAGAGAGAGATTAAACTTACTTTTAGAGGCCGACTGTCATCTTCGTTCGCCAGTTCGTTGGGTTGTAACTAGGAGTTGAGTTCTTCTGATTGTGCTTCTAGCTAAGGCTGATTTGGTCAAATTAAAGTGAATTACAAAAGACAAGACATCCATTTTTGACTTGATCAAGTAATTATTTATTTTAACTTTATCCATCAACTTTTGTGATCACCGCACAGGGAATACCTGTCTTCACCTTTCGCCGACCAGGCTCAAGCTTTCGTCTTAACCCTTTGACGACCAGACTCAAACTCTTTACATCAAACTATCACCCTGTCATCATCATTCTAATCATGTCCAATCAAATCTATCCATGCGTATTCGCTGAATCAACATTCAACCTTTTCTGCTAGTCATAATTTTTTCCTTAACAAATCACTCAAACCAACACAATTATTACATCATAACCATAGTGTTACACATTGCTTTCAATAAATGAGATAATGGAACCTTAAATTCAAGTTGACCTATATTCAAGATTGACTTATACATGAGTATAAACATTATATTCAGGAATAATGACCATCACCAGATTGTTACAATTATATATATGAAATTTAGAAGATATATTTTATTCACATTTCACAAGTAATTTTATTGATATTTTATTTAAATTCATTCATTTTGAATAAATTCCATTGTTCCAATATAAGGGATCATTTATTTATATTACTTAGCATACTACCCATCATTTATGACAGGATTATTATGGATTGGTGCTTCTGCCTTTCTGTGGGTTTGAGATGCCAGCATTAGTCATGCTGGTGAGTTCATAATGCAGGGGCATCAGTTGACTGGAATCTTTTCAAATCACTTAAGTTAACAGAACAAAAAGAAACAAAGAAAACACTGGAAGAAAAAAATGAAGAGAGAATAAGTTAGAAGGAAGAAAAAATTGAAAATGTGAGGGAGAGGGGCATAGTGAGCTAAAATTTAGATGGGGATACAATTTCCACCAATTGTTAATCTGCAATAGAGTAATATATTTTTGGAACAAATTGCCTAATCAGATCAAAATCAGCAATAGCATTAAAAAAATAAGATCAATTTGGATAATTTCAGAAAAGAAAAAGAAATTAAGAAGGCATTTTTAGGGAACTGTCAGATGAATTACTTAACAAATTTGATCTGTGTATAGATATCATATTAATAATGTATATGTTATGCGTAAACATTTTTTTTGTTTTTGTTAAGGATTGATGTGAGAAGATAGAAAAAGTGGGAGATGCACTAAGAGGTATAACAAACAAATAATAATAAAGTAACAAATAATTTGCAAATGGTTAGTTGCTTTTAAGTAACTTCCTATTTAATGATATTTATTTTCTAACAATTACATATCTTCAATTAACTATTCCTAGTTTACACTAATAATTTATACAATAATCAAAATTTATACACAATTATGATTTCAAATATTCTCATCTAATATTGTAATTTATATTTAATTAAATGTTGTAAACAATTGTTTTAAAAAGTAAATACTTTATATCTAGTTAGAATATCAATGTTTTTTTAGACAAATATATTAATGTCATTCAAAATCATTTTAAACATTATTTTAAATGGATGTATTTGAGCCATTGGTTAAAAACCTGGGAGTAATTGTAATGACTGATTGATTCCACACTCCCTCAAACTCCAGAATGCAGTGTCAGACTCAGTTCATCCCAAATGTTTAGGTCACAACATGTATATTAAATTATCTACATATATGGAATACAATGAATATATATATTTGTGTGTGTGTGTGTGTGTGTGTGTGTGTGTGTGTGTGTGTGTGTGTGTGTGTGTGTGTGTGTGTGTGTGTTGAGAATGGGATAGGGTTTGGATTAAGGATACAAATATGAAGCACCTAGTGAGAACTGTACCCACTAGTCAGTCATAATTGATCTGTAAGATTACCCTGCTAACTATTGCATCATGATGACGTCTGCCTCTGCACACCCATCAACCCCCCACACACATACACACACATATATATGTGTGCATATGTGTGTGTCTGTATTTCTGTGTCTGTGTCTGTGTCTCTGTTTGTGTAAATCCCTTTTTACAGACTACACACTATCCTCAGGCTTCTGCTAGTACTAGGGAACATGCTAGGGAGCAATACTTCTTTCCTGGGCTAACTGTACAGATAAGCTACTCAGATCCTAGAGGGATATGGAGCAACACTTTCATCTCAGACAGAAGGGTAAATCTATATGTAAATGATCCTTTTATTTTTAATAATTACAAAAAAGAAAAGAAAATGACTTAACCTGGTTTGGTCATTGGGGCCCAACTTATGTAGCATGTCTTGAGCAGGAATTGCCTAGTAGAGTTCATCCCTCTCCAGGTCTACAACTGATTTGAAGTTTTCCTTCTCGTAGACCAGTTGCCATACCAAAGTTAAAGAGCCCAGTTTGCTATACTATTTACCCAAAGCTGGAGGGGGGTTAATTAGATGCATACCTTTCTCAGGGGTATTAGTGCTATGTGAAATACAAACAGACTCGTTCAGGATTTTTATTTGAGTAGCTGAGTTCACTTCCCTTGATAATAACCATTACACCAAAGGGTACTATGCTAGTATGATAGATATATTATAACATATCATTTATGTATATAGTTAATTTTAATAATGACGATTATAATATTTATAACAATAATTTGGGATTATGGTGATTATTACTGTATTTTTATATTTTCCTTTTTTTTCTTTTTTTTTTTTTTTTACTTGTGTGTAATTTAGTGCAGTAAAGGTAACCTGAAGACAAGCTTTTTTAGACGTTTTTTTTTCTGATGCATTGAGAAAAAAGAAAAATTTTGGTTTGTTTACCAAAATTCTTTCTGTTTCATATTTTTGTTGAAATTTTTATTGTAAGTATTATTTGTCTTTTGTTTTTTTTAATTTCAAAAGAAAAAACCTGAAATAGTTACAATTGTTCTTGGCTTTTCTTCTTTTTCTTTTTTTTTTTTTTTAATAAAGACAATTTTTAAAAAAAAAGTTCATCCCAATTGTTAATGTTAAATTTTAAGATTTCTCAATGCAACTAAAAATTAAAATTAAAAACAAAATGTTCTTCCTTTTCTAACGTACCAGTCCCAAAAAAGATGCCTGCTTTTCTGAATTGTTACCAGCACTTTGAAGAAAGGGAGAAAAAAAGTTTTCTTTGTTCAGTAGAATTCAAATTACAGATTTATTTTCCATTTTCCTTCCATTTTTTTTTTTTTACTTTAAGCCTAGATGTTTTTCTCAGCATATAAGGCAAATTGTAGATTCTCCTTTTTTGTTGCATAACCTATCAATAATTTCGGAAGATACTTCCCGTTCTGATAATCATCAGTAATTATACGTTCAAGTTTTTCCACATCTAAATTTGACTTGAAAACTCCGTCCTTTGTACTGTCCTTCCTGAAAATAGCTGAAAATCTTGGCTTTTTATATCTATTGGAAGAATCCAAATATGTCATGACTCTTCCAGCTTTGGCATTGGTTACTGTATTCAAATGTAAATCCTTCAGACAAATATCCATGTATTCCTTATAGTCTTTGACTGGCTTCTTTTCCAAAATGAAACAAACCTGGGGTTCTTGATTGACGTGGACAAAACTCTGAACACGGGGGATAAAACCCTTTTCCTGATAAACATGGGTGAATAGCTTGTAGCACTGGGAGTATTGTCTGATTCCATATTTTATATCAACCGGTTCTTCCAATTCTTTGTTGAATACGGCGGCATAACGATGTCTGTCCATGTAGGATAGGCTGACGTAGCTCTGCAAAAGAGACAGGTAGGTTTGTTTCTTGAAATAGGATTGTTTGTGATTAAGCAAGCTTTCTTCGTCTAAGCCATGGTGGAAATAAAACTCATCGGGTTCCTGTCCCGGATTAGTTTGAGCAATCACTGCAAAGTAAGTTTCTCGATCTTTCTCATAAGCACTAATCCACTTCAGTTTAAAATCTTGCTCACGGATGGCACTTATATAGGCAGAAGTGTGATCCTCATGCAATTTAAACTTTACTATATGTTCGTTCTTTCCTTTTTCATCAACCTTGACATCCATAAGATCATTATCAAAGTAATCTGGACTCTGTAAAGGCCACTTTTTAACGAAATCAAAAAATAACCTTGCGTTTAGATGTTTGGTCTTTTGTCCAACAAGCAAAACCAAAATTGAATCAGCTGAAAGATCGTTTGGTTTACGTTTGCTGTTTATCGACTGGATCAAACCTTTGTGATAAAAGAGTAGATCGTCAATTATGACATCATTCTCTTGCCAGATGCTTTCATCTTTGTTAATGTTAAAGCCTGCCCCCATCCACGTCTCAACATTTTTATCCACAAGGGTAGGTTTTGCCATGAGACTTTTAACTGAGGATTCAGTCAATAAATGGTGGTCTCCCGAATGGTCCAAGCATCGCATAAATCTCATTATATCATAAACATTGGAGTACCATCCAAGCGTTAGAGTCATCACTTCGGCTTCCATATGCAGAGACTCTGATGGATCAAACTCTTCGATAGCATTACGTTTTACCATTCCTTTTTTCTTGTGACTTTTACTCTGTTTACTAATTTTTGTGTGCCACATTCCACAGGGTTCCAGAATATTTTGTTTGATATAATTCTCAAAATCATAATCTTGTTTCTTCTCTATAATCTGAGCTAAGATGACATAACCAAGACTAGAATGGATCGACTGAGTGCCTGGTGTGTATTGAAGGGGTAACGACATAACATAACGGAGAATATCTCTTGGTTCAGCTTTTCTTTTAAGCTTCATAATGGTGCTGATATTTGGTATCCTATAACCCCTTGAGAGGTAGACCTCATTAAGGAGTGGGTCAAACATAGGGGCAACATTTGGGTTCCAGCCTGCAGAGTGACGAAGAAGATCATCGACGGTGATCTCATACAAGCGGCTGTCTGTACGAAAAGTGCTCCACGGTTGTAAATGATTAAGTATTCCATAGGGACCAAACACCTTGTCAGTCAGATTTAGTTTATTACTTTCTACAAGTTTCAGAATTGCCACTGCAGTCAATGCTTTCGAGATATTTGATGTAGGGAATAACATCTCCGGGGTAATATTGTATCTATCCTTGGTAGTCCCGTAACCTTGAGCATACAACAGTTTTCCTCTGCGCATGACACCTACAACAGCTCCTCGGTATTCCGATTTGAGCAGAAAATCATGAAAAGCCTTGTCAAATTCTTCATTTTTCGGGGATGACTCTATGCTCTGAACACCTGTAAAATACAGAACGATAATTTAAGTCAGAGAAGATATTTTCAAAATGAAAAATATAAATATTGATATATATAATATATATATATATATATATATATATATATATATATATATATATATATATATAACAAGACACTATTAATGTTTAGGTTTATATGATAGGATTTGTTTGCAGAAAAAAAAGATTTCCTTATTGGGTTGCTTGGAGGTATAGAACATATTTAGTCGTGTCCTCACTTACCAACGACAATATATAGCATCAGTATATATACACTGAATAAATGGAAGAAAAGACAAGATAAGCTCCTTTACATAACATTTAATATATACATATAAACAAGTAGCATTGAAAAGAATACAAAAATATACCTTAACAGATGAAATATTGAACAATCAGTATTTGAAAGGCTGTGCAACTATCTGCAACTCGTGCACCTTCGTTACACAATGGTGATGGGGGTCATCACCATTGTGTAACATTGTAATAATCTTTGCTGGCCAGTTCGAAAGGCACGAGCGAGATACAGGTTCACAAGGATAAGAAAACTCGTCAACACAAATTTTGATGACAGGACGCTAATAGAAGACAGTGTGACAGTTTTTGCAGTTTGTGGTCGAGCAGAAAGCACCTAAATCTATGTCGTCAGCTGGCAAGAAGTTGTCTTAAGTCGGCTTCTAGAATAAACTACAAGTTTGGCTGACTTTCTATCATTAGTGACTTTACTTACTTACGGCCGGTCTGGATCTGCTTTTTGGGGCTTGAGTCAGCCAAATATATGCAAATTCCATCCCTATACCCAGTTTCCGATTAGGCCACCCAGAAATTAGTAATAACTTTTTCGGTCAGACTCATGGTCTACAATTTCTCCTAAAATTATGGCCATTACTTTTTAGACAGCTGGACGCCAATTTTCCAGCCATTAACTTTTCAAGACCAATTTTCTCTTAAAACTAGTCACTTAAAGATATTATCTTTATGTCTTACTTGAGGATGGGGGTAAAAAAAATGGTCTTTACTGAGAGAGGCGACAGCACAGGCAAAAAAAAAAAAGAGTAAGAATGGATTTTTTATGTGACATGTAACGGACATGCACATTCTCCAAGGGAACAATTATTTATTGCCTTGTTTCATCAGTTTATATTTGTTTTGTTCTTTTATATTATTAGAAAGAGGTTTATGAAAAACAAGGAGTATCATTTGATATTGTTGAGAAAGTTGAGAGTCCTATTTAAAAACAAATAATGAGGGAGGTAAAAAAAAACAAGCTTTCATATTTTTCTTTAATTACTGCACAATCAATGGTTGTTATATCCATTACCAGTTTCGACTGAGCTTTAACATTTCGTTAAATTTCGCCATCGTTAACGACTTCTCGTCTGGGGCCAAAAGACTGAACGGTACACATCCTTAACGAACACCGGTTAGTTGCTTATCCTACAGACCATGTGGGGGAAATGTCGTGTGACTCTCTTTGACCAATGGGAAGACGTCACCAACAACATCCCTGAAATTCAGTTACACCGATCAAAAGTGATTTCTCCCTTTTTCTTGTGCTGGGTTGGGTGGATCAGCATGTTTTACAAACCTTCTCTTTCTCTCTCCCTCTCCTTCCTTTCAGCAGCAATTAAAATACATGTGTTTGAAATATCAACTGAATAAGGGCCCACAACCCTACCATTACGTTCGAATCCCATCATACTACCTTTCCCGTAACATGTGCAGTGAAACCCTTACTTTTCCCACATGACTAACACTGTATGTAGCGAAGAGAACCCAGCTTCGGCGGTCGAATTCCCTCGTTATCTCTTCCAGCGTGCAGCGAACAGAAGCGGTATAATACCGCCATATCCAAGACATATACTTTTCTCAATATTTATTACGAACTTCAAAACTTCTCGGACTAAGGGTAAATAGAAACTTTATAGGTACCACCATTTTTTCCTGTGAAACTTATGCCCCCCCCCACACACACACACACTATATTTAACACAATAAAACTTGCATACAGGTTAATATTATCTTGAAATTTTTTTGTCCATGACAAAACATTGAAATAATTCCTGATGATTTTTATTTTTTTTTTAGCCAAAACAAATTACGACAAGAGGATTTTTTAAAATTATCTGAAAAATCAATTAATGGTCCGATTTTCACGAAAATTTCCAGAATTTTTTTTTATGAAAATAGTGTTTTCCTAAAATATATTTTTTTATGAGGTCAAAAATTTCAAGATAATATTAACTTTTATGTAAGTTTCATTGTGTTAAATTGTAGCGAGAGCGAACGGCAAAACTCACGAACCAACAACGGTCCGTCGATCGAAGAGACAGCGGGTGGCATGTTGTACATGTGGGCGGAAGGAAAACCTGTGACGAGTCCGACTAGTTGTAGGGGTAAAAATCGCGAGTGTCCTTGAGGCGACGATTTATAGTGGCAAGTCTCGTAGCTGGCGAGACGAGATTTGTGACGTCTTGGCCAGATCGAGTATAAAAGAACAGTGGTGAGGGGGCAAAAGACGACGAACTTATTTTGTTTAAGATCTTCACAAGTGTTACGGTGTCTTTGGTAGAAGCAGAAGTAAATTTCGTTAGCTAATTAGAAGCTATTTCGGCTTTTTTGTTTCATTAGTTGTCATAATGGCGGACAAGACCTTCGACATTAGACTAATCCCGGATTTCAGCGGAGTTGCGACCGATATGCCAATTGTAGAATGGATCGAAAATGTCGAGCTGGTCTGCGAACTCTGTGCCATGAATAAAGTGGAGCGTGTCTTGCCGCTACGCCTGCGAGGTGGTGCTCTCGCCATGTATCGCCAACTGAGCAAGGAGCGAAAGGCAGACCCAGAAGAGATCAAACGAGCCCTAATAACTGCCTACGGTACTGACGCATTTGATGCATTCGACCAATTTGTAGCCCGACGACTACGGCAAAACGAAACTGTGGATGAGTTTCTGACCGAGTTACGTCGCCTGGTTCGGCTGGTTGGGGATTTGCTGCCCGAACGTTGGCTGGCGTGTGCGTTCGTGTCTGGATTACCACAACACGTTAGACAGCTTCTTCGGGCAACATCCATGATGAAGACTATGACCACAGACCAGCTGTTGGATCGAGCTCGAGCGATCATGAAATACAATACGATGAAGGAGGACCTGGCGATTGCTGCCGTGCGAGTGTCACGGGATGAGACGAAGACGGATGAGACCAAGAAGCATCCCACCGGGACTCCGCGCAGCACTATAACATGCTATCGTTGCAACGGGCCCAATCACTTAGCAAGAGATTGTAAAGAACCACGCACTGGAGGGCGACCAAACCAAAATCGGTGTTACAAGTGCAATGTAGTGGGTCATGTGTCCCGCAGTTGTCCGGGAAACGGGTTAGGGGAATAGGCTTTAGTGCCAGTCTGCTCCCTGAGTCCAGTATGAATGAGGCACTGCCAGCAATTACCGTACGCATCGATGGAATGAAGAGTTTAGCGTTACTGGACACAGGTTGTTCAAGGTCGTTCGTGTGTAGACAGCTCTGTCGCTCATGGAAGAGGAAAGAAGTAAACGTTTTCACTGTCGGTGAAAGATCTCTCAGGTGTTCCGGAGTCGGTCGTATTCAGCTAGACGTGAATAACAGTTGTCCTATCGATGTTGAGGTTCTAGTTATGGACGAGAGGTTGCTGGGGTTCGACCTTTTGCTGGGATTTGACATCATTAAGAAATTGGGAGGAGTATGTGTGACCAGTAACGGGGCAGTGAGCTTTCCTCAACTTGACCGACCCTCATGCGCGGCTATCACCATCAACGAGCCAGACTTCGATGTGGAATATGACCAGAGCAAGAAAATCTGCGTTGCATCGTAGAAGTGGGCCAAGGGCCACCCGCCCGTTCAGCTCAACAACACCATCCCTGAATACCGAGTGCCCGCTGATGTACGCCAGGAATACGATGCTGAATTAAGCGAATGGCTGAATAACGGTTGGTTAGTACCGTACCCCGAAAAGGAACTTGGTCCACCGAAAGGACTCATTCCCCTTATGGCAGTCGTGCAGGCCAAAAAAAACAAGGCGCGTCCCGTACTCGATTACAGGGAGCTAAATAATCATGTGGACGCCTTCACTGCTAATGCTGATGTATGCGCCCAGAAGTTGCGTGAGTGGAGGCAGCAAGGGGGGGGGTGGCATTGATTGACTTGAGAAGGGCCTATCTAGAGATTAGGGTGCACAAGTCGTTATGGCCGTTTCAGACCGTGATCTGGAAGGGACAGTGATATTGTCTGACACGCCTGGGATTCGGCCTGAACGTGGCCCCCATGATCATGCGGTCAATCATGACTGCTACACTGTCCCGGGACGCAACAATTAATCGAGCAATATCAGTATATGTCGACGACGTGTACGTTAATGAAAAAGTGGTGTCGGCAAAACGAGTGAAGAAACACTACAATGGTATTCATTACCTTACCCTAATTGACTGCGGGACATAACGGTATGCAATTTGGATGACCGATATGTCGGCAGGACTCTACCAGTGTCACTCGCGAACTGGAGGCTGTCTTTCGCGAGCGAGGTCCCCCTTGGAGCTTCTCACAGATAACGATACGGCATTTACTAGCCACCGCTTTCAGCAATTCATACAGTTTTGGGGCGTCCGTGTCCACTATCGGTGTGCATACATACCCTCTGGGAATGGTATAGTGGAACGAAGCCACCTTAGCATAAAGACCATTGCAGCACAAAAACAGTGCTCAGCCCTCGAAGCTGTGTATTGGTACAATGTGACCTCCAAGGATGGAGTTTCCCGCCTCACCGCGCCAGCGAACGCAATTTATAAACACTCTGTGCGGATACGCGGCATAGATCCCACGCCCCCACCTGTGCAACCCCAGCACAGTCGATTTAATATTGGAGACAAGGTGTGGATTAAAATACCGGGCGGAAGATGCACGAGCGTACGCAGGCGGGGAAAAGTGACCAATGTACGCAATGCACAGTCGGTGTGGGTCGACGGGACGCCACGCCATGTAAAGGATCTGCGTACGGTTATGGGATCTAGTTCGTCAGACACAGCGGATGACGGCGAAGAATCTACACGGAGTATTAGACTGATCACCATCAGCGATGTGCACGGCGATCCCCCGGAGACAAGTAACTACGAGTCTGATGTAGATACACCAGACACCGATACAGCCGAGTCATCCGACGAGGTAGAAGTACTGCCGCGAAGAAGCACTAGGCGTAAAAGACCCGCCCCGGGTTGTCACGTATGTGATCTGCAGATCATGGGGAGTGTAGCGAGAGCGAACGGCAAAACTCACGAACCTGTGATGAGCCAACAACGGTCCGTCGATCGAAGAGACAGCGGGTGGCATGTTGCACGTGTGGGTGGAAGAAAAACATGTGACGAGTCCGACTAGTTGTGGAGGTAAAATCGTGAGTGTCCTTGAGGCGGCGATTTATAGTGGCAAGTCTCGTAGCTGGCGAGACGAGAGTTGTGACGTCTCGGCCAGACCGAGTATAAAAGGACAGTGGCGAGGGGGCAAAAGAGGACGAACTTATTTTGTTTAAGATCTTCTCAAGTGTTACGGTGTCTTTGGTAGAAGCAGAAGTAAATTTCGTTAGCTAATTAGATAAATATAGTAGGGGGGAATTTCACAGGGAAAATTGGTGGTACCTATAAATTACAATTAGTAAAATACTTATTGTTTTTTCTTTGCTTCAGTTACACTATAAGTTCAACTAAAAAAATATTCAGGAGTTATTCTGAAACTACCACAAAAAAAATCTTTCAAAAATCGTTGAAAACCAATAATCGGTTATTGAATATACACAAGAAAACAATTGTTATGTTGAATACAGCCACCCATACATTTAAATGTCAAAGAGTAATAATATGTAAATTTGTGATCCCTGTTCTAAAGCAAACTCACCCTGTTGCAAGTAAAACGGACTAATTTTCTTATTTTTCAAGATAACAGTGAGTAATTTTCCCAATCGGATAATTAGATCTTTGAATTAACAGTTTTTCTTTGTAACAACTCTTTATGTTCGTTTTTTTTGCGAGATTTTTTTTAAAGTTCAAAAATATTTACTTTCGTTTATTCAATATGGTCTAAACTGATCACGTGATCCGATTTTGGTGATACCTAAAACTTTAATATTGCATCCTGATTACCAAACCAATTGTGACAGCCAGCTCACAACCTACAATAACACAAGAACTTTCTCCCTTTGTAGGCTTTCATTTCACGATGATTTCTACACGAATATATGTCCATTGTTTTAACACTTGTTGTTTGTCTTCCTTCATTTAACCTTTCATTTTCTTTCCATTCTCGAGGCCATATTAACCTGCTCGTATATAACACGGGTGTCATATGTATGAGCTCCAAGGTAAAATTTTAAATCCTTTCCTAACATCCAACATAGTCTCCCTTACAACCATACGCTTGTCCATAACAGACCTGATTCAAGGTATAATCAGTCGATTGCATAAGAACATAACTCGTTCTAGCGGCTCTAGTCTTTGAGATAATGCACTTATTAATTATTCGCTGAACGCTGTGTTTCCCATTTGTAGGTAATAACATGGTTTCTTTACGAAAAAAAAGTATTTAAATCATCCAGATTCTTTTTACTATATTTGTGGATAATAAACTATTATTGAACAGGGAAAATCTATATCTGATTTTGTGGAAGAGGTATGCTTAAGCCATTTCCAAACTAAACTGTTGTTTATAATTCAAACATGCTGAATCTGATAATGACCACAAAAGACTGAATTTACTGAAGATTACAGAAACGTGCGGCCGTCCAAACATGGCGGTATAGGGTTATCCGCCCCTGTTTCGCCGGAAGAGTTATCTTCCGTTGTGTTTCTGGTATTGACCACCAGAGCGTCACTGACTATTTAATCAGTGGAGCTTCAGAATCGAACTCTCTTTCTTCTCCGGGACTTGACGAACACACATGGGTTAGACAGTTTGTCTACACCCTTCTTGCGTGGGGGGTTTCACCCCCATACAGACAACGTAGTAAGTGACTTTGATTTATGGACTCTCCATAACTTTTATACTTCCATTTTGTATTTTGTCTCATATATCCTCCATGTTGTTTCTGATGTATCTTATATCTATCTTCTCCACGTGCTGTCATGTATTAAAGTCTATTGTTATATTTAACACCCTTGGTCGGAGATGTCTGTTCGACTAATCATAATTAACAGTATCACATCTGTTGGCAGCGGCGTTCGTCACTGCTAGTTTAATGTTAGCAAAAAAGATGTCACTAGTGTAATGTAATCATAACCAGTTATTCCCTTGGGTGGAACTTTTCTCTGACGTCACTCCAGAGATAGAAACGAGGCTTCAGTCACTTTTACCTCAGGACTTCGGTCAGCCGACACGTATTTTGTACAGCTCGTAAAGAAACGTAAATGTACACGTGTGAAATAAATTGATATTTGCTAGTGCAGGTGGCCTCAAATGAAAAGGTAACAAATCATTAAAAAAGGTAATCATTAAATAGGATAAAAGAGCCTCCCCCTATCTATGGGATTTAGTCCAGAGTACACGTTGAATGTTGAAAGTGAAAAATGTGTTGTATATATTGCCAATTGACCTTGTGCTGTAATTTCTTTTTATCTTATATGTGTGCCAACAGTTTAATAAATATTAAATTCTAGGACTGTTTAGATATGATAAATGGATTTTTGGTGAAATTATGGTCTATGAACATGTGCATATTGTATGGCTTATTATATTTTCTGACAAATTTTCAATGTTCAATTCAAATGTTCACAAAACGGCCAATCTATCCCATTTATCCCAGCCACTTTATTCACAAAGCTAAAGCCAACAAAAACAATATGGGAGAGTCTGAGTGTGTGTGCTAATTTTTGTTTACTATCATTTTGCTTGGAGGGGCACACCCAATGAGATGGAAATAAAAGTTTGAGGAAACTCTAGAGAAAAAAAGATCAAAATACCCTGCCAATGGTATTTTTTTAGTATTCTGATATTATAAAAGAGATAGGCTGGAATCATTAGAACTCTGTAGAGGGGACTATCAGCTTTGCAGCTAATTGGTTTACCAAATGTCTTACAGCAGAGCTTGAAGGAGGTGCAGCCAAAGTTGTTAATACAGAAGAAAAAAAAACAGCATCAACACACCAACTTCAAATTCCAGCTGATAATCTTAGAAAAGGCTTGAATCCACATCTCCCTGCATTATGTGTTATTGTCACTTGATAAGATATCTTGTCACTGATATATTAGACAATGAGCATTTGAGCAACCCATTCTCATAATTATCTTGCCTATCCAAACAACCTTAGCCAAAAGCTAAAGACCAATATAATATTATATGTATGAGGTGCATTCAAACTGTATCTGCTTTGTTATTGGGGCTTAGAATATGTTGACTGTGTCCACTACAGACGGGAAGGACCACTTCAAAATAGGAGGTCCTGGTTTTGACATTTAATTGCATCTGATGGTGAGACTTTACTTCTGGAGTTCTGGGGAGTGTGGAGTAACACTTCATTGTAATTAATTCCAGATCCACTCTGACCCAGAATCATAGTATCTGTTAGGGTCCCATCAAATAGATCTGTTTAAAAATTATTTATATTTGATAGGATCATGTGCAAAAAAAAAAAAAAGAAAAAAGAAAAAGAAAAAGAAATCTTAAAGACTACAGAAAAAATGTAAATATAAAAATTGACCTTGTGTCACGTGCTGCCCATAGGGAACAAGATCAATTTTTAAGTGGAATAAAGCTGGTTTAGTTTTCCTTCTCCGAGACTAGTTGCTTAACCAAGACTAGAGAACCCAGTCTACCCTAATATTTACCCATACCAGGGTGGGAGGAGAAGAGATGGATTCATGCCTTTTCCCAAGAGCATTCGCACAAAATAATAAGTAATCATCCTTGTCCAGGATTTGAACTCGAGTGAGTAATTCCATTTTCTATGATGATAATTGTTATACAATGAGCATCTCCAAAATATTTTTGATCAGTAGTTGGTTACTTTCATGGATGTAAAACCCACAGTGGTAGAGCATCAGACTAGGAACCACAAGGTTCTGGGTTCAATACCAGCCTTTGTCGACTCAGCTTATGTGTAGCACAGGGTTCTGTGCAGTAAAGTGAGGTAGGTGTGGCACTCCACCTTAGATGCTAAAAATAATCTCCTTGGTCTAGTGCTAGTGAAAAGGGGATAGACTCCCTTGTAGTCTGGCTGACACGGACATTAGGCCACTCTGCCGACTTTACTCATATACATATATATATATATAATATATATATATATATATATATATCTGTGTGTGTGTGTGTGTGTGTGTAATATATATATATATATAATATATATATAATTTCAGAATGTTGATATTTTTTTAAGTTGGCCAACTTGAAAGTACAGTCAAATTCATGGGGTGTCCAGCAATAGCAATATGAAACTATACATATTATCAGTGATTTTTTGAAGCTGTGTGTTTTGCATCTGTAGATTTAACAAACTACTGATCATATATATGTATAAAACTCTCGTATTCTCGTATTTATGGACCTCCTCCCATGAATCTGGGCTTGGTTTGAAGTTGGCCAACATTCTGGAATTTGATGTATTTTCTTCAGTGATAAAAAAACAAATCAAAATAAAAGAGTAGAAAGAATTATTCCCTCCCTCTAAAATGCAAATGAATTAACACACTCATTAGAATGATTAAAGAAATCATGTCATGTGACTTTTTTTTATTTAATCACATTCTTCTTTTTTCTATTAACAAAATAACTAATAGAAGAAAATATCCAACATGCCAACTCAAATCATGGAATTGAATACAAAGAGTTGACTTTCACTTGGCCACTACCTATAAGGAATCTTGCTGTTTTTTGTTTTTTTATTTATCTATATACTTATGTAGCCTCACTTATATGAACACTAAATCTACATTTTGGGTCTTGGTGTCTGTGTGTCTAGCTTAGCATGAATATTATATGCTTAGATTTGTTTTATTGCTAATTAGTTCTCAGCCCACAATTAATGTGAAAACATTATAAGATGAGCCTAAATAATAGAGAGAAAATATTATTTCTAGTATAGAAGACTTCATTGTAGAGAATTACTCAATTGGTAGTTGATTGGAAGTCACTGAATCTCAAGTTCAAGGCTTTTTATATTCATATTGTCATAAATAAAATTTCTGATTTCCCAAAAATTTGCCCAAAAATAAATGTTCTACTTGCAGTTTCTTCTTTAATGTAGAAAGAAATCAATATTTACAATCCAATGCTCATTTATACATAAATAATCTTGTTATTTTCATGGGAACTCTGCTAGTGTGTACGCGCGCGTGTGTATGTGTGTGTGTGTGTGTGTGTGTGTGTGTGTGTGTGTGTGTGTCACTAAAAGAAATTAAAATCTCCCCTTTTTACTAAAGTTTAATTACTATCAGTTCTATGTAACTATGAAATAGAGGACACCATAATCAAATGATACTGTGTGCATGTGATAAAGAAAAGAACCTTTTGAAAGATTGATACATTTTGATAGGATTTTACAAACAATTGTTTTTTCTCATTCCATTGAATTTCATTACAAACTTTAGTGGCAAAATAGTTATAGGAGAGTAGTTTGCTGCATTACAGTGACCTTGTGCCAGATTAAGCTAAGTAAATAAACCATTTGTGCTCTATTGTATTAGTTTTAGAAACTATAGAAAGTCTGGGCGTGTTTACCAACAAATGTCAAAATTAAAACAAAAAGTTTGAATATTTCTGCAAATTTATTTGAAATGAAATTAAGACTCCAAACTGAAATCCAAATAGTTCTATCTTTACAAGGATTCAAGAAATTATTACATTTTTTTCTTTTTCTCTTTTTGCAGGATGTGGCTTCTGGGATCACAACTAGTTTTACAGCCTCAAATTTCTGACTCACCAGAGATTTCAAAATTCATATTTTTAACAGAATTTATTGAATTTTGTTTCTAGATGTTTATATACAATGAAGTTGATTTGAAACTGATTATTATTTAGAATTACATTTTCTTCTTGAAAATGTAACAGGAAGGGCATCTGGGGTTATATTTTAAAATTAATGACATTTATTATTATCTTAAAAATTGACAAAGGATTATTTGTTCTCACTAAGTAAATACCTGCACCATTTTTTCATAGCAGTAGTGACTGCATCATTGTCAGAAAAATACTGTCCAAGTAGTCCTTCTTTTATTCACAGAGATAAGCTGAGTTTTGTTTCATTGATTGACAACTTTTTAAAAAGTCTATATAACATTGTTACCTTCATCTTTTGTATATAATTCTTTTTACTTGTTTGCTATGGACTCCTCATCTAATGTCTCAATCTTTATGAAATGTTGCATGTGAGCCTTAGTGTTTTAAAGCTATCTTCTGAACGAGGAACTTTCTGATCATTTTTATACAAGGCAATTCAATGTACTTTGGCTACTCCTATATATAGTTCAGGAAAGTTCAGATGACATATGTATTTATCCAACCCTTTCATCATGGGCAGGATGTGACACAAGTTTTCCTTCTCCTAGACTGGTCGCCTAACCAAAGTTAAGAACCCAGTCTACCCTACTATTTACATGTAGCTGGGTGTGGGAGAACAGATGGATTCATACCTTTCCCAAAGGGTTTGATTCATACCTTTCTTCCAGGGTTTGAACTCTGGTCTCTAATTCCATTTTCTATGACAATAACTGTTATAATAAGTGCATTTTCAGCCAACAGATGGAGTAATAAAGATTGTTCACCAGATATGCATCCTCAAAAAAAAAACAAAGAAAATTATTAACATATTACAAACAGATAAGATATGTCCCCACTATGTCCTGAAAGTGTGTTATACCCAGACACCCTTTCCTGGGGAGGTTTTAATCTCTGCAGAAAATACTTTCAGCATATTCTTAGCCCTGCCAACATGTTGGGGGGGGGGGCTTTTGAAGAGTAAAGTTAAATAGTGGGGAAACCATTGGAGGAACCAATAGGTTAATAATGAAGGTGTCTCCATTCCTTCATTAACTGAGCAAGGCCATATCACATCTTCCTTTTGGGACCAGTATGAGACAGAATGTAAACATCTTGAAAATAAACATGAGTGGCTTTCATTCCTTTCTATCACTGGGATCAAGTAACAACATTTTGAGTATATATGAAAATATATATGGTGAAATATCGACAAAAAGGATGAAATAAACTAAAACCAATTTCTTTCTTCAATTGCCCTGTTGCTTAGAATATACTGCCTGCATCCTCTACAGTGAGGGAAATTCCTGCCCCAAAATGGTGTGTCCTAGGTAGAACATTAAAATACATCTGATTTTGAAACTCCAGTTTAATTTTGTTTTGCACATGATCCTATCAAATATAATTCATTTTTTAAACAGATCTATTTAACACATATATGGGACCCTAACAGATACTACCACTCCAGGTTAGAGTAGACCTGAGAGTAATGACGCTGAAGGGGTACTACATACTCCTCAGATATATAGAACTGGAACTTCACTATTAAATGCAGTTTAATGTCATACTCTGGGGTAGATGGTGGGTCTTTGCACTATGAAAGGGATACAGTCAGTGTATTCTAAGCCCTGCTGGCAAGGTGAATATATATATATATAATATATATATATATATATATATATATATATATAAGCTAAGTGATTCAACTTGACAACTCCCATTATACTTGTTACGATTGAAAAAAAAAAGAAAAAAGAAAGGATTTCTTTAGTACTTCTCAATATTACCAACAAATAATCTTACTGTTTATAAGAGCTTAACATTGAACAAATAATAAGTTTGCTTTAGAAAAGGCTAAATATTGAAAGAAAAAACCTCATGAATTGATTCAGTCATTGGAGCTCATGCAGATCAAAGAGTGAACTATGTAAATATAAAACATATGTTTATCTAGAAAGTGTTGGGCCTCTTCAAGGTTTGTTTTTTTGTTGTTTTTTTTTTGACAGATATGGGTCCATTATTTATTAGAATAACAAAAGATAATTAAAATATTTAAAAGCGTTGACATGAAAGATTGACAAATTAAGGCCTTATATTAATAACCAGTATTATTGTTTGTCTGTCCTCAATAGACAAGCAAACAGTTTGATAAGGAATTTAAGATTTTACTATGCATACTTATTGGATCTAAGGGAAGTTAGATATAGCATGATGTAATTTGTTCCTTTTGGAGAAAGATTGATTGATTGATTGATTTTAACAGCATATCAACCTGTCTAGGATTATTTCATGCCTAGATGTTAGGGAATTGCATTCATTGTATGATCATTTTTTCTGCAGTTGTTTCTTAAAAGTTTTTTTTTTGGAAGGGGGTGTAGTTTACACGGTCCTATCAAATACAAATAATTTTTAAAAAGATTTAGTTGACAGATCAGACCCTAAGAGGTTCTACCACTTCATGTCAGAGTTGACCTGGGAGTAATGGCAATGATCTTCATCAGATGCAGTTTAGTGTTATATCTAGTGCACTTCTCTTCTGAAGGTGAAATACAGACAACATATTCTAAGCTCTGTTTACAATGTGAACATGGAGAAAGTGGCTTCTTATCATAATAGGATCTCTAATTATGAATAATAATCAAGGGGAGCTATGTTGCTGCAAGACATTTTATCCTTCAGAATTTGAATGTCTAAACTTCAAATGGAACAAATACAGAATTATATGCATTACTAAAATAATTATTCACATTTAATTTAGCATTATTAATTAGGTTTACATGAGTAATACATAATTAGGTTATTTGAGTTGTAGATGTAAAATAATTATGTAACATTATTACTTACCTAGGACTAACAACCAAAACAATAACAAAAAATTATGAATTAAAAACTATTTCTCTAAAATACTCCATTAAATTTTTCAAAGACAATTTCAAAAGATAGAATTGAATTTTGAATTATGTGGATTTATCTTTTACTAGGTTGAGTCAAAAGTTTTGCAATATCTAGGTATGCGCTAGTTTAAAGTGTATATATCATGTCACTGAAGCAGTTCAAGCAGTGGAAGTTACCCATATGGTTGGTAGTATTGTGGTAGTTGGTGTGCTGACATGTGCATTGTTTCAATCTAGGTATGATTTGAATGTGCAGTATAGACTAAATCAGGAACATGCTTCACGAGTTTAACATTTGTTGTGGGAAAGATGATGATCTTTCCCACAACAAATGTTGATCACCATATAATAACCAGACGGTTCAGAAATTTGATTCAGCCTGCAAGAACTTCAAAGATCAGGTAAGGTCAGGTGGCCTAAAACTGTGAATTCCAAAGTTGTGCTCTAATGCCATAGAGGCCAATCCAACAAGTAGCACCCACAGAGTATCAATCAATATTGACATCTCGTGTGTCAAGTGTGGTTTGTTACATTTATGACTTTAGTAAAAAAAACATTCAGAGTTGCCAAATTGTGCCTCATGTTACCAAAATATTTGTTTGTCACAAGAATTGTCATTTTTAAACATTCAGTGAAAATTTTGAACAACAAATATTGTAAAATAGAAATTGTTTAGAAAAAGGAAATAAGTAGAAGAGATTTTTGACCTTGGTTTGGGGTTCAAGTTTTGACCTCTTTACTAGTGGCTGTTGGCTGACTTTATCCCCTGCAGAGGAGAACCCCCCCCCAAAAAAAGGGGTGTCCTGAATTTGACACTAAACTGTATCTAGTGATGAGGCTCCAGTTATGGAGCTCTAAGGAATGTTGAGTATATATTTACCCAACCCCTCCACCACAAGCTGGATATGACACAAGTTCAAATTTTAAGTGCTGTACAACTGATGTGAATTCAGAATTTTCCTTCTCATAGACGGGTTGGTGTACTAAAATTAAAGAGTTCAGTCTGTCCTATTATTTATTGGTGGAGAAAAGTTGAATCCATACCATTCCTAATGATATTAACACTATGAGAAATGCAAACAGCCTCATTCTGGATTTGAACTCTGGTTGCCATTTCCATTTGCTATGATGATAACTGTTGCACAATAAGCATCTCCACTCTGGAGAGTGTGGAGTACGCCTTCATTGACATTACTCCTCAGTACAGGTATAAAATTATTCAATAGGACCATGTGCAAAAAAACAAAACAAAAAACAATTACACAACTATACAAAAAAATAAATGTATAAATGTACAATGAATGCAATTCCTAAACATCTAAGCATGAAATAATACTAGACAGATTGACATGCCATTAAAATCAATCAATAAATTAATCATTTTACCCAGTGCCCTTTAACTATTGGAGGTTTTAATTGATATAATGGTTATTGTTGAAGAAAATGAAATTGGCATGACAAGTTCAAATTGCAACAAACTTTATTTGTATTCACTTTGCAATTTATCTCTTCTCCTATGGATAAAATAGAAGGAAAATTTGGGAGTCTAAGACAAAAAGACAACTCTGAATTTAAAACCAGGGACAAACGTTAAACAAACCATGGTGCATCTATGCAAAGACAGAATTTGAGTTGGCAAAATGTTGGAATTTGTGCGTCTGGTTGGCCTCTCAGATAATCTTGCAACAGGAGTTGCATGTCAAAATAATGCTGATAGTTACAACTCCACATCTACTGTAGCACTTTAATCTCTTCTGTGTAACTTTCCTCAATTCAAAAATGAGGACAATCATTGTCAATACAGAAATCAGAATTTGGTTCAATACCAAAGTTTATAATGGATAGAAAAATAAAATAATATGTGTGACACCACTATAATCAAAACTAGCAGCTGTCATTGTTTTTCAATGCATCTAAAATCCAAACAATAGGAAACTTTTTTAGGATAGACCTCTAAACCTTCTGGTCACCAGTTTTATTCTGTACCACTTAGCTATAACTGCAAGTTCCTTACAAATCACATACCAGTGCAAAACACTATTTGACCTGTGTAATTCACAATGGATCAAAATGCAAATGTACCTGTTAACAGGTATGAATGACCGAGACTTTTAATCTGAACTTCTGGCTTGTTTAGGAAAAGAAACATTGTTTGATCTCAAGAATGCACTTGATTTCTAGATCAATAATCAACACAGAAATAAAAGACATTTGTATAGATTACATAAAAATACTATTGCATTGATCTTTGATCTCTTTAGGGATTTAGTTCTTTTTATTTTTCATAACAGATTGCTTCAAAGTCTTTTTTCAAATTCCTGCAACACTTTAGATAATATTATTTTACAGTGCACTAGGGATTGTCAAAGTGATTTCTGTTTGTGACAAACTGCTTAAGAATATTTTATTTACAGAGAAAACAACTGAGAGCACATCATTTTAGACAAAGTTGGCAATAAAATTTAAATTGATCTGAACAGACTCATATAATCTATGAATTTTTATACCCCTTAAGAGATTGTATCCCTGTATATTGTATATAGGCAGGTGTTTGTGGCATATTGGTTATCATCATAGAAAGAGGACTTGACAGTTCAAATCCTGGAAGGCAGTTTTAACTTCAGTAAAGGTATGCAACCAACTATTCTCCCTCCAGTTATGGGTAAATAGTAAGACAGACTGAGCCCTTCAACCTTGGTATGGCAAGTAATCTAGAAGAAGAAACATTCTCAATTCACTTGTAGTTGCCCTAGGTAGGCCATTTTGTTTTTGTTAATATCAAATAACTGGATACTTTCCAGACAAACTTTTATGTTGCTTAATATTGTGGTAATTTTAACAAGTTTAAGTAGATGGTATTTTTTTTTCTTTATTGTTTTTTTGTTGGGGATTGTTTTCTTGTTTGTCTCATGGATTTGATACAGATTTAATAATAGATGCTTCAGCTTCATTCATTCATTTTTTTATTCATACTTAAATACTTAGAGTAAATACTGTTTTTGTTGATAATCTGAGTCTTTTCTTTCAATACTTAGAGTAAATACTTTGTTTTTGTTGATAATCTGAGTCTTTTCTTTCAAAATAAAAAAAGGAAGGCAAAACTTTCCACCAGTAAAATTATATTTCCTGAACTGACCAAAAAGTAAAAAGTTCCACTCAAAGGTTTGAAACATTGTTTTATCATCACAGATAATACTTTCATTCCTTGGGATTCAGATTCATGGCTGAGGGAAAAAGTTAAGAAAAACTGTTACAAGTAACAATCAAGAGAAACCTTATTTTATGAAGCACATGATGAAGGATCTTTATTCTTATTTTGGGACAATTATTTTCATTGTTGTTGTGTTTAACACATTTTATATATTCTCCAGCCTTCCTGTATTTTCTGGAGTTCTGAAATGAGAGATCTTCATCATTTTATATATTTCTTTATTATCCTCATTTTTGTTGTTTTTCAATATTTTTATTGATATATTCTCCAGCCCTCCTGTATTTTTTAAGTGAAGCATATTTAGAATTTCATCATCTTTATTTTTTGTTTTTTTATAGTCTAAATAATTTATGAAACAAATCTACAAAAGTTTATCAGTCTGGAGATTTTATATAAATTTACATGCCAAATTCTGTCTGAGAAACATAAATGAAGAAATAATCTATAGTTATACTTCAGTACAAACTGCATTTGAGCCCAATATATATAAGCAAGATTTTGGGGTTTCTTATCAATTCCCACTGACTTTACCATTATTCCCCCACATAGTTTTTGTCATTTTCTGTGCTAAAAAATATTTCTGCTGATAGATGAAAAAACTAAGAATCAATTTTAGAATTAAACACCAAATAATCTTAGCAAATGTTGGTACTTAGTCTGTATTTTGTGTATTGAAAATTATAATTAAATGGATTGTCAGTGGTCAAGAATTACTGATATAATTAGGCTTTTATATATATGATATAAATACCTTGCCAATGATTTTTCTATAGAAATACATTGGAAATTAGAAAGTAAGGGATTTTTATGATAGAAATGCATTGTCAGTGGTCAGGAATAAATGCAAGCATTACTGGTAGAATAAGACTATCATATGTATAATGTAAATACATTGTTTAAGATTCTGACAATAGAAATTCATCAAAAATCAAGAACGTGTAGTAAGAAATTAAGTCAATTGTTTATTATAGAATATTGTTAATGTTTTACTACTGAAATGCATTGAATCTGAGGAAGAAGGGAATTGTTGGTGATCTAAAAATTAATGCAAGTGTTACTGAGAAAATAGTGTTATTATATATTTAGTGTTTAATTTTCTATTGAAAGTTTTACCCTTTAAATACACTGACTGCAGATAGATTTGTTTAAAGATGATTCATTTGCAATAGGACCGTGTGCAAAAGAAAAGACACAAAGATGTAAATATGAACATACAATGAATGGGATTCCCTAATTTCTTGGCATAAAATAACCTTAGACAGGTTGACATGCCATTAAAATTAACCAATTTATTGAAAGTCTGATTTTAAAGTCTAACAAAAACCTTCTGGTTTTATTCAACAGAAACAAAAAAAATAGTTCTTATTATCAATTCCCAAAGTTGTTGTTTCTTTTTATAGGAAGATAATTAAATAATTTAATAATGATGAAATTTTTGTCGATTGTAAATGTTCATTTTATGTCATCTCAGGTAGCAACCTTATTTGCCTTTCTCCAACCAAAATTCTCATCACTTTTCAATTTACACAATAAATAAAAATTTTAAACAAAGTAATTATTTTTTCTACTCTTATGATCTTAAGACAAACAAAAGATACATTTTTTCTTTTTATTACTTTTTCCATTGAAAGAGAATTTTCTTTTCATCTTTGAGATGTCAAAAAACAAAAAAGCCGTTTGTTCTGAAAGGGCATGAAAAATCAGCACATCAAATTTCTTCAGAATGAAACAAAGCAGAATTTTTTATTTAAATTAAAAAAGGGAAAAAAGTGGAAATGAGGAATTTATGATCACTCTTTCATGTGTAGGTATTTTCTTACACTTACAGTGAGTGATTAATATCTTGGGAATTCTAAAACATTTACATCATGTGACATAAAAATGGCTGTATATAGTGTAACTAATGCTCAGTCAAACATTTTGTTACACATGAAAGATTTGTAATAGAGAGACAAGTTTTAAGTTTTCAACATTGATAAGTGTAGATTTATTAAATGAATGTTGGTGTGTTATTTGGCCTCACACAGATGTTTCTTGCATTTGATAATTTTTGATTCAGAAAATAATTAGAATTATTTAACATGAAGATGTTTATAAAGAAATTAAATCTACCATTCTTAGTGTCTGATACTAAACTGCATTTGAGAAATTATTAGGTTTATTTGTGGTAATTTAATTAATATATATATAATATAATTCCTCTATTTACAAAATTATCTATACCCTATGCTCATGAGGTTGCATCACAGGGATCCGGACCACCAACTTGAGAAGATGAAGTAGAGGAGGCCTTGCCCTCTGTAATGCCTGCAATGGGCTACAAGACAATACAGGTTACACAGCTGCATGATTACCATGACTAGATTATTTGAAATCTCCATGTGTGGCATGGGCCGGTGGCTCAGTGGTAGAGTTGCAGGCTCTGCTTTCTGGTGCCACTGGTTTGATCTCTAGTGACGGAGATCGTGGTATACACTGCTGATGACTAATAAGGTTGAAACAGCTGTCCAGTGTTCCTCATGTTGCACATGGTATTAGCCAAGTGGTTTTATCGGGATAATTTAATTAATATATATAATATAATTCTTCTATTCACAAAATATATATATATATATATATATAGGAAATAGGTAATATTCATATATATATATATATATATATAGTCATCTAAAATTATATAGGAAATAGGTAATGTTCATATATATATATATATATATATATATATATATATATATATATATGAACATTACCTTTTGTAAGAAAAGTAAATGTTGGGCGTATAAATACTTCCTAACGGCTTTGAGGAATTTTTTAATTTACCTCCTACATTGAAATTGTTAGCATAAAATGAGAAATGATTTAATTCAAATGGGGTCCTATTTTATTCCCAAGATTCCAAGCATTTTATCTTCTTTTTTACAAACCATTTCATATCTATTTCCAATTCCCACCCACCAAAAATCACCCTGCGTATTTTTCTTTTCATAATCTGTACACTAAACAACAATTAATTTTGATATCTTATTAAGCATTTCATATCATTATGTGCTCACCTAAGATTTATTTTAACTTTTTTGTACTTTTTAAAACAGAAAAGTTTCAATATTAACGTATGACTGCTCTTATGACAAACTTTATTTGCCATCAAATCTTTTACTCTTCAATAAATAACAATTCCTTTTGTAGAAATGTACCACACAGTTATAGCTTTCTCAGACAGATAACATTTTTGAAGTTCATTTCATACTTAAACCGGTTTGACTTGTTAAAAGCAAAAATTTAATAAACTTGTGGTATGGGAAGCAATATAGTAAATTTAGCCACTTAATATTCATTTGTGTAAATACAATAATTCTTGTAAAAGAGCTATGAAAGGTATGTATATTGTATGTATTTACCCAACCCTTCTATCACAGACAACATGTGACTAGGTCAATTTTTAAGCAGATTTAGAGTTGGTTTGAATTCAGAGTTTTCCTTCTTCTAGAGGGGTTGGTTAACCAAGGCTAAGGAATCCAACCTTCTCTAAAAGATGGATTCATGCCTTTTCCAAGAGTGAAATTCAGACAGCCTCATCCAGAATTTTAACTCAGGAAGCTGATTCTATCTCCTATGATGATTACCATTTTGCTAAGTACGTCTGAATACTGGATAGTTTTCAGCAGAATTATGAACGTTTTTTGTCTATGTTTCAACTGGTAAATTCTCAAGTCTTCCTCTGCACCTCCGTAAATGTAAGATACATTTCTACAAGTCTCTTTCTTCAGTAGCACAAAGCAACAAATAGTATTAAACAGAATATTTTCAGTGAAAAGATCTAACAATTCCTTATAATAAAAAAATCAGTTTGGTGATACCAAAGAATCCGGTCTATTTACATATAGCCGGGAGGATATTTTATCCATATATTACATCTTATGCCATATATATATATATATATATATATATATATATATATAACTGCTATTAGTAAAGTATATATACTTTATTTAAGCCCTATATAAATAGACATTTTTGCATGCATTTGTTTCTGTTTGATATATATATATATATATATATATATATATATATATATATATATAAAGAAAGTTTGGTATATACATGTCAACTTGTAACTCAGAAACGAGATGTTATTCAAATTTGAAATCTTGCATACGCCTTGAAATCCTTATAACTAAGAAACACACCAAATTTGGTTATATTAATTAATTAATTAAACAAAAATCAAATGATTTGCGATAATCGTCGCATAGCTGCTACTGCTAATATAAAAAAATTCGCTGGCTGCTGCCTATATCAGCAATGATTAAAATAGTGCCGGTGCTGGTAATTTGAAGTTGACAAATTTGTGCCCTAATCAATTCAGCTTGGAATTTCTCATGTATCTTAAAAATATTTATTTGGTTAGAAAGAAAAGAAAATAATCTTTCTAAATATGTAATTGGTATGTGGTTTTATCAATTGAATAATTTTTTACAGCAAAGTGAATAACAATGATAAATGAAAACATTTCATTTAACGATTAATAATAACTCAACTTTGATTTTATTATGAATACTTTCATTTTAGAATAAAATATATCTATTTTTAATCAGTATTTAATTTTTTCGTATGTACAAAAGAGTTTTGAAAAAAAGAAAAAAAGAAATTGTAATACAAACAATTGTAATCCTTAGCATTTTATTGTTACATTTTAATACAGTTAAAAAAAGGATTAAACGAATACATTTCTACTATTTGGAATCAAGCTCACTTAAAAAAATTAAATTGTTCAAAAATGTAAACAACAAAAAGAGACTATTCTTAAAGTAAACAAATATTATAATACATTAATTCTTAGCTTTGTTTATCGTTAAATCTTTAATAATGTTTAGGAATGCATTTTTTTAAATAATATCTAAATAGTTGTGTTTAATACAAAAAAGATTGAATTCCTTCAGGCAAGGTAATTCCAAAATTTGTCATTTTTATACGAAAATTCATAACGTACCTAAAAATCATTGATATTATTTCTAGCCATACATATGTAAGAATAAAAATCTATAAAAGCCATGTATGCCATCTTTTTTCCCCCAGTCGATAAATCTCGTACAGTTTATGATATTATTATGAATTTCAATGATTTCTCTATAAATGAACCCCTTTCATCAATGTTCTTTAAAATAACAAATCTGTGAACTATAGAAACAAATGCTGGTTGAAAAAAAATTAACTTCACTCCTTGTTATTGAATGAATAAGAAGAATTAATGATTTATTCATAAAATGGCTGTTAAAGAGTTCAACACCAGGTGAGGCTCATTTTTATATTAATAAATTCCTCCTATTAATTTTTTATGCAAAAGATCATAGATACTTATATTGATGTCAAATATGTCCCTGAATCAAAAAAAAAAAGACTTTATATTTCTCCAGAAAGTAAATTTATGCTGCGTTTACACAAAAAGCAGGAAATTGTCAAATAAGTTATGCAGTACTTAATCTTCTTTTGATATCTTGAAAGGAACAAAATAACCAATCACAGTGACTGTGCAATGGGCTTGAAATGTAGTTATTTACTAAACTTTGATTAGTTGTGGCACAAGGCCGGATGTATGGAGCACTCTCAGAGATGTGTTTGAAATGTAAGCTGTTGCTTATAATTCAAACCCAGATATTTATAACTTTTATTTACATCATCATCATGGTGTGCCAACAACATCGATTGAGAGTCGATTGATTTACAATGTAATGGCTAATGTACTGGACTGCAATCTTGAACTCCAGTCATGCTATTATGTTTACTTTTGAACTAATACTCTTGGGAAAGGTATGAACCCCCTCATTCCCCATCAGTTAAATATTACCACTACTGTTCTTCTACAAGGATAGCTTTGCATGGTGTAATGGTTATTGTTATAGGAAATGGAGTTGTCTATCTGAATTCAAATCTTGGATTAAGCTTTTTGCATTTTACATAGCACTAATACCCTTGGGAAAGGTATGAATCCAAATATTCTATCTCCAGCTATGGGTAAATAGTAGGGCAGACTGGGCTATTTAACTTTGGTTTGGAAACCAGTCTAGGAGAAGGAAAACTCTGAATTCAAACATGTTAAACTTTGTTTAAGAAATTGACCATGTGTCACATCCTACTCATGTGGAGGGGTTGGTAATTATATACAATAATAGCTTTGGCACCAAACAACATGGATCCCCTTGACTATATCACCATCTGTCCCTGTTGGTCATTGCTCTTGGGAAATCCTTAAGATGGTATCCAGTGTTTGCACAGTGTTGATGGATGTAAGTTTTTGCTAGTCAGCCAACAGTGAAGAATTCCATAAGAGAAAGTTTGCTTATGAGTCTATCCTTACATTCCCAGCAATTCCTAGCATGTCTTACTCATCTTTCTTGGATAGTTTGTGAGATGAAAGATAAGTGGTCATACAACTGCTGCTTTGTAGGATGTTGCTTCCAGGATTTGTTCAAAATAGCATGCAGCATTCTTGGGTAGTTCTCATTTAGCTTTTTTCCAGGTGTTTTGTTAGAGCCCATGTGACGCAGCCATACAGTAGTATAGATATGTCTACAGCTTGGAAGAATTCTTGTTTTGTTTGTTATATCAGAGAAATCAGATGTCCATATCAATAGCTGTACATAGCAGTCTATGTCTATAACATTGTAAGTCCCAATGAACAAAAGGAGCTCACTGAATGGCTGTCAATATTGGATTTTTTCCATCAACCATGACTTCTACAGTTTTAATGTAATAAAATATCATATTAAATTAGAAAGGCTAATGAAACTAAATAAGAATGCAGATAAAAAGATTTGAAACAGAGGCAGGTATAATTGAAGAATTGAGAAGTGATAAAGTTTTGGTTACAGACAGAATAACACACAATCTCCATTATAATAAGATTAGGAAATATTTACTTAAAGCTACGATTGTTTCATCATCATCAGCAGCAGCACAGATATCCATGATAATCTCTCGCCAACCTTCTCTATCACTCATTGTCCCTGAGGCATCCTCTGTGCAGCATCCAGTATCCATACCTCCTACCTCCCTAGAATCAACCTATTACTACTCCCTTTTGAGTGTCACCTGATCCGGCTTGACCAATCCCTTCCTCTAAGACCACACAAGAAACTTTCAACTAAAGAGTCAAAATCTTAAAAAGGTCTTTATTGACTTTTATCTTCATTTTTCTGTGTGAACTCCATTTATGGAAAAAATCATTTCCTTTGAAATAATCATTATCAGATGGATACCTGTTTTTAATGGATAATTTCAATTTCTCCACAAAAAAGATGAGATACTTAATTTCTTTTTTTTATGTAAATTTTTGACCAATCAAAAATCTCATAAAAATCTCAAATATTTTCACATGCCTGCAGACTCGTTGACCATAAAAAAATATCCCCATGTGGGCCTTATATCTACTTAAGGGTCCAGATATCACGTCATCAACCTTTAAAAAAAATCTCCACCAGTGACCTAAGTTAAGGTGATTTTCTTATCAGGTCACAGCTGATAATGTCACATCCTTTCTTATGTGCATGTTGATATTGCTTTTAATAGATGAGATATTGCTACCAAGGTATATGAATTGTTCTACTAATTTCAGAGGCTTGTCATTGAAGATGGAGATGGAATTATCTTGATTAAAATGCCTGAACTTTATTTTATTTGAGTTCATGTAGAGACAAATATGCTTCCAAAGTTAGTGATGTATACATATATGTATGTGTGTGTATGTGTATGTACACACACACATATATAAACATATACACATACAGACATACATATGGTCAATGGCCAAATATTATTAGACATGACATGTACCCAAGGAAACTCATAGGATAATCATGTATTTATCACAAAGGTAAAAAGCCAGTGTTCAAGTCCAGGTGAAGGTCAGGATCTCTAATGCTGATTTTAAAATCATACAAGTATTTTATAACTTGTAAGATTAGCACAACAGAATCTTTTTATGTTCATCTTAGTCATTTGATCTTTGACTTCTACAGTTAGTCTGCTAAATATCCACGATTAAAAAAGTACATAGAAATTTCACAAAGTGATACACAAGAAATATAAGTTGGTTGGTTGGTATATTTGTGCACAATGAAACAAATTCACTTCAAATAGATATATATATATATATATATATATATATCTGTGATATATAATTACAGTAAAGTCAAAAATGAGAGGAAGTTGCAATGAGATCCTTCTAGTTTGAAATGAAAAGAAGAAAATAGATTCTTTAGTAAAAACAAATTTAGGAAAAAAAAGAAAGAAAGAAATTAATTACACAGATAAAAGAGGAAGAAATGTTTTTAGTTTGTCTGGTAATACAAGCCCAGAAAAATACATGAGGAATTCAAATACCGGAAAATCTAGTTTCTTTTTTATTTAAGTAAATTATGAATTCAACAGAAATTAATTTTTATTTTTTATAAGGATATTGCTCATTTAATAAAGATGTGAGTTTCTCACTTTTTGCTGTCTTAGATATAAACAGAAACCATTACATTGTACAGACTATCGATGGACTTAAAATAGGCTGACTGTATATATTGCAGAGAAATAACATCCCGCTCCAAAAAAGAGGTGTCCTGAGTATGATACTAAACTGATGATGAGGCTCCAGCTCTGAAGATCTAGGAAGTGTAAAGTAGCCTTAATTGCCATTACCCCTAGAATTAATTTGATTCAGAGTAGTAGCACCTGTTATAGGATGGCCAAACATATCAGACAAAATTCTTTTGAACCAGCCATTCTCCATCCAATGTCAACTTAAGCCAAACCAGTTTTGATCTTCATATATTGGAACAGGACTTTAAATGTTCTCTATGGTAACAAGCTTTCATCCACCACTCAAGGAATCCACATGGAATAGCCCAATGCATATAGTAGAGGGGTGTTCAAATGCAAAATTCCACTTCAGTCATATCTAATTTACAAGGTCACGCATCTCCCATTCATCTATTCTAGCATACAGACTGAGTCCCAGTTGAAGGCTTATAGTATTAAGGTTTGTGTGTTCATTTAGTCCCTGAAAAAATGCCAAAATGAAAGACCGAGTTTAACGATGAATGATTCAAAGTATTTGGATTTATATCTAAAAGCAGAAAAGATGATTTTCATGTTTTCTCTTCAGTATGTTAGTGGATGGTGTTGAATAGTAATGGGAAAAGGACAGTTTATCAACACACCATTATTGATATTAAATCTTCTTTTCCTGCCCCCCAAGTCCTCGTTTTTGAATAGTTTAATATTTTGTATTCATCTTTAGGATGACTACAGATTAACTCTTAAGACTCACCCAATAACGGCACATGTAAACCACAAGATGGTGGATCTAATACTAAAATTTATTATAGCAATCATACAATAGGTAGTGTTCACTTCTGCTAGTGTTTTGGGATAAATTCTGTATTAATATTATACCCAGGATACTATATCCATCTTTTTTTTGGTGGAATTAAAGTAGTATGTCAGGGTGGTATAAATGTCTCTTTTGTTTTGTTCATAATTTTATTTCCTGAGTGTCTTAACGGGTTTTCCTTCTCTCCAGGTACTAATACTCAGGCTTTAGGATTCCGATTTTCATCTTACTTTCTTCCCTTTTAGTTTGAAGATTTGTTGATTTTCATCTGAGAAAGATCAATTGTTGTGTGAATGTATTTCTAATTTTTATAACAAACACTGAATTGTTCTTTCTTTCCAGCTTGGCTGGTTTCTGATTTAGATTTTGTGGTTTCTGACAACAACTACAGGTAATTATTTTGATTCATGACATCTTGCAAGGTATGGGAAGTAGCTCAGACATCAACTTGGAAATCAGTTTCTGTTTCATAGCCACTGGCTTCCATAATGCAAATGATGCTGCAGCTTAGCTCACCACTAGAAGTAGCCGTCACATTGCCACTGCCTTCCCCCTCAACAATAACTGCCTGAACTGCTATCTGTTTTGTAGACAGTTCTTCTCTCAGGGCAGCCAGTGTTTCAGATTTTTAAATTCATGTAACAGTCCTACCGATAATTTAGTGCCACCTAAAAGATCTGGTGGTTTTAATTCAAATGTAGGTTTTTCAACATGTTCAATTGTCTTCACAAATCCTTTCTTTTTCACCATTTTTCTAAGTCTGAATGGGGCACGGCGGACAAGTTGGGTTACTGCTTTTAGTTTGATTTAGTGACCATTCTTCCCAGCTCTAAAAATACATTTTAAAATTTTAATAGCAATTATTTATTTATTTATTTAGTTCCTCCCTGGGATGTTATAACAATGTTCAATGGGATTCACCTTTGCATTTTCCTGTATTTTTGATAGCTATAGCTTTGTTGGTGTCTTTCGGTAATAATTAATCATACCCAGGTATCTCCGAAGTTGTCGCAGTGATGTTGGTTGTGGAAATTGTTGTATTGCTGTAACTTTTTCCGGGACAGATGTGATCCCGTGTTCATCAAGTTTATGACCCAAAAAATCAATGTGGACACAGCAAATACACAAGTGCATTTATTTATAAACGAGTCTCTCGAAAACTTGTCGTACGAGGTCCTGGTGTTCTTCATTATCACAACTAGCAATAAGGATATCATCTATGTAGACAAAAACCTTGAAAAATTCGTCGATTAGTCTTTGAAAACTTTGGGCAGTATTGCGTAATCCAAATGGCATTCTGGTAAACTCATACAGTCCGAAAGGACGTCGCAACCCAAAGTTTAGTGTCAGTGGTACCTCCCTATTTACCTGTCTGGTTTTGCACACGCTCGCGAAATGGTCCACTTTGCAGCATTTGTTGCATTTTTTCCACGGGCAAGGCATTTAACGTCATTTCCAAAATGTCCTGTTTCACCCTTAGCATGTCTGCTTGTTTGTGTGTTGTGGTATTTTACCATATTCCTTCGTATGTATACGGTTCGCTCTTTTAGTATGACCACTATTTTGCGTTTAAAGACAGAGCACTCATACTCATTTGTGACTGTATTTCTTCCGACCGTGTGGATAGTTTTATAGCTCATTCGAGGCCTTCTTCCAACAGTCTGCGTTTGATATACACGGACTAACAATTCCTCAGAATTGAATCTCTTATTTGATTATCTGCACAAAAAATGCAGTTCATGGCAATTTTCTGGAATTGTGTAGAGAACTGTCTGCAGTTTTCTGGTCTTCACAGCTTTGTCTAATGGAAGGTCTTGGGCTGGAAATATTCACTTATGATATGAAGTATTTATTCAGTGTAGGTCGCATCGTAATCTTGGCAATTTCCCATATCTGATAGTGTCGCAAATATCTACTTCATAGTTGGTCTTCTTTGCTTCACCCTACGTTAATCTGAGTTTTGCAAACCGTTGTCTTTTATCAATTCTTCAAGGATTAATCCTTTCCTGTCCACGTAAAATCCATAAGCATTAAAACAACGCACCCATCTTTAATCTAATATCGTTTCCCCATTAACGGTGTCGAGATTTTTTATTCTACCCGTCAAATTTTCTTTATAAACTAATAATATTAGCAGCAAGTTGTGGTAGTCAAAACTCCTAACATATGAAGAGCAAACTTGTCAAGATCATAGCTTGTCCGCAACAATATCAATGTCCTCCTTTAAGAAAATTTCTAAATGGTTTCCTTAACTTGTTAGAGTCCCGTCTATGGATCAATTATATCTGTTTAGAAATGATACACATTGGATAGGACCATGTAAAATAAAAACAAATAACAAAAATTTAAAGATATAACTACAAAAATACAACCATGAACGTACAATGAATGCAATTCTCTAACTTATAAGCATAAAGTAACCCTAGATGGGCTGACATGCCGTTAAAATCAATCTTGATATTATGTACCTTTTTTGCTGGATTTAGTTGCATACATATATACAAAAATTATGAGAATTTTTGTCATACAGAGATTATAAATTATTTGTCATGATATAGTATAATCTAAGTATTGACCATCATTAGGAATTTATTCCAAGAATTTTTATTTATTTATTTCTATTTTGTACCTTTTGGGTCATTGGTATGTCACTTTGATGTTTTGATATCTGTGACCTTCTCCATTTCACTTGGTTTTGACTTATCTGTTATGCTTCTGTGCTCACAAAAGAAAAGAAAAAAAAGTGATTTCTAGATGAACAAAGGAACGAGGAAAGAAAAAGAAACTAAGTCATTCGTGTAAATAGCCGAAGGTAAAAGTGAATTCTTTCAAACGGAAGAAAAAGAAAAAGGAAAGAAAACGGAAAGAAGAAAAATAAATGTAAACAAGTTTTTTAAAAAAAAAGAAGAAAAGGGAGTAAACATTAAAAAAAAGAAGACATAACACCACCACCCACCCACCCACCCACACACGCACCAAATCTCATTATTTATTTATTTCTATTACTTTTCTTTCTGACTTTAAACTTGTATTAATAGCCTCAGACAAGAAGCAGACTGTGTCCCATACAGATAAAATATAAAGAAATTTATTTGTACATGAAATCAGATATTCAAACCATATATCTTGTTTGTAATCACATAGCTGCAATAAGGATATGGTTGACTGCAAGTATAATTCAAAATCAACCGAATGTCTATAGAAAAAAATTATGAGAAGTCTGACCTTTGAAAACTTGGAAAATAAATATATAAAGGAAGGTAGACATAGAAAAGAGATAAAAAAAAGAAGCAGAGTAGTAAAAAGACTCTACCTCTGTCCTATAATAATTGTTAATTTAAAGGGTGCGATTAATAAATTGTCGCCATTTAAATCATTAATTTCGTGTATTCACTTTGATTCGCGTTTTGTCTACTTTGCAGCAAACTAGAGTCAGTTGGGTTATCATCTGTGATGAAAGCAGTACCACGACGCAATTCACTCCTCCAGAAATTTGGAAATGACATGTGTACTGCTTGGAATTCATGCCGAATGCTCTAATACGAAGATTTTACAGTTTGGGTGTCAATCTAAGGACAGTGGAGAGGATACGAAAAGAATTGGATGAGTCCAATAGTGATTAAGAAGATACGGCTGTTCGGAAACCTCATCCTGATCGCTCTGATAAGAAAAGAACTCCCTAATTTGTTACTGAAATCCAAGCCATGATTGACAGGGATCCCAGCAAGTTAATCAGTTCCATAGCCAGACATGAATTGTCTGGGTCTCTTATCAGGCAAGTAGTATGTGAAGATATGAGAAAAGGCTCATTTTTATCACAGGCCATGAAGGACAAGAAGAAAGACCGCGCTGCAAAGCTTAGGAAAAAACTCAAGCATCCCCTCCAACCGAGCAGGCTTTGGTTTTTCTCAAATGTGAAAAAATTCTGTCTGGTGTGTAGGATAGTCTCTAGCGATGGTGACGTTATGCTACCATTCATCTTCCCACGAGGCCTCAGACTCAGCACGAAGGCCTGCATGAAATGCTTGGAGGGGGTAGTGCTGTCCTGGGTCGATAGGGTGGCTACTGGAAGACTCTGCGTCTAGAACAAGACTCTGTGCCATGCCACACAAGCAGAACCCAGTGTTAGCTGTCAGAAAAATTCTACGACCACATCAACCGCCCAACTTCCCAAATTGCAAGTCTCTTGATTATTATGTGTGGGACATGATTGAGATAGAGAGACCGACAAAACTCTGATTGACAAAGATAAACTAAAGGCAAGGATAACGGCAGCATTTACCAATTTAAACAAAGAAATCATCAGAAATCTTGCAGGAGATTCCAAAGTCACCTGGAAGCTGAGATTGAAGCCAATGGCGATTTTTTGAATAAATATAATCTGTAGGGATTATCCTTACTTGCTACGTTTCTCATATTTGACGCCAGGGGACACGAGAGGTAATTACTTCCCGTGTCTGTCGCTAGGAGCTATGTAAAGTAGCGAACAGCAATATAAAAATGGAAGCGGCAAAGTTAGTCCTTTCCTAGCCTGGAAAGAAGAACGTGTACCAGTTGCATCATCTGTTTACGGACCAGGGAGCTTTGAGCCCCGGCATTTCTTGTAGCATGGCACACGAAACATGATCAATATGTATGTAATTATACTTTCCCTATTTTACCAGCAGCCTCAAGATTTTATCTACCATTTTCCTATTAGGACATTTCTCTTATACAACTATGTATAAGCTTTTCTTGTATTTCCTTCATGTCTGTATTCTCTTCTATTAAGTTTGAACAGATGGATTCATGCCTTTCTCATGGGCATTGGTGTGAACTGAAATGCAGAGAGCTTCGTTCAGGATTTGAACTTAGGTCACTGATTCCAATTTCCACGACGATAAGTGTTACGCTAAGTGCGTCAACACATGCTATGGTGTAATATTATAGAATTTTAAAAAAGCAGTCAAATATGTTGAAAAAAAGAAGACTCCCCCCCCAAAAAAAAACAAGCTTGGCTCCAATAATTTTAGCTAATTTTGTACTTGATAAGTAGGGCTTAAAAGTTCTATCTAGAAAGTTGAAGCAAAATCATGAAAATTCACTCTGATGGAATACAATCCCCTTTCTTTGAGTTTAGCCATGCTTCTATAAAAAAGAAGAACCTGTCAACTTTGTCATGTCACTCGCACCCCCCTCCATACCTATTGTCTCCATTACTACATACCAACAGACTGATAAGCGTACTGATATCTAATGTAGTGTAAACTGCTTTGCTCCTCTGTCCTATTTTCTGTGGGCGACTTAAAAAGCATAAACATTTTTAAAAGTGTCTCTGCAATACGACAAGCAATAATTCTCGGCCTTTTTTTTTTCTTTTTTCTTTATATATTTTAGATTGAACGGGAATTAATTTTATACTCTAAATTATATCATTTTAGGTTCATTAGAATTAAAAATCCCGTGATAGCAAATACATAATCACTGCCGTCCGTCACAATCCTATAACCCTACCACCAGAACCTTTCCTCTCTTGAGCCCTCAAATCACTCAACAAATCCGCTGCAGATCCACAAAGTTTGATGCAAATATGACATAAGAAAGATGCACTTCCTGTTGTATCAGATGATAAAATTTGATGCTTATGCACCACCATATGTCTTTTAAGACCCGAATCTGACTTACAACTTTGTTACAGATTGCACAAGACACATTGTTTGTTCCTGGAGTGTGCATGAATTGCCCTTGATGAGATTTCCTATGATTTACATATCCAGCCTTTGAAAACAGAATTCGACCACATGTTTGAAATTCCCCACCCTCCATGTTCTCTCCAATATGACAGGTGTATCCCTTTCGAAGTTGATGCTTGAGGTTTTCATGCCCAATTCTTTCACTTTCAAAACTGGTACAGCCATCATCCACATGAATTCTCCAGTCAGTTCTCTTCAATATCACTAGATATATGCAATAGATAGATATGAACAAACTTAGATAGATTGATAGATAGATTAATAGATTGATAGATTAATTAATTAATAGACCTAGATATGAGCAAACTCGGATACATACATACATACATACATACAGGTTGAATGCAGGAGCCCTAAACCCGACTGTGAGACAAAATACCCGGGATGACCACAACCTCAAGTATAAAGATAAAAAAAAATAAATAAAAAAAAAAAAAAAACAAAACAGTCAGTCTATATTCCTCTGAAGAAGGAGAGTCAAGTCTCCGAAATATTAGAATGAAATAAAAAGAAACTTAACGTCCCACAAACTGAGTTTCTTATATATTTCACACCCAAAGCTTCACACTAAATCCCAAATAATATGTATGATAGACATTTATATATACATAACATATATACTAATAAAATATATACACACTGAGAACAAGACTCACCATATATATATATATATATATATATATATGTGTGTGTGTGTGTGTGTCTGTGTGTCTGTGTGTGTCTGTGTGTGCGTGAGATAGAGAGAGAGTGGGAATAACAGATTGGCGTCGGTTTTGGTAAGTACGTGTCAAAATTTCACAGAGCAAATTGGAGGTATATTAAAATAATATATATATATAATATATATATATATATATATATATATATATATATATATATATAATATATATATATATATATATATATATATATATATATATATATATATATATATATATATATATATATATATATATATATATATTAGAAGATTATGTGCAGAATTAAAGTCATACCTAATTTGTTAATTAATTAATTATGAATAAATGAATTAGGCGTGCATATCGGTTTAAATGTAAAGCGTAAACAAATCGAGAAAAAGTCGATCTCTGTATGTACATTTCAGCCTATTAGGCTTCATCAGCAGTGCAGTGCTTTGTGCGTGATTCGAACCCTACCTGTCAGGCTGACAGGAGGACACTCTAACCATTACACTAGCAGGCTTCTCGTTTATTTTAAACTGGTATGTATATCGCACTTTTTGGGTGACTTATAGCACGACAGTATGAAGTGGACAAACGATGTGTTTGAAATGGTGAAGGCGAGTCGGCCTTCGCCATTTCAAACACATTGTTTGTTCACTTCTATATATATATATATATATATATATATATAAGTCAAATGAAAACATTATTTATTGATAACTCAAAAACTAATTTTTTAAACGAGTACTTTTCATATTTCTTAAAACAAAATATATTAATATGAAAAAATCAGAAATCATCAATAACTTAAAATTGGTTGACTTTAAAACGTTTTTGATAGCATTTTTTTTTAATTCCTTGGGCAAGATGCTTTTATAAACCAATTTTTTACAGACAAAAATCGGTTACAAAAAGTTGCCATTTTTCGCCAACCCACCAAATTTGGAGTGCTAAAAAATGACATAATTCCGCCAATTTTTAAAATCATATATAAAAAATTATTTGTTTTACCGTCTTTAAAATGGGAGAATTTTATAAATTAAAATCTCTCTCTCTCTCTCTCTCTCTCTCTCTCTTCTCTCTCTCTCTCTCTCTCTCTCTCTTGAAGATGTGCTCCTTTTAACGTGATTTATTTCATTGTTATAATTAAGAAATTCATAGAAACTTATTATATGTAAGTTTAGATTCTGTTCTTACGGGAAAAAATTAAAATAAGTGACAATTTACAATTTCAATTATTTATAAAAGTTTAAAGAAAAGGGGGAGATACTGTCGTACCGAAATTTTGGCTATTTTACATAGAATAAACGAATAATTTTCATTTGAATTAATACGCGAAATTTTCCACATACAAATAAGGACGCATGTTTAATTCTCAGTTTGTTTTTTTTGTTTGTTTGTTTTTGTTGCTTTTTTATTGTCACATCTTTACAGATAAGAATGAAAATAGATTAAACGAATACATTTTTTACAACTTTAACTCAAGCAGCAATTAAAAACTGAATTTAAATTTTTATTATATGTACAAAAATTCTTTAGAAAAATAAAACTATGTTTCAAAACATTCACGAGTTTAGGGTTACATTTAAAAAAATAATATTTTAAATATAAACAAAAAAATAACAATTCCTAAAATAAATGATCATTGTAATACCTAGGGTTGTGCAAACCGCGGACATTTTGAAAGTCCGCTTAATTGTTTAAAATATTTTAAATCGTCAATAAAAAATGGAAAATTAACTTTTTAATGTTTTCTTTTAGGTTTAATATAAAGAACAATTCCAAGTTTATGCGTTATAAAAAAGAAGAAACAAATTTCTCTTACATAAAACCTAAATTTTTGCATTAAAAAGTAAATTCCCGTGAATTCCCGCAAATTCTTAATCTTTGTTGACAGTTATCGCATCTTAACGTGTGTACCATTTGTTAGTATGGAGGACTATACGTATAAAAAAAATATTTTCTGAAGCAAAATCAAATTACTAATTTAGCATTTCCTTGATGGCTCACGATTCAACTCTTAATATTATTGAAAAAGAAAGCTGGGGAAATCAAAATTATAATGTTAGAAATTATTTATAATAAAATTTTAACTGTAATATCTGTTTTCTGGATATAAACGGGAGAATTATTTGTTTCCAAATAAAATAATAAATTTCTTCAAAGAAATACAAGTATAATTATACACGCGTCACGGATTCGAACCTATTAACTTATAGACACAGAACACAGTGAAAACAACAACAGTTTTCCCCAAAACCCAGTTTTTCTTTCTCTTAGATCCATCCGTAATAAGAATGATGACAATTTTTAATTCAAAATTTATTTTCAAAAATTTATAAAATAAAAACCGACATATATTGTGTCATTATTTTTAGCAAGATATTTTTTATACAATATTTTCTTTGATTAGATAAATATGATTTTGCTGTACATTAAAGAAAAGTATTTATTTTACATTTTATAAATTTTTAAAAATCCTGAAAAATAAAATAAAAATGTAGACAATAGGAACTTTTAATATGAAATTCTTTTTAAAATGTTAATATTTAATTAAAAAAAAAAGAAAAAAAAAGATACATATTTTTTCTTATTTACGAGATTTAAGTTTCAATGTTTAAGATGCCCTATTTCCAAAACCGATTTATTAGCGAATTATCTTTTTTTACATATGTCCCGTCATTGAATTGTCTTTCGAAAAATGTAAAATTTATTTATGTACAAAAAAATTACTAAGATCTATGTACGGGGTATCAATGCGCGAAACAAAAACTAACGAAAAGAATTATTAGCATTTTCAATTTAGTAAACATTTATTTACAATAAAAGTTCGTCTTTTGTTACTTCATATACCGAAAGTTTTATTAAAATCGGATAGTTAGTTTATTTTATATGATTTTTAGAAGAATTTCTGTGATCACACTTTTATAGAGCCAGCGATATTTTGCACATAGCTAGTAATACCCGAATTCTTAGCGATTGTTTTTTTAATTATTTGATAAGGAATTTGCTTAATTATTTTCCTCTTACCCCATCTCTTATTTCTCTCTTCGCCCTTTCTCTCTCACTTCTTGGTGTTCCTAAAATCCTTTTAATCTGGTCCTGGAGCGGGTAGTTCTGCTAGTAAATATACATAAGTATATTTACTTTTTCATTGTTATATATTGATATTTTTGGTTACAGAGTTTCAACGTTGTATATTTTGTAATAAATAATACCTCATAATATCCGCTTTTGATTGTATAATATTGCACTACAAATAAAAAAAGAAAACCTACCATCTTTGGTTTAGAAGAAAGTTTTTAAAAATGGTTAGGTGTATACTTAATTATGAGCAATGCTGTATACATACAGTGCACACACAGACACAGACACACACACACACACACATAATGAAAAGGGTTTTTATCAAAGAAGGTTCTATATATAAAAGAAATACATATTAATCATTTGACCAGCCAATAATTACTCTTCTAACAATTTTGACATTCTTGTTATTAATTCTTACTTAATTAGGATCTATCGGCCTTGATTATTGTGTGAACAAATAGGAGTTGAAGAAAAATACTCATGTCAGTAAAGAAAGTGATAAATTAAAAACGGCAGCTTGTTTGGATTTTTTCTTCGTAAATAATTAATTAAATTGGCTGATATATTTTGCTGGTGGCAAATTTTCAATTTTCTTCTTTCTTTGGGGTGAGAGGCGCTGCAGTTTTCAACTTCCCCTCATTTAACAAAATCATTTCTCGTTTATTTCAAATTGCGCTGAAAAATTATTTTCCCAATAATTTAGCAGGAAATTTCACATCTCATAAGCATCAACTTCTGCCACCCCCACGTTTCTCGCCTTGTGGAGCTGTCAATATCCCTTACAGAGGGATAAGACTCTCTCAAAAGGGAGTTCTGTGTATGACACTAAACTGCATCTGGTGGTGAGGCTCCAGTCCTAGAACTCTGCGAAGTATGGAGTACTTCCTCATTGCCATTATAATTAGATTCACTCTGCCCTGGAATGATAGTAGCTATTAGGTTCCCATCTATGGGTCAAATAGATGTTTTTAAAAATTTTGTATAAAAAAAACTCTTAAGAAACAGCAACACAAAAAATATAAATAAGGAGCGCGATTCCTTAACCTCGATACATCAAATAATTCTAGACATGTCGTTAAAATCAATCAATCAAACAAACAAACACGTGTTTGTGTCTAAATTTGCATGAATTCACACTGTTTTATGTTTAGCGCAAGTTATGTTACCCAAAGACGACTAGATCGTACAAGGCTTATTATCACTTGTCGGTACTATAAGTTCAAGATAGAGAATAAGTCTGGATATGGTTGGAAGAAGAAACTTTCAGTTTTATCAGAACATGACATTCTAATAACTGTAGAAAATAGCCCAAATATTACAATTAATGATTTCAAAAATAATTTGGAAGGCACTGGAGTGAAAGTCAGAAAAAATAATATATTACTAGAACCCTACACAAAACAAATCTATGAGAATGCTGTCCTTGCAAAACCACTTTTCTAAAGCTTTTCTTATTTGAAAGCTTTTCTTGGGTTTGCAAATGGACATATTGATGATCCTGTCTCATTTTTACCTTGTATAGATGGGTACTACAGCCAACCCTACACACAATTTTTATTTTTTAATCTTTATAACAAACAAGTGAAGCATACGCGAAAACCCTTGCTACTTTTAAAAGATCTTTACAAAAAAAACCCGTAAACTAGAGATTTTTCAAATTCGCGCTTAGATACGAAAGTATCAATCACTTATCCTTTAGAATTCACAAACAAGCATGTGTTATTCAGCAGTTTACGTCCCCAATCCAATAAGCCTGGTGGTATATCATATACTGTTTGGGGCACCTTGGGTAGTGGTAATGATGCTAAGGCCCGAAACCATGTTCGACCCTATAGTCATCATCTGATGAAGGCTCTATTGCACACATAACTTATACCATATATAATTTCTAATACTCTAAAAAGTTCAGGTAAAAACAATTGAGATGAGATACCCTCCAATTAGCCAACCACCCCCTTCTCCCTCAACCTACATTCAAAAAACATCAATAATTCAATTTACCTACGACTCGCTACAATTTAAGAATTATCCAATTTAGTTAAAAAATTAAATTTTCTAAATATTTTTTTCAACACATAAACCACCTTCCAATAAAAATCCTGATTGATTAACCGGCGCAATATAACAATTACTGTAAAGCTCCCGATACCAATTTTAACACGACTGGTAAGCAATTCATATTCTTTAAACGTCAGTTTAGTCTGAACACCTAAACTCAGTTATTCATGCTTCAAAAGACTCAGTATTTTTATTTTTTAATCTTTGAATATATATATATATATATATATATATATATATATATATATATATATATATAAACAATCGTGTAAAAAGTTTATTAAATCAAAAAGTGATGAAATGCTGGCTAGCAGAGCAATATAAAAACTAAAAGAAATTAAAATCTTGCCATCTTACTATAGTTTTTTAAAGTAACTATGGAAAAGAGGGCAATCATCAAATGAAATGTTCATGGGATGATTGTGCCCTCTATTCTATTGATACATGCAACATAGTAAAAAGTTTATATATATATATATATATATATATATATATATATATATATATATATATATATATATATATACTTGAGTCTACGAAGAAACCAGTCGCAAACCAATAAATCTGTACGATATGACTGGTTCTCACTTGCCAGATATAATAAATCACTATTCGATAACTGTAAGAAACAAGTTTTATAATTTTCAGAAGGTATCAGAAAAATATACTCCAAATGATGAATATAAAAACTTAAAAGCAGCCAAACAAAGAGCCAAATATAATGTTACCTGAGAGCAATGAGAAAAAAAAAACGAGATAGCATAAAAATATCCCTTCGTAATAAAAAGACAAACAACAATGTGCAGCAATTAAAGAAAACTGAGAGAGAACTAAAACATAAAAAAGATCAACTAGAATACATCCCAGACGAAATAAATAAAATCAGAAATTCTGTAGAAAATAGACAATTTCAAGTAGCATGGCAGACAGTAAAGGAGGTTAGTGGTAGGAAAAGCACATTGAGATCGAAGATAAACTGTCAGCCAAGAAGATAGACTTCTGAAATGGAAAGAATACCTCAAAAACCTGCTTGGAAACCCTCCTAAAATGACAGATTAACATACCCAAGAAATTACTAATATCGAACTAGATATCAAACTAAGAAACTTTACAGGGTATGAAGTTCGATGAAGTTCTGAAAAATATAAGTAACAGAAAAGCTACAGGCCTCAACGAAATGCCTCCTAAGGAATAGAAGTCAAGGAAATTTGACGACACAGTTCTTCACTGCTGTGTATAAACAAAAGACAATAAAGAAAACATCGGAATCACTAAGAAATACATAGGTATAACATTTTCTGTCATAACTGTGAAGGTTTATAATGCCCTTCTCAATCGCATCCGATCTTGAGTTGAGAAAATTCTTAGGAAAAATCAAAACGGTTTTCTGAGAAATCAATCTACAACTTCTCAATAATAATGGTTTGTAGATGTCACTTATCAGGGGAGAAAAAAAGAAGTAAATGAATTTAAAGAATTTCTTACAATTGAATATTGTTATTCATATCTTAATTTCCGATTACAATTTGCTTTTATCTACTTTTGTATTGGATGGAGATAATTAAGGTCATACCAACTTTATCATTTTGCAATTTTTCCAATTAGATTGTAGCACTCACCCCCTCCCGACAAATTAACCCTTTTTGCTGCCAACGGCATACACTTAGAGCAAAATATTTGTTGCAAACTGTACACAGATTAACATTTTTGTCACGTAGTAGCTCAATGTATATCATTTTTCTATTGGCTGCTCGTTGACTAATTCAATGTTAATGTATAGAAACATCGGGAGGAGGTCCAAATGTGATGAAGGATTGTATAAAGTTTTATTTGCAAAATATCATAATTAAAGGGGAGTGCTTTATTGTTTTCACGCTATTCTACTATGACAAATAATTATTTATCAAATTAATAAGTTTTGTATATATTATCAATTGACTTGTTTGAACATATCATCTATTTTGCAAATTTTCTGAAAATAATTCGCTCACTCTACAAGGATTTAAAAAAAAAATGTTTTCAATTGATTTAAGGAAACAAATGCATACCTTCAAGATGCATGAATGCTTTTATATATTGGTCTATATACTATAGCATAGTCACCAATGATTGCCATGTCGATTATGGTTAAGCATTGAATGGGGAGGGGAAGACACAAAAAAACCAAATCGTTTTAGCGTTAGGACCTTCGTTGCTTTATTCAGGCAGTGGGGGACAAGAAAAAATGGACAACGGACACCATGTGCGGGCTGTCTTCTATGTTTTTATAGGAATCATCTCTTCTTGTGTCTTCGATTTATTCCTGATTCTCTGTTCACGCGAATGTTTGTCTCCTCATAACCCAGCCCCCAAAAAGGAAAAAGAAGCCGGATCACGAGAAATCTGTGGAATATATATATATATATATATATATATATATATATATATATGGTTTAACAGAACACCCCAACCCACTTCCGGCTTGGGTGGGTGACATGGTCATCCCCTATCACCATTTAGATGGTGACCTTTGCAAGACCGATCCAGGGTTCTGAATCAAACATATCTTGTTACAACTAGCCCACTGGAAGAGATGCTGGATTTTTGATAACCCTTTGCTTACAATGCTACAATATCTTATTGAGATTAACACCCACTCTCTGAAATCCAGATCTATTATAATAAATCTAGCAATTGAATGAATTCTCTTCATGAGAAAGGTTGAAGAAGGAATTGACAATAATTTAATGATAAAACTAACAAAATGGGTGCCATTCAATTCCTATGGATATGGATCTATTTGAAATTCCCGCATCAAATATGGTAGGTATTTTTTTATTTATGATTTATAATTCTTTACTAATCACCATAGAATGACTCAATGAATAATCATTAAATAATTATATTTGTTATAATTGCAAGGCGAGTTATGAAAGGATGAAAAACAAGTAAAATTAAGATGAAAGAAATACTGGTCAAAAATTAATTGTTCATCTTATAAAAATTCAATATAACAATATCCTTATATTCAAAGGTGGATTGAAAAGTTCATAGGATGATAATATATTCGCTGTTGACTTTTTAACCAATGAGTTCCAAGCAACACTGCACACTTTTTTTTTATTATAAAAGATCAGTTGGGATGTACTTATCTATGGGTGGTACTTTAAATACATATTTTATATTTGATATCTGATCATGATGATGTTGATGATTGCTTCAAAGGAATTCTAATGTTTACTCACCATGCATTCAACCAGGTTTTTCTAAAAATATTTTCCTCCCAACTCTTTAAAAACATAAAAAGCACAAAAAGTGAACGAATGATAACAAAAAACTGACTGTTGAAAAAAAATCGCCGGTCTGAAAATACACAGTCACAGTTTCTAAGAAGGTAAAACCAGTTTATTCTGAATTTGCATCGAACTTTGAATAAGAACCTACAACAAGACACCATTGAATTTTATGAATAAACATTATATATATATATATATATATATATATATATATATATAGTGCCACGCACCCCCCCCGAACATCGTCATTGTTATTGTGAACAAATTTAAAATAAGCCTATTAATTCTGCATCCAAACACCAATTTGTAAAGTAGAAAATCCACAACATCAGAAGCGAGAGACTGGTCAGTGGCTATAGAAGGCGTTTGGCTAAAGTAATCGCTACTAAAGGAGGTTCTATAAGGTACGAATTAAAAGGGTTCACATATTTTTGTCAAATCTTCACTTTTGGTGAAACAAGTCCCTTTTTAAAAAATAAATAATGGAAATACATCCTTTTCTGTTTGGGTTCATTATTTGGAACGTCTACTTTACAAAATTCATGTTTTGATGCTCATTTAATAGGTTTATTTTGAATTAGTTCACAATAACAATGGCCCTGTCTAGGCGGTTCACAAATTTTTGCCTGGCACTATCTATCTATCTATTATCTATTATTATACTAAAGCTGAGCAAATCCAACTTTGCCAGCTAAAGGCTTTTTTTTCTATGCATACTAATGATATACAAACTATCTCAGGATATTATCGTATCATTAATCTAATCATTGTTTGAAAAAAATTCCACTTCATTTGCTTCTAATTATCGTAATTTACAATTAAGTCAAAGACCGACCAATCTCTGTCATAAGTATAGTTTATTTCTCTCACTCTCTCTCAATACATGTAGAATAGAGGGTAGTATGAGGAGAAATCATCAACTGTGCCTGACTGTTGACTGTTTTACCCCTCTCTCTCTCTCTCTCTCTCTCTCTCTCTCTCTCTCTATATATATATATATATATATATATATATATATATATATATATATATCTTTTTATTATCTACATACATTTTTCGAGGGAAGCCTAAAATGCTTTTTTGACAAAATTACTTTAGCGATGAGAACGTTTTGAAATAAAATAAATAATGCGATAATTCCCTGATTTTTGGTAAATTATTTTCTGTAGAAAATAATTTACCAAAAATCAGGGAATTATCGGATTTAAATGAAATTTTCAGTGTTTATTTATCAATGAATGATTTTTGTAACGCATTATTTATTTTATTTCTAAACGTTCTCATTTTTTATGTTGGGGGCGTAACATTTTTTGCGAGTTGGTCATTTTCGGTACCAATTACAGTATAAATAAAGAGATAAAAGACCAAAGTTATGAATAGAAACAACAACAAAAAAAATTTACGGTGGCTTTTCTATGAGAAAATAAGTACCGAAAATCGAAAAATAAAATATAAAAAAACAGTATATAATTAATTTTTTGGAGATTTCTTTTTACTCATTTCGATAATTATTTAATTATCTTATAAAAGAAAAAATTATACATCGATATTTTTTCTGCTTAAAAAGGGGGCTAAATTTTCAATAGAGTTTTTCTTCAAAACTTATTACTTTTTGTATCTAAAATAAGGTTTGTATTAGATAGATATTTATTTCTAGAAACTAAAAATATAACATTTGAAACTTAACATCAGGGTTTTCATATTTTAAATGAATTTTATATATTAATTATTCATAGAAAAAATACTAAATTGAAGTTTTGAAATAGAATAACTGATGCGTTATAAAATTCATATCAACACTGAAAATTTCATTAAAATTGGAAAATTCCCTGATTTATTTTACATTATTGTGATTTTTTAACAATATAACCCGAGCTCAATGGGTGACCCAGCGGGTCACGGGTTTTCTAGTATATATATATATATATATATATATATATATATATATATATATATATATATATTTCAAGCTACCAGATTGAGTCAAAGTTTTTTTTCGGATTTTCACTACTGAATTTTAGCAACTTGTATACCATCAATTTGATACAACTTGTCCAATCATTGCTGAATTATTTATTCTTTATTTTGTATCTTTGATAATGAGTGATGAAATAATTCGAGTCATTTTACACTTCCTGAAGAGTTGAATGACAGTCAAGTACAAGTACTCATACATTGTCGGCAGAACTTGGTCCTTCACAAAGTACCATCAATCAACACCTCTATAAGTTCGGCTGTGGGAATAGACTGTCTTTCTGTAGACATTAGTAATATTATTTGAATTTTTATTTGATGAACCATTATCAATTTTTGAATAGAATTTCTTTCTTCTTAATTTCACTGGTTTTTCATCACAATTACTCTTTCTATGGCCATTAGTAATATTATTTGAATTGTGTCAGAGAAGTAAAACCTTTGTGCTTTATCATGAACCAATGGTTAACAACACCATATTGCTGACCATTTTATATCTACAACAAAGTCGATCCTTACTGATTGCTCAACAATTGTAGCCTTGAGCCAGGCTAAGCAAAGTGAGTCACTAAACAAAGCTTCCTATTTAGGGAATCTTTGACGTGGAGCAATGGTTAGCAATTTATCTGTGCAGACTCTTCTATAATGAGCTTAATCCTCATTGCAGCCTTGTGGCAGACTAAGCATAACAAATATCAACCTGAGTGCCTGTTATAGTGTGTGGTTAACGAGCTAAGCTTGCAAACTATTTACTAGTGTAGTGAGTTTGATCTTTACATGGTATCTCACTTTTGAATGGCCTTGTACTAGAATAAGTTAAGCTAAGTAAATATCTATGGTTGACTTTACTGATATAAATTAATCAAGAAAATGTTTCATCTAGGAAATTTAAACAATTAGAATTATGTAGAATTTTTGTTCGTCAAAAAATGATGCCTATCGATGGGGTAAGATCAGTCTAAAAAAGAGGTGTTCTGGGAATAATACTAAACTGCATCTGATGGTAAAGATCCAGTTCTGGAGCTTTTCTTTCATCTTAATTTCAGATTCTTTTTATTTTACTCATTCAGATCATCTGTCTGCAGACACTAGTGAAAAGCACAGATTAGAAATAAAAAGAAGCTCTTGTAGCTCAAGAGATAGAGTAGCTGTTAGAGAAAAACAAGTTTTCCAAAGCAAAAGTGGTGTGATGTTAAATTTCACCGGTGCCTTCTTATCGTTTATTTCTGATTTGTGTTGAACAATTGTAATGAAAAGTAGCTAAAATTAAACGATTGATTGGTTGATTTTAATGATAAGTTAGGGAATCGCGTTTATTGTAGATTCATATTTACATTTTTTGTGTTTCTTAAGAGTTTTTTTTAATACACGGTTCTATCGAATACAAATAATTTTAAACAGATATATTTGATCCATAGATGGTACCCCAAAAAGTACTACCACTTCGGGTCAGAGTGTACCTGTGAGTAATAACAATGAAGGGGTACTCCACACTCCCCATATCTCCAAACAGGAGCCTCACTATCAGATGCAGTTCAGTGTCATACTCATACTTTATTTGTTTTGTTTTTTATGATCAAATACTTTATTGGCAATTCCTACCTCATCAAGTTTTCCTTAAACTGCACAAGATTTTATCAGAACAATCATGTGTTTAAGGCTACGCATGCGTTCTGTCTCCAAAATATGTTTCATTATAACCCAGATGTAATTTTTTTTAAATTACATAAGCAAAGTTCACAAAATTGTCTATTGGTTTTAGACTTCAAAAAGTATCCATTACATTTCTGATAAATTCCTTATCCGGGAAATAAACTCCGATACATGCTATGTTGTGCAAATGACAGCTGTATTCATTAAGTGACAGTATTTGATACAGTTGAAATAATGGAAATTAGTTACAACCAAAGTTTTCTACACTACTTAACGGGGGAAATGAATTGGCAATGTGTGTGGTGTGTCCTCTCAGATTTAAAACTATTAAAACGTTGGATTCAGTTTTGTTTTTATTTTATTTTATTTCCATCATTTGAGACTGTTTTGTACGAGAGAGAGATTCAAATGTACTTGCTTAGAATAAAATTGTCTCAGATTATTTGCATTTGTTTCCCATTTATCAGCCTTAATTTCTCTATATAGTTTGCTTTCTTATTCACTAGCATATTTAGAAATTTTATCAAATGAAAAGATTAGTTAAGGATTGGAGTTGTTGATCTTTCGTAAATAGGGGTTCCTGCTGATACTTTTGGCAGGGGTTTGCAATTGGTCAATTCCGGGCGTTGCTGCTGATCCCGGAGTGGGTAGGGGCAAGTGTATTTAACCCTCTGCAAACCATTCACCCCAAATAAACCTAATTGAATATTGCCGACATAAAAAAAAGTCTCACTGGATGATTTTATGGGTTGATCTTTTAAAAGATTTTTAACTTATCATAAATGGAATATGGAATCATATAATTAACACCCACATCAACAAATACCTGGCAATAATGAAACTGACTTTACAAGTGAAAATCCGGATATATTCAGTCAGAACGGAATCTTTCGTTAATAATGATTTAATTTTAATTGTATTCATTAAAAATCTATTTCCATGGATAAGAATTAAAATTTCAAGCATTGTATTATTTTACTTTTTCATTATTTTTTTTTAATCTATATTTTTTCTCATCAAATAATCTTCTTTTTTCTGCGCCACGAGTTGATGTTATTTCTACAGTAAGACGATCTAAAAACATATCCATGTTATACTAATAGTGAAGAGAATGAATTACACATAATATTTTATATGCAAGATATACATGCAGGTGGCATTACAAAGAAAGAATACACAAATGTATCCCATAGTATGTAGCATAGTCGCCGATCACAGCTATATCAGTGATAGCTAATCGTCGAATGGGAAGAGGAAAACAAAAACACAACACGGCTTAAGTTTTAGGGCCCCGTTGCTTTATTTTTCTATTCAGTCTCTGAACGTGAGAAGAAATGAATAATGGATACAACGTAGATGCGAGTTTCTTCTATGAACATGACTTATATCTTGATTCGTTCTCGGTTTCTTGTTTATGCAAGCTTTTGTCTCCTCACACACCAGCCACCAAAAGAAAAAAAAGGCAAAATCAAGAAATTGGGGTTCACACAATACCCCACCCACAATTTTATCTCGGGTGGGGGACATCGTCCGGTCACCCTCCGTCACCACTGAGATGACCATCGCTCACGACCTCGGCAAAACCCGGTCCAGAGTGATAGATCAACCATCTTTTGTTGCAACTAGACCACTGCTGGCCTTTTTTCCTAACCTATATATTCGCGTCCTGGTACCATTTGCTTACAATGTTACAGATTAAACTATACATATATTGTTTCAGGAACAATTAGTATGTACGAAAATGAAAAAGGCTTACTTCATGAGTGTAGCTCATGTGGCTTTTCCGTTCCCTGGTAAGGTCCAAGACAACGTCTCTATTATTGAAAGGACAGAGGCAAAAGAAGTTGAGAAGGGGATTCTTGTATTGTCATGTGACACCGTATGAGCCCCTAACGAATATGTAAATTATCTAATGAAGATAATCATTTATTGTATCCCTACAATACTTCACTCACTTTAGACGACCATAAGGTTTGATGTAGAGGTACCACCTCTTCTATGCAGAACTTATTGGGCTTCAAAGAGAAGGTTCTAACGTCAAATCATTTTCCTCTCATCGAAAGAAGATCTCTACCAATAAACAAAAATGAGCGGGAGATAATGTTTCTACGAAACGTAACTAATCACTCAGAAATGTAATTTTCAAATTTTAAAAAGAAAATTGATTAATTATTTGTCTTACTAAAATAATTATTTAGATTTAATTAAACAATTCTAATTAGTTTGGAGGAAGTATAGGAATGTTATACAAGATATACTTTTTATATCTCAAATTAGAAACGGTAATACGAGGGTGTGTCAAAATGTTTGTTACTGTATTCGAATTAGACTACGTTGCTCGTTCATCTGTGTGACTTTCAAATTACACACGGAGTGAAGCAATACACAACGTGTCAGCGCACCAACTACCACGATACTACCAAATACAGAGGGTACCGTCTAAGGCTTGAACTGATTCGGTCACGTGATATACGCGCCTCAAACTAGCACATACCAAAATATAGCAAAACTCTCTCTAGTATTAGGGAGATTTATATCTCCTACATTGGTAAACTAACCAAAGAAAGCAATGTATTTTTTCCACTTAATTATGTAGAAAATAAGGAAAATATAGTAAGTAAATAATAGGTCTTTCAAAATTAAAAAAAAATATGGATTCACCGTCGTTGTACATTTGGGAAGGCATTTTTCATAAGGTTGATTTACACAAAATATTATCTGTGCAAGGCTTGGTCATTAATAGAGATTTGTTGAACAGTTCATATGTTGGGATATCTTATGAAGAAAATAGAAATCTTTTGTATGATCAAGGGGTCACTACAGAGGTTACGGACCTATTCAGGTGAGGTCATTGTACCTAATGGCAAAAGGTGCGTTACTGAAAGAATTGCATGAGAGCCATCCAGGAATTTCATGGATGAAGTCTCTTGCTCGTAGTCACATTTGGTGGTCTAAAATGGATGCAGATATTGAATTATGTGTGAGAAGTTGTGCCATGTGCCAAGATAGTGCAAATATGCCTCAGGCTAGTGCATTGCATCCCTGGGAATGGCCAGGAAGGCCTTGGTTCAGAGTGCACATGGATTATGCGGGCTCTATCCAGGGCAAGTGGATTCTAGTGATTGTCGACGCCCACAGTAAATATATAGATGCACATGTTGTGTCATCACCATCTTCTTCAGAAACAGAAAGGATGTTGAGACGCACGTTTGCCACACATGGGAGTCCACATGTGATCGTATCTGACAATGCTAGCAGTTTTACTAGTATGGAATTTTCCAAGTTCTGTACTCTAAATGGCATTAAGCATGTTAGATGTGCACCATACCACCCCTCCTCGAATGGACTGGCTGAGCGTGCCATTAAGAGTGGTCTTAAAAAGTTACTGGAGATTTAGAAACACGATTATTGCGTGTATTAGCCCGATACCGTTTATTTCCGCAATCAACAACGGGTCAATCACCAGCAATGCTATTGATGGGCCGTCAGCCTCGATCTCGTCTGGACCTTGTGTATCCAGATTTATCTATCCAAGTCACCACAAAAATAGATGATACTTAAAGAACAACGGATAAATATCGTAATGAAAGGATGTTCCATATTGGAGATAGTGTTAGTGTGGTGAATTTTCAAGGGAGGCCAAAATGGCTGTCCGGAGTTTTAGAGGAGCAGCTTGGTCCACTGACTTTTAGAGTGCGATTAGAGGATGGTCGATTATGGAAAAGACATGTGGATCATATTCGCGCGAATATTCCAACAGAACCTGTTGTGAGAGGTCCAGAAGAATCAAGGCAGCCTCGGGGGAGTCGGGAACAAACAATTACAGGGCACTCAACATCTTTTGCACAGCTTCCTGCACCCTACAGAGATAGCAGTCTTTCAACAACCGGTGACAGCTTGGAAGATGAACATCCCAGAACTCGCATGAGAACACGTTTTCAGAAAGGCAAAGAGGAGGAAAGAAGGAACAATACTGAGAATAAACCCAAAAGACAGCGCACCAACATGAAACCAGACACAAAAGGGAAACGACTCAGTGCCAGCCCCTTAACTGGGGAAATTGCTGTTCAGGAATCTCCAGAGGCTACAGATGATGATGATGTGACTATGTCCGAGAGTCGGACAACGCTTCCTATAAGTAATGGGAGTTCTTGCCGGAGTTCTGAGGAGGGACCTATGGATGTTTCAAGCTAAGTGGGGAGGGATGTGGTATACTAAGAAACAGAAGCACCGTTTCTACCATCGTTTTGTTATGAAACGGAAGTACTGTTTCAGCCATCTTGTTTTGTTGCAAATAAAAGGTGGAAGTGATCACTTCTTGCTGTTAACGTCAGCTGGTTTACACGTCTTATTATTCGCTAAGCGCGTTATAACAGTTGGCGACCCGTCAAATTAACAACGGTTTCTTCTTTGATGAGGGGGGTGCTGATTTTCACAGGTCAATGAATTCTCTTCGTTCTCTCTCACCGGTGTAGAAACATTTATGGACGAAGGGTAGGAACAAGAAGGATTAGTGTCAATTCAGTCAGAAAGTTTTGAAATGAAATAACTGATGCATTATAATATTCATTCATTGATAAATCAACGCTGAAAATGTCATTAAAATCGGATAATTCCCTGATCTTAGGTTATTTTTATTTTCAAATGGGAGGGAGATTAAATTTGTTTTGTAAAACACGGATTTTTCGACAAATTGAGTATACTTAGTATACACTCAAACCATTTTTTATTCTATTTCACTCTGTCCCTTTCTGGACTGAGGCTTAAAATAAATGGTTAATCCACCAGAGATTCCAGATATACTACACATGGCCAGTTTATTCAGGGGGTTCATACATGTACACATGAACAATGCCAAAAATACCCATGTTCCCTACGTCCAAGGTCCCACAGGGGTCGAACTACTCCGACACTTAGGTGCAATGTGGTAGGAAGTGCTACAAGATTGGAATACCTGAGACCAGGCTCATCTCGTTCTTCTCTGCTACCTCCTGTCCGAAGTCAAGAATATAGCCAAAGAAGAAGAAGAGATACTACACCCTATATTACTGTCAGCTCTTGTATCATTTAATACAGGAGTCTCTTTTTTAGTTATATCTTTTCAAATTACTAATTATTTACGCTATTGTTATAGCGTCAAATAATTATTCTTAATACAAATAATTGGCACACCATTATATAGTTGTGTGGTGATTAATAAAAAAATAAATTAAACCAAATAAAAATAAATAAAACAAAATTAGATTAAATAAATAAAAAATAAATAAAAAGACACACAAAAAATAACTCCCAGAAAGCCTGAGACCGGAAGAGCTCTCATGGCATGTGCAGAAAAACCCCGAATTCTTTGCGCCCAAAAAGTTTTTTCTGTCCTTTTTACCGCAGGACTTTGAAGAAGAAACACCTATTGACTTCCTCGGGAAAATATGTCTCCTCAAAGAAATAGTGTGAATCAACGAATCTTTAAACCCTAAAGTTATCCTTATCTTTGTTTCTTTCGCTTCTTTTCCTAAATTCCCTTTCAGCTTACCAGTCGACAAGAAGGAAGAACCGGCTATATTGAGGATTAGACACAAATACGAACGTAATAAACCACATAGAACTAACAACCAACCAAAACCAAAATAGTTTCAAGTATTTAATAATATCTTAATCATAAATTAAGACTAATTTCATCTATCTAAAAATTTATGATTGAAAATAGGCAATTTTGTGCAACAAATTTTCCGATATTACTATACATTTAAAAATTATAACTAACGATTGTTCTTTTTCGTTTACGGAAGATTTACTGTGATATAAGTTATTCCTTGTTGCTATCCCCAGAGAGAAAATTGTTTTGTTTTTTAAGTAAATTTAAAAAAAAAACAATTTTCTCTCTGGGGATAGCAACAATTGTTTCAATCGGCGTGTCCTTGCTGTATTGTTATTTTTCTTACATTTTTTGACTACGCAGTGTAACTTTCGTGGATAACATTTTGCAGATGTAGGCCTATGTAGATTTTGTCCCAGCGTAAGCAATTTTAGAGATGAAAAACTTGAAAAAAAAACAAAAAAAATGAGTTTTCTTCCCTAAATAATTGCTCATACCTATCTCTGTGTGTGTGTGTGTGTGTGTGTGTAAGACAACATTTGGAATAAGCTACGCTGACGTCAGACCAGAAGAGAATTTATTTCAGGTCTGCTTCTAAAACGATATAAACACAATGAAACACATGAATTAAGAAATACTGTAGTAAAGATAAGTGACACGGTAACAACAATAATCTTATGGGTGTTTTAAAAAATCACTTACAAAAATCCCTCATTCTGTTACCTTCGACTTAGCTTTGCTATGTCTATTAATAAGTCACAAAGTCAAAACTATCTGTAGTGTGATTGCCTTTTTTCTCAAAGACGATTATATGTAGGTTGTCCCAGAGTTGGAAATCCCATTATTTTTTTTATTTATGGTGCATAAATAAAAAAGAAAAACAAAGAATGTGGTATACATTGAATTACAAAGATAATGTACTATAATTGTTTTCAATCTCTATCATAATTGTTCTACATGTAAGAAAAATACACAAATTATACTGCGTTTTCTATTTTTTATTTTTTGTCATTTTTAAATTGGTTACACTTTTCTTATTCTGAGATTAACTCCCAAAACGTTTTCAAGAAATGTAGAGCTACTGTGGCAGTTTTTTTTTTTTTTTTTTTTTTTTTTTTTGTCTATACATTAAAAGTTGGCAATGAAGGATTTGCATAACATTTAATTTGAAAATCCATGATAGGTTTACATTCATTAAATTCATATATTTTTGTGAAATTTCAACATCCTAAAACTGATGATGACATAAAATAATTCTGTGGCAATGTTATGGACTATACATTGTGATAGCGTTTGTTTCAACCTTGTGGTGTAACTCAAGATGACATGACAGTTTCTTCAACAATAAAAGTAAGTTTGTTTATCCTCTATAGAAATCAATATGGTAGCAGTTATAACGTCTCCAGAAAGATCAGTATGGGCAACATTTTATGAGGAATCCATCATTAAAACTGACCTTCCAGTTCAACGGTCTACTTATTAAATATTGTTAAGTTTCTTATTAGTATCGTGCAAATAAACAAAACGACATTGCTGGGGTATTTATCAAATAAGGACGTATTATTTAATCATGCCCTATTTCTCCCAGATTCCCGTTCTGGTTACATTTGCAGTATAAATCATAAACTTATTAATCAAGTTTAGATATATCAGTTTGTATAGTTATATTTGTGTGTAAACCTCATCATATACGTATATCTCTGTCTGTCCTTCTATTAACGAACAAAACATTATCACCAGTGATATATTCCAAGAATGACAACTATTGACGCATAAAGTTAGTGATATATAATGGCAATGTAAATAACTGGTTTTTCCTGCCTTGCCAGGTTAGATATTTACTGGAGTGTAATCTTGTCTCCGAGTATATATATATATATATATATATATATATATATATTATATATATATATATATAGAGAGAGAGAGAGAGAGAGAGAGAGAGAGAGAGAGAGAGAGAGAGATTACACAGTCTAGGAGAAGGAAAACTCTTAATTCAAACCTGTTAAACTCCGCTTAAAAACTGACCCTGTATCGCATCCTGCTCGTGCGGAGGGTTTGATATATATATATATATATATATTATATATATATATATATATATATATATATATATATATATATATATAATCCCTCGATATTTCCAGCAGATTGAGTTCACGAAGCGGCAACAAAATTGGCTATGCTTAAGTATCTTGTATAAATTGGTGTACTGTAATTTGTGTATTATTTTGTGCACTATTTTTCCATATTTTTCAGCCTAAAAGTTAGGAGTTCATGTTATACACGAGAACTATATAATTAACTTTTTCCGGCTATATTTGAGACGGGGTGGCCGAAAGTAAGTTATATCCATAGTCGAAAATAATGTTTTACTCAGTTGTATAGAAATATCCATTGAAATTTGTGTTTGATTATAATTTTGTTTCTTGTAATGTGAGCTGATTTTCGATGCAAGATTTTTGCATATTTGTTCAAACATGTCCGTGTGTTTTAAGACATAATGTAAGTAGAGTCGGCGGAGTGGCCTAATGTCGGTATCACTGGGACAGCGAGGGAATCTATCCTTTTTCATTAGCGCTATATCGGAGAGATTATTTTTGGCGCCTGAAGTGGAGCGCCACACCTACCATCAGTTCCCCATTTTGCTGCACAAATCCAAGCTGTGCTACTCATGTACTGTATGTAAATTATATAAATTCTTATTTTTAGCCCGTACAAACCGATAAAGAGTTGAACAAACACTAGATTTTGGTTCAATTTATTTGCTACAAATTCTAAAATATCAGTGCTTTCTATAGACGATCATTTTCTTTTGCAGAATTTCGTAGTCCAGAGTTAAGTGTGCGTGTTATACATTACTTTTTGAACTAAGCATGTCCCACTGTTTATTTTAAATCATCTTTATTTATATCACCTAATATAAAGTAAAGTTATTACCCTGTGGATATGAACAATAAAATTTCAGTAGGAAATCGACACCTGAGGGGAAAAAATGCAAACTTGAAGAAAAGTAAATTTTATAGTCAAAATGTGTCTGCCTTAAATAAGATTAGAGAAAATTTGTATAGAAAAGATATTTATGTGACGCTTGATAAAACCGGAGATTTTTTGTAAATGATTGTGTAAAAACGAATTGTTTGCTTGTAAGCAAAATTGTTATCATTTGCATTGGAAAATCTTTCGAAAAAAAAGTAAAATAATCAAAGTAATTATTAGATTTAATGATAATTTCGACACTTATTTAATAAAAAACTAATTTGTTAAAAAAAAGTTTCCATTCTAAGTTTTAAATTTGTTGATTGTGGATTTCAATGAGTACACTCTACACTCTAATCCTAGGCAACAATACCTGGGAGCCATAGTTTGATCTAGAAATATTGAGCAGAAATACCGAATCATGTCATTTCTTATACCAGCCTCGATACCTTTTGAACAGCAGTTTTTTGTGAAACACAGGATTGTGCAAGTGCAGCACTTTTCATATTCACCACATCTAACTTTGTGTAATTTTTTATTGATTTTTAACTGAAAATTCACATCAATTTTAAAATTTGAGGATGATAATGACATTAAAAGAAAAACAACGATTCAGATTTTCGCCATAAAAAAAATAAAGTTTCAAAGATGCTTCGACTAATGTGAAACTCCCTAAGATAAGTTGAATGTCGAGGGAACTATTTTTTCTGTTTTTTTTTTTTTTAGATGAGGCTTGATAATTTGGATTATTTGGATTATTCAGGATATTGTCTTCATCTTTATTGTTATCTATACAACGTTTCAATCGATGAGTCCTCCAGCCTTCTTCAGGTATTTCTTGTCAAACTTTGGAACCTTCTCTTCGCACTCGAGAACCTTATCGTCGAACTCGGGAGCCTTCACGGAACTTCGAACCGAACCCTTTATTCAATCCACGGGATTAGACTCTTCTCCAATTGGACACATGGCACAACGGATGTAGGCGTTGGGTTAATACAGTTCTAAGTGACAGTTATCTCTGGGCTGCAGTAGCATAGAATAATTAAGGGCGATAGTAACCTAAAACAATTAACACAGCTTAATACTTGTACTTGGTCATGGTTAACGGAATGAGAATAGTCAACCCTCGTGGATTGAATAAAGGGTTCGGTTCGAAGTTCTGTGAAGGCTCCTGATTATGACGAATTCGACAAGAAGGTTCCTGAGTTCGAAGAGAAGGTTTCCGAATTCTAGAAGTTTCTCGAATCCGATAAGAAATACCTGAAGAAGTTCGAAGGGCACATCGGTCGAAACGTTGTGTAGATAATAATAATAAAGATGAGAACAATAGTCCGTATAATCCAAATAATTCAAATTGCCAAGGGAAGCATTTTGAAAATAATTAGCGTAAGAGTTATTGTTTATTTCTGTCTTGTCAGCTTCAGACACGGTACTTTATATATATATATATTATATATATATTATATATATATATATATATATATATATATATATTTGGATTCATACCTTTCTTCAAAGATTATACTAATACTTTGAAGAAAGGTATGAATCCAAATATATATATATATATATATATATATATATATATATATATATATATATATGGATTCATACCTTTCTTCAAAGTATTAGTATAATCTTTGAAGAAAGGTATGAATCCAAATATATATATATATATATATATATATATATATATATATATATATATATTTGGATTCATACCTTTCTTCAAAGTATTAGTACTATATGAAATGCATGATCATTTCTCCGGAAATTTGATCTCTCAGTAACCGTAAAATACATACATTCCTATGTACTTAATAGTTTAAAAACACCATTCCCCGCATCAGCTGTTAGTGGGCGAGGGGATAAGATATCACACTACCATGCGGTCAGTCTGAGTTCGACCCTACCCAAGGATAGTTGTGTCTAGCCACACTGATGAGGCATGAAATGCCGAAACACGTGTCTTTGGATGACTTATATATATATATATATAGCCTAAAATTGTTGTTTTTATTGTTAGATATTAAAACCGTTTTGAAAAAAATAATTCAAGATTAACTCCAGACGAAGCTAGTAATTTGGGAACCTGATGGGTGCTTGACTCCGTGAGAGAACCTCCCCAGCATGTTATGAAATTAGTTAATATGCCAGTACAAATGCAGTTGGTAAACTACTATTTATAATGTTTGAAAGGGGGCGTTCAAATATTACCCCCCTCCCCACCAACAACAACAACTCCTCTGGATTAGCATACAATTCATGTCCAATAAAATATTGTTTTTCTCATTTGTTACATAAACCAACAAAATTGCTGAAATCGTAAAACATAAAGACACAATGCCATCAATTTCCCCATCGATATTCTCTATACCGATGGTTATTTACTAAGCTTAGATAAGGCTCAAATCCCATCATGTGCGAATGCAGAACCGACAAAATCATCATCCAATTTTAAATTGAACTGGAAATTTCGCTATAATGAGCCGTTTTTTGTTTGTTTAGGGTTATATATATATGGATGCCATGCTGAGGACTTACCAGGAGCGATGATCGTTAGGGACGAGTGACGAGAAAGAGTCATAAGAATACATGCTGTTACCACGACTTGATGATGAATACAGAATAGTAACCAGGTTTGATCGAAGATTTCTGGGATATGTTTGCGGAAAATGGCATAAATTAACGATGCCAAAATGTTAATGGAAACTTGATAAAGCCTTTGAAATTTCGCAATTAAACAGTCACAAAGAAGCAAACGAATTGTACATTAGAGAATCTTAACATTTTTTTTTTTCATTTTATTTCAAATAAAATTTTGGTTAAAAAGAAATTCCTAAAGATATTCATTTCGTTTATTCTACATTTCACTTTGTCATTTTGATTGCTAATTTTGCTTGTTCATATTTATATTAGTTTGTTACATTATCTTTTTAAAAGCTTTAAAAACAAACATCTCATCCTTTGTAAACACAATCTGTTATCCTCTCCTTAATTTCCGGAATTTTCCTTAAACTCTTTACGGAAAATACTGTTCAGCTATGATTACTATTTTGTATTTGTACCAATATCACATCGTTTCACAAAGTGATATAATTCATTTTTAGACATTTTTTGATTTTGGTTATTCTCTTGTGTTCCGTTCAGTGGTGGTGGTGAGTCGGAGTCGGAAATCGGTAATTTGTGCAAGAATCGGTAATTTTTACGTGAGCAGCTTGCCTTAAAATATGCAATATTTTTAAAATATTTTTAAAATATTTTTTAATAGTATAAACTGTGTAAATAACAATAATTTGTCAGTAGTTTCGTAATTGAAAGACATGCCGGTAGATTCAAAGTTAAAGAAAGGAGAAATACAGTTCACTTACTTATTCTAGTGGTGAATATGGCCTTCTCTCGACATAGTCTACAGATATTTTGGGGTTGTGTCGACTTTGGTTGAATTTGTTTATATTTTAGAGATGTTTGTTGTTTGTTTGTTTGTTTGTTACAGTTTACTTGATATTGAATATTAACTCTATGTTTAGAATTGTTTAGAATCTTTGTAAAAGAGTATAATCTGGACTTTTGTTTGTTAATAATTTTGACAAAAAAAGCGAATAAAGTTAGGGATATATTCACTTTTTAGCCTATCCCTCACCAACACCTTTCGAAACGTTCAGTTCTCTAAAAAATTAAATGAAGCCTCAACAAGACCACCACGGATGTAGATGACGTTTTATCAGATTCTGCGTATATGAAAAAACTCTCTTTTTAAAAACCCGCTTCTAGGTGACAATCTTTATTGCTGGATATGTTTGTGTTAGCCAAATCCAAAACCTACCAGCGTCTCTAAAAAAAAATTCAGAGCTTTGGACAGTTTACCAAATAATGTAAAAATTCGATAATTTCGTTGAATTCTCGTCAGTTAGTTTCAAGAGACAAATGACTCTTTTATAAGTTTGTTTATGATTTGTTTCATATCGGCCCTGACGATTCTTTACTTTTTCATCCCTTTTTGCCTTTCAATCTTTTTTTTTTCTTTTTTGTCGCAAGCAATCCTGTTTTTCTTTTACTGTCATCCTTTCTCCTTTCCTTTATTTATTTTTATTTTATTTTATTTCTTTTGTTGTTGTTCTAGCTTTCTCACCTCCACTTCTTTAATCGCCTTGTCAACAAGGTTTAGATGACACTGATTTTCAGAGGGGTAAGACACCCCACCCACCCACACCTGCATTCGATGGTGAGGATCCAGTTCTGGATATCTGGGGAGTGTGGAATATCCCTTCATTGCTATTACTCCCTGAAGTGATAGTTCCTAGAGTGGTGGTAGCTGTTAAGATCCCATCTATGGGTCAAATAGATCAGTAAAAACGTAACTAAATGTTACCCACCATTGAAGAGATACCATAGCCATATGATGTATATAACGTATGTTGATTTTTCAAAAGCATTCAACACAGTGAACAGAGAGAGAGAGAGGATATAAGCAGATCATGGAACGACTCGGCTGTCTCCCAAAGTTCTTGAACATGATCATAACTGCAAGGAAATCAGCGTGGTCAAATAAAGATGTAACACATATATCTCTTAGATCCGTTCCGATCATCACACAGAATGAAGCAGGTTTGTACCAATTCTTTTCACCATCTTCTCCAGCAGGATGCATAGCACACATACACACACACACACACACAAAAGAAAGGAAAAGACACTTCCACTTGGATAAGAGTGTAGTATTTCTGAAAATGAAAGTGTCTCTCCCCAGTATTTCAACATGGCATCCTTGTTGAGCGGTCTTCGTGCTAGGATCCATGTTCAGTATCTATTCCTTCTCATCCGTGTTCTCTGTCGCTCTGTCGGCGTCGCTTAGAATACGCTGACAGTATCCCTTGTTGAGGGGTAAGATTCTCCCAACTAAAAAGGGATGTCTTGGATATAACACTAAATTGATACAGTTTAGTGTTATATTCAAGACACCTCTTTTGATGGTGAGGCTTCAGTTCTGGAGATCTGGGTAGTGTAAGGTACCTCTAAATTGTCATTACTCTCAGGTCTACTCTGACCTAGAGTGGTAGTACCTGTTAGAATCCCGTCTCTGGGTCAAAGTCTTTTACTTTAGTATCAATCTCTAATAATTTTTTGTCGAAAACTCTATTGAAAATTAAGCGCACTCTGTTTAAAAGGTGGGGGACACACACACACACCTTTTAAACAGAACGAATATCGATGTATATTTTTTTCTTTTATAAGATAATAGCCAATAAAAAATTATCGAAACGAGTAAAAAAAAAATCTCCCAAAATTATTTTTTTTTTGTTTTTATTTTTATTTTATTTTTCGATTTTCGGTACTTATTTTCTACCAGAGTAGTATCCTTAAATTTGTTTTTCTTCTATTCGCACCTTCGGTCTTTTGTCTTTTTATTCATGCAGAAAAAAGTATCAATCATATATAACCCCACCGACATTTTGCACCCCAAAAATGAGAGGGGGGGGGGTCAAAGTTAAGTGACCTGAAAAAATCAGAAAGTTTTTAAATAAAATAACTAATTCATTATAAAATTCATTAATTGCTAAATCAACACTGAAAATTTCATTAAAATCGGATAATTCCTTGATTTTTGTTAATTTTTTTAAACGGGGGGGGGTAAATTTGTTTTGTAAAAACACGGATTTTTCGACAAATTGGGTATACATATTTTATATATATATATATATATATATATATATATATATATAGAGAGAGAGAGAGAGAGAGAGAGAGAGAGAGAGAGAGAGAGGGAGGAGGGAGGAGGGAGGGAGAGAATGAATGAAAAGTATTGGCATATAAAATAGCAGAGCAAAATTTACAATCAATAATATATTATATTATGGATATTAATATCTCGTTACCATTAATTTTATTAAGCATGAAACTAATAGTAACGAGATATCAATATCCATAATATAAGATATTATTGATTGTATATATATATATATATATATATATATATATATATATATATATATATGCGTAAAAATCTCAGCATTTTTTACGGGAATTATACTAAATAAATAAAATATTGTATATAGCTATATACTCGTGTATATGTCTAATTTTGAAAACTTATTTAGAGGCAATAAATTGGTGTCAACTATAGAATAATAAATTTGAGTTATAATTTTGATTGATTTAAAGGGTCAAGAATTATTTGATGTCTATAGGTCAGGGAATCGCGTTCTATACATATTTTGTGTAGTTGTTACTTAAGAGGGTTTTTTTTATGCCCGCGGTCCTATGTTAATTTTGAATAATAATTTCGAGTTATAACTCGGAATTTTTAGCCAAAATTATAATCCTTATAATATTACTTTCCGTGAATAATAAATAACGAGCAGAGGAGACAACGGTTTCAAAAATGAATTCCATAAATTAATGATTTCGTGACCGTAAATCAGGGGTCGCCCTATACACGGTTACACAGTATATTTGAGTTCAAATGTAGCCCTTGACAAAAAAGAATGTGCAATTTAATTATGTGTGTGAAGTGCGCGTTTTTAATGTTTTAATGTTCATCGTTTTGTTTTTGTTTTTTTGTTTTGTTTTGTTTTTTTTTTTTTTTTTGTTTTTTGTTTTTTTTAAAGAGCGCAGGTTGTCGTGAAGTGTATTTCTATGATTAATGAAAATTGATTATTGAAAAACATTGTTTAAAAAAAAGAAAGATTTCTTATTTGACTTACCTGAGCAGAAGATGAAAAGTACAACAAAAATATGGGAAAGTTTGCAGTTCTTGTGAAAATTATCCATCATTTTGGCTTTTTCAATTACTAATTAGAAAAAATAAAACAAAAGGAAAATACGATTTTTTTCGTCCTTTGTAGTTTTCAATTAATTCTTTTTTATTTCCTATTATCAATTTAATTGATAAAAGAAAAAAGTTTTTTGAGTTTTTCCACAAACTTTTTTTGTTTTGTTTGTTTTTGTTTTGGTGGGTTTTTTTAATTTTTTATTTTGTGTTCAAAGTGTTTACGCATACTTATGTATCTTTATGTAATACTTACAGATAATTTCCTTCAAATTGATCATTAAAAATGTGTGTGTGTGTGTGTGTGTGTGTGTGTGTGTGTGCGCGCGCACACACAGTAAAAGGATTTAAAAACAACGGCGTTTGTTTTCCAGCAATAATCAGTCCTATGTGAACAGACGCTCAGATCCGCATCACCCGTAAGAATAAAATGTGTAGCATGTGCTTTTCGGTAGTATTAAAAGTCTGTAGGGATGCGAACTAATATAAATGATGTTGTTGAGATGGATTGGGTAGTTGATTCAAATCGTGAGCCACCCGCTACCGACTACAAGCCCAGCCGGACGGGCACCGACCAGTGAGGAGTGCGTGCTTTGCCTTTGCTATAATTACAAGTCGAGAGAAAAAGAAAGATAAAAAAAACTTTTTGTGTGTGACATACATTATTATTCTTTTTTCTTTAAAGAAAAAAGTGTGACATACAATACGCATATAAATTCATTCTGTTCCGTCCACACATCAACAAACAGTGCGAGGAGGAAAAAAATCAGCAAGGAAGAATGGACGGTGGGTCAAACTTCATTTTCTTCCTCTCTTCCTTGTCGTATCATTTGAGAGGGTGCGGTATTGTGATAGGCACACACATACAGGTCGAAAAAGATTTGCTTATACTATGTCATACGATCGCTTTTTTGCTCTCTCTTTCTTTTCTCTCGACTCCTGTAATTAATAAGGCAAAGGCAAAGCACGCAATCCTCCTGGTCGGTGCCGTCCGGCTGGGCTTGTAGTCGGTAGCGGTGGCTCACGATTTGAATCAACTAACCAATCCATCTCACAACATCATTTATATTAGTTCGCATCCCTACAGACTTTTAAATACTACCGAAAAGCACATGCTACACATTTTATTCTTACGGGTGATGCGGATCTGAGCGTCTGTTCACATAGGACTGATTATTGCTGGAAAACAAACGCCGTTGTTTTATCCTTTTTACTGTGTGTGCGCGCAGCCACACACAACACAACAACACACACACACCATTTTTAATGATCAATTTGAAGGAATTATCTGTAAGTATTACATAAAGATACATAAGTATCGTAACACTTTTGAACACAAAATAAAAATTAAAAAAACCACCAAAACAAAACAAACCAACAAAAAAGTTTGTGGAAAAACTCAAAAACTTTTTCTTTTATCATTTAAATTGATAATAGGAATAAAAAAGAATTAATTGAAAACTACAAAGGCGAAAAAAATCGTATTTTCTTTTGTTTTATTTTTTTCTAATTAGTAATTGAAAAAGCCAAAATGATGGATAATTTTCACAAGAACTGCAACTTTCCTATTTTGTTGTACTTTTCATCTTCTGCTCAGGTAAGTCAATAAGAAATCTTTCTTTTTTTTAAACAATGTTTTTCAATAATCAATTTTCATTATCATAGAAATACATTCACGACAACCTGCGCTTCTTTAAAAAAAAAATTAAAACAAACAAAAAAAACAAAAAAAAAAAACAAAAACAAAAACAAAAACAAAACGATGAACATTAAACATTAAAACGCGTCACTTCACACACATAATAAATTGCACATTATTTTTTGTCAGGGCTACATTTGAACTCAAATATACTGTGTAACGTGTATAGGGCGACCCCTGATTTACGGTCACGAAATCATTAAATTTATGGAATTCATTTTTGAAACGTTTGTCTCCTCTGCTCGTTATTTATTATTCACTGGAAAGTAATATTATAAGGATTATATTTTGGCTAAAAATTCCGAGTTATAACTCGAAATTATTTCAATTACATAGGAACGCGGGCATAAAAAAACCCTCTTAAGTAACACTACACAAAAATATGTATAGAACGCGGATCCCTGACCTATAGACCATCAAATATTCTTGACCCTTTAAATCAATGCAAAATTATAACTCAATTTATTATTCTATAGTTGACACCAATTTATTGCCTCTAAATAAGTTTTCAAAATTAGACATATACACGAGTATATAGCTATATACACATATTTTATTTATTTAGTATAATTCCCGTAAAAAATGCTGAGATTTTTACGCATATATATATATTATATATATATATATATAATAGATTATATATATATAATACAATCATAATATCTTATATTATGGATATTGATATCTGGTTACTATTAGTTTCATGCTTAATAAATTAATGGTAACAGAGATTTAATATCATATATAATATATTATTGATTGTAATTTTTTGCTCTGCTATTTATATGAATTTACTTTTTCTCATTCATTCCTCCTCTCCTCCTCCCTCCTCCCTCTCTCTCTCTCTCTCTCTCTCTCTCTTCTCTCTCTCTCTCTATATATATATTATATATATATATATATATATATAAATATGTATGACCCAATTTTCGTGAAAAATCCGTGTTTTTACAAACTTTCCAGCCCCCCCGTTTAAAATTAACAAAAATCAAGGAATTATCCGATTTTAATGAAATTTTCAGTGTTGATTTAGCAATTAATGAATTTTATAATGAATTAGTTATTTTATTTAAAAACTTTCTGATTTTTCAGGTACTTAACTTTGACCCCCCCCCTCTCATTTTTGGGTGCAAAAATGTCGGTGGGGTTATATATGATTGATACTTTTTTCTGCATGAATAAAAAAGACAAAAGACGCGAAGGTGCGAATAGAAGAAAACATTTAAGGATACTACTCTGGTAGAAAATAAGTACCCGAAATCGAAAAATAAAATAAAAAAAAAACAAAAAAAATAATTTGGGAGATTTTTTTTTTACTCGTTTCGATAATTTTTTATTGGCTATTATTTATAAAAGAAAAAAATATACATCGATATTCGTTCTGTTTAAAAGGTGTGTGTGTGTGTCCCCACCTTTTAAACAGAGTGCGCTTAATTTTCAATAGAGTTTTCACAAAAAATTATTAGAGATTGATACTAAAGTAAAAGACTTTGACCCAGAGACGGGATTCTAACAGGTACTACCACTCTAGGTCAGAGTAGACCTGAAAGTAATGACAATTTAGAGGTACTTACACTACCCAGATCTCCAGAACTGAAGCTCACATCAAAGAGGTGTCTTGAATAATAACACTAAACTGTATCAATTTAGTGTTATATCAAGACATCCCTTTTTAGTTGGGAGAATCTTACCCCTCAACAAGGGATACTGTCAGCGTATTCTAAGCGACGCCGAAGAGCGACAGAGAACACGGGATGAGAAGGAATAGATACTGAAATGGATCCTAGCGAAGACCGTCAACAAGGATGCCATGTTGAAATACTGGGAGCGACACTTTCATTTTCAGAAATACTAACACTCTTATCAAGTGGAAGTGTCTTTCCTTCTTTTGTGTGTGTGTGTGTGTGTATGTGTGCTATGCATCTGCTGGAGAAGATGGTGAAAAGAATTGGTACAACCTGCTTCATTCTGTGTGATGATCGGAACGGATCTAAGAGATATTGTGTTACATTTTATTTGACACGCTGATTTTCCTTGCAGTTATGATCATGTTCAAGAACTTTGGGAGACAGCCGAGTCGTTCCATGATCTGCTTATATCCTCTCTCTCTCTCTGTTCACTGTGTTGAATGCTTTGAAAAATCAACATACGTTATATACATCATATGGCTATGGTATCTCTTCAATGGTGGGAAATTTAGTTACGTTTTATACATCTATTACTTGATAGATGGGATCTTACAGCTAACCACTCTAGGAACTATCACTTCAGGGAGTAATAGCAATGAAGGGATATTCACACTCCAGATATCAGAACTGGATCCTCACATCGAATGCAGGTGTGGGTGGGTGGGTGTCTTAACCCTCTGAAATCAGTGTCATCTAAACTTGTTGACAAGGCGATTAAAGAAGTGGAGGTGAGAAAGCTAGAACACAACAAAAGAAATAAAATAAAATAAAAATAATAAAGGAAAGGAGAAAGGATGACAGTAAAAGAAAACAGGATTGCTTGCGACAAAAAAAAAAAAAAGATTGAAAGGCAAAAAGGGATGAAAAAGTAAAGAATCGTCAGGGCCGATATGAAACAAATCATAAACAAACTTATAAAAGAGTCATTTGTCTCTTGAAACTAACTGACGAGAATTCAACGAAATTATCGAATTTTTTACATTATTTGGTAAACTGTCCAAAGCTCTGAATTTTTTTTAGAGACGCTGGTAGGTTTTGGATTTGGCTAACACAACATATCCAGCAATAAAGATTGTCACCTAGAAGCGGGTTTTTAAAAAGAGAGTTTTTTCATATACGCAGAATCTGATAAAACGTCATCTACATCCGTGGTGGTCTTGTTGAGGCTTCATTTAATTTTTTAGAGAACTGAACGTTTCGAAGGTGTTGGTGAGGGATAGGCTAAAAGTGAATATATCCCTAACTTTATCGCTTTTTTGTCAAAATTATTAACAAAAAAGTCCAGATTATACTCTTTTACAAAGATTCTAACAATTCTAAACATAGAGTTAATATTCAATATCAAGTAAACTGTAAAAACAAACAAACAAACAACAAACATCTCTAAATATAAACAAATTCACAAAGTCGACAACAACCCCAAAATATCTGTAGACTATGTCGAAGAGAGCCATATTCACACTAGATAAGTAAGTGAACTGTATTTCTCCTTTTCTTTAACTTTGAATCTACCGGCATGTCTTTCAATTACGAAACTACTGACAAATTATTGTTATTTACACAGTTTTATACTATTAAAAATATTTTAAAAATATTTAAAAATATTGCATATTTTAAGGCAAGCTGCTCACGTAAAAATTACCGATTCTTGCACAAATTACCGATTTCCGACTCCGACTCACCACCACCACTGAACGGAACACAAAGAGAATAACCAAAATCAAAAATGTCTAAAAATGAATTATATCACTTTGTGAAACGATGTGATATTGGTAAAATACAAAATAGTAATCATAGCTGAACAGTAGTATTTTCCGTAAAGAGTTTAAGGAAAATTCCGGAATTAAGGAGAGGATAACAGATGTGTTTACAAAGGATGAGATGTTTGTTTTTAAAGCTTTTAAAAAGATAATGTAACAAACTAATATAAATATGAACAAGCAAAATTAGCAATCAAAATGACAAAGTGAAATGTAGAATAAACGAAATGAATATCTTTAGGAATTTCTTTTTTAAACCAAAATTTTATTTGAAATAAAATGAAAAAAAAAAAATGTTAGATTCTCTAATGTACAATTCGTTTGCTTCTTTGTGACTGTTTAATTGCGAAATTTCAAGGCTTTATCAAGTTTCCATTAACATTTTGGCATCGTTAATTTATGCCATTTTCCGCAAACATATCCCAGAAATCTTCGATCAAACCTGGTTACTATTCTGTATTCATCATCAAGTCGTGGTAACAGCATGTATTCTTATGACTCTTTCTCGTCACTCGTCCTAACGATCATCGCTCCTGGTAAGTCCTCAGCATGGCATCCATATATATATAACCCTAAACAAACAAAAAACGGCTCATTATAGCGAAATTTCCAGTTCAATTTAAAATTGGATGATGATTTTGTCGGTTCTGCATTCGCACATGATGGGATTTGAGCCTTATCTAAGCTTAGTAATAACCATCGGTATAGAGAATATCGATGGGGAAATTGATGGCATTGTGTCTTTATGTTTTACGATTTCAGCAATTTTGTTGGTTTATGTAACAAATGAGAAAAACAAATATTTTATTGGACATGAATTGTATGCTAATCCAGAGGAGTTGTTGTTGTTGGTGGGGAGGGGGGTAATATTTGAACGCCCCCTTTCAAACATTATAAATAGTAGTTTACCAACTGCATTTGTACTGGCATATTAACTAATTTCATAACATGCTGGGGAGGTTCTCTCACGGAGTCAAGCACCCATCAGGTTCCCAATTACTAGCTTCGTCTGGAGTTAATCTTGAATTATTTTTTTCAAAACGGTTTTAATATCTAACAATAAAAACAACAATTTTAGGCTATATATATATTATATAAGTCATCCAAAGACACGTGTTTCGGCATTTCATGCCTCATCAGTGTGGCTAGACACAACTATCCTTGGGTAGGGTCGAACTCAGACTGACCGCATGGTAGTGTGATATCTTATCCCCTCGCCCACTAACAGCTGATGCGGGAATGGTGTTTTTAACTATTAAGTACATAGGAATGTATGTATTTTACGGTTACTGAGAGATCAAATTTCGGAGAAATGATCATGCATTTCATATAGTACTAATACTTTGAAGAAAGGTATGAATCCAAATATATATATATATATATTATATATATATATTATATATATATATATATATTTTGGATTCATACCTTTCTTCAAAGATTATACTAATACTTTGAAGAAAGGTATGAATCCATATATATATAATATATATATATATATATATATATATATATTATATATATATATTTGGATTCATACCTTTCTTCAAGTATTAGTATAATCTTTGAAGAAAGGTATGAATCCAAATATATATATATATATATATATATATATATATATATATATATATATATATATATATATATAAAGTACCGTGTCTGAAGCTGACAAGACAGAAATAAACAATAACTCTTACGCTAATTATTTTCAAAATGCTTCCCTTGGCAATTTGAATTATTTGGATTATACGGACTATTGTTCTCATCTTTATTATTATTATCTACAACGTTTCGACCGATGTGCCCTTCGAACTTCTTCAGGTATTTCTTATCGGATTCGAGAAACTTCTAGAATTCGGAAACCTTCTCTTCGAACTCAGGAACTTCTTGTCGAATTCGTCATAATCAGGAGCCTTCACAGAACTTCGAACCGAACCCTTTATTCAATCCCGAGGGTTGACTATTCTCATTCCGTTAACCATGACAAGTACAAGTATTAAGCTGTGTTAATTGTTTTAGGTTACTATCGCCCTTAATTTTCTATGCTACTGCAGCCCAGAGATAACTGTCACTTAGAACTTGTATTAACCCAACGCCTACATCCGTTGTGCCATGTGTCCAATTGGAGAAGAGTCTAATCCCGTGGATTGAATAAAGGGTTCGGTTCGAAGTTCCGTGAAGGCTCCTCGAGTTCGACGATAAGGTTCTCGAGTGCGAAGAGAAGGTTCCAAAGTTTGACAAGAAATACCTGAAGAAGGCTGGAGGACTCATCGATTGAAACGTTGTATAGATAACAATAAAGATGAAGACAATATCCTGAATAATCCAAATAATCGCAAATTATCAAGCCTCATCTAAAAAAAAAAAAAAAACAGAAAAATAGTTCCCTCGACATTCAACTTATCTTAGGGAGTTTCACATTAGTCGAAGCAATCTTTGAAACTTTATTTTTTTATGGCGAAAATCTGAATCGTTGTTTTCTTTTAATGTCATTATCATCCTCAAATTTTAAAATTGATGTGAATTTTCAGTTAAAAATCAATAAAAAATTACACAAAGTTAGATGTGGTGAATATGAAAAGTGCTGCACTTGCACAATCCTGTGTTTCACAAAAACTGCTGTTCAAAGGTATCGAGGCTGGTATAAGAAATGAACATGATTTCGGTATTTCTGCTCAATATTTCTAGAATCAAACTATGGCTCCCAGGTATTGTTGCCTAGGATTAGAGTGTAGAGTGTACTCATTGAAATCCCAACAATCAAATTTAAAACTTAGAATGGAAACTTTTTTTTAACAATTAGTTTTTTATTAAATAAGTGTCGAAATTATCATTAAATCTAATAATTACTTTGATTATTTTACTTTTTTTCGAAAGATTTTCCAATGCAAATGATAACAATTTTGCTTACAAGCAAACAATTCGTTTTTACACAATCATTTACAAAAAATCTCCGGTTTTATCAAGCGTCACATAAATATCTTTTCTATACAAAATTTTCTCTAATCTTATTTAAGGCAGACACATTTTGACTATAAAATTTACTTTTCTTCAAGTTTGCATTTTTTCCCCCTCAGGTGTCGATTTTCCTACTGAAATTTTTATTGTTCATATCCACCCACAGGTTTAACATTTAGGTATAATTAGGTGATATAAATAAAGATGATTTAAATAAACAGTGGGACATGCTTAGTTCAAAAAGTAATGTATACACGCACACTTAACTCTGGACTACGAAATTCTGTAAAAGAAAATGATCGTCTATAGAAAGCACTGATATTTTAGAATTTGTAGCAAATAAATTGAACCAAAATCTAGTGTTTGTTCAACTCTTTATCGGTTTGTACGGGCTAAAAATAGAATTTATATAATTTACATACAGTACATGAGTAGCACAGCTTGGATTTGTGCAGCAAAATGGGGAACTGATTGTAGGTGTGGCGCTCCACTTCAGGCGCCAAAAATAATCTTCCGATATAGCGCTAATGAAAAAGGATAGATTCCCTCGCTGTCCCAGTGATACCGACATTAGGCCACTCGCCGACTCTACTTACATTATGTCTTAAAACACACGGACATGTTTGAACAAATATGCAAAAATCTTGCATCGAAAATCAGCTCACATTACAAGAAACAAAATTATAATCAAACACAAATTTCAATGGATATTTCTATACAACTGAGTAAAACAATTATTTTCGACTATGGATATAACTTACTTTCGGCCACCCCGTCTCAAATATAGCCGGAAAAAGTTAATTATATAGTTCTCGTTATACATGAACTCCTAACTTTTAGGCTGAAAAATATGGAAAAAATAGTGGCACAAAATAATACACAAATTACAGTACACCAATTTATACAAGATACTTAAGCATAGCCAATTTTGTTTGCCGCTTCGTGAACTCAATCTGCTGGAAATATCGAGGGATTATATATATATATATATATATATATATATATATATATATATATATATATATATATATATATATATATATCAAACCCTCGCACGAGCAGGATGCGATACAGGGTCAGTTTTTAAGCGGAGTTTAACAGGTTTGAATTAAGAGTTTTTTGCTTCTCCTAGACTGTGTAATCTCTCTCTCTCTCTTCTCTCTCTCTCTCTCTCTCTCTCTCTCTCTCTATATATATATATATATATATATATATATATATATAATATATATATATATAATACTTCGGAGACAAGATTACACTCCAGTAAATATCTAACCTGGCAAGGCAGGAAAAACCAGTTATTTACATTGCCATTATATATCACTAACTTTATGCGTCATAGTTGTCATTCTTGGAATATATCACTGGTGATATGTTTTGTTCGTTAATAGAAGACAGACAGAGATATACGTATATGATGAGGTTTACACACAAATATAACTATACAAACTGATATATCTAAACTTGATTAATAAGTTTATGATTTATACTGGCAAATGTAACAGAACGGGAATCTGGGAGAAATAGGGCATGATTAAATAATACGTCCTTATTTGATAAATACCCCAGAATGTCGTTTTGTTTATTTGCACGATACTAATAAGAAACTTAACAATATTTAATAAGTAGACCGTTGAACTGGTAAGGTCAGTTTTAATGATGGATTCCTCATAAAATGTTGCCCATACTGATCTTTTCTGGAGGACGTTATAACTGCTACCATATTGATTTCTATAGAGGATAAACAAACTTACTTTTTATTGTTGAAGAAACTGTCAAAAATATTTAATGTCATCTTGAGTTACACCACAAGGTTGAAACAAACGCTATCACAATGTATAGTCCATAACATTGCCACACGAATTATTTATGTCATCATCAGTTTTAGGATGTTGAAATTTCACACAAATATATATGATTTAATGAATGTAAACCTTCATGGATTTTCAAATTAATGTTATGCAAATCCTTCATTGCCAACTTTTAATGTATAGACAAAAAAAAAAAAAAAAAAAAAAAAACTGCCACAGTAGCTCTTTTCTTGAAACGTTTTGGGAGTTAATCTCAGAATAAGAAAAGTGTAACCAATTTAAAAATGACAAAAATAAAAAATAGAAAACGCAGTAATAATTTGTGTATTTTTCTTACATGTTAGAACAATTATGATAGAGATTGAAAACAATTATAGTACATTATCTTTGTAATTCAATGTATACCACATTCTTGTTTTTCTTTTTTATTTATGCACCATAAATAAAAAAAATAATGGGATTTCCAACTCTGGGACAACCTACATATAATCGTCTTTGAGAAAAAAGGCAATCACACTACAGATAGTTTGACTTTGTGACTTATTAATAGACATAGCAAAGCTAGTCGAAGGTAACAGAATGAGGGATTTTGGTAAGTGATTTTTTAAAACACCCATAAGAATTATTGTTGTTACCGTGTTCACTTATCTTACTACAGTTTTCTTAATTCAATGTGTTTCATTGTGTTTTAATCGTTTTAGAAGCAGACCTGAAATAAATTCTCTTCTGGTCTGACGTCAGCGTAGCTTATTCCAAATGTTGTCTTACACACACACACACACACAACACACCAGAGGATAGGTATGAGCAATTATTTAGGGAAGAAAACTCATTTTTTTTTGTTTTTTTTTCAAGTTTTTCATCTCTAAAATTGCTTACGCTGGGACAAAATCTACATAGGCCTACATCTGCAAAATGTTATCCACGAAAGTTACACTGCGTAGTCAAAAAATGTAAGAAAAATAACAATACAGCAAGGACACGCCGATTGAAACAATTGTTGCTATCCCAAGAGAAAATTGTTTTTTTTTTAAATTTACTTAAAAAAACAAAACAATTTTCTCTCTGGGGATAGCAACAAGGAATAACTTATATCACAGTAAATCTTCCGTAAACGAAAAAGAACAATCGTTAGTTATAAATTTTTAAAAATGTATAGTAATATCGGAAAAATTTGTTGCACAAAATTGCCTATTTTCAATCATAAATTTTTAGATAGATGAAATTAGTCTTAATTTAATGATTAAGATATTATTAAATACTTGAAACTATTTTGGTTTTGGTTGGTTGTTAGTTCTATGTGGGTTTATTACGTTCGTATTTGTGTCTAATCCTCAATATAGCCGGTTCTTCCTTCTTGTCGACTGTAAGGCTGAAAGGGAATTTAGGAAAGAAGCGAAGAAACAAAGATAAGGATAACTTTAGGGTTTTAAGATTCGTTGATTCACACTATTTCTTTGAGGAGACTATTTTCCCGAGGAAGTCAATAGGTGTTTCTTCTTCAAAGTCCTGCGGTAAAAGGACAGAAAAAACTTTTTTGGGCGCAAAGAATTTCGGGGGGTTTTTCTGCACATGCCATGAGAGCTCTTCCGGTCTCAGGCTTTCTGGGAAAGTTATTTTTTGTGTGTCTTTTTATTTATTTTTTATTTATTTAATCTAATTTTGTTTTTTATTTATTTTTATTTGGTTTAATTTTTTTTTATTAATCACCACACAACTATTATAATGGTGTGCCAATTATTTGTATTAAGAATAATTATTTGACGCTATAACAATAGCGTAAATAATTAGTAATTTGAAAAGATATAACTAAAAAAGAGACTCCTGTATTAAATGATACAAGAGCTGACAAGTAATATAGGGTGTAGTATCTCTTCTTCTTCTTTGGCTATATTCTTGACTTCGGACAGGAGGTAGCAGAGAAGAACGAGATGAGCCTGGTCTCAGGTATTCCAATCTGTAGCACTTCCTACCACATTGCACCTAAGTGTCCGGAGTAGTTCGACCCTGTGGGACCTTGGACGTAGGGAACATGGGTATTTTGCATTTTCATGGTGTACATGTATGAACCCCCTGAATAAACTGGCCTGTGTAGTATATCTGGAATCTCTTGGGGATTAACCAATTTATTTTAAGCTCAGTCCAGAAGGGACAAGAGTGAAATAGAATAAAAATGGTTTGAGTGTATACTAGTATACTCAATTTTGTTCGAAAAATCGTGTTTTACAAAACAAATTTAATCTCCTCCCATTTGAAAATAAAAATAACCTAAGATCAGGGAATTATCCGATTTTAATGACATTTCAGCGTTGATTTATCAATGAATGAATATTATAATGCATCAGTTTATTTCATTTCAAAACTTTCTGACTGAATGACACTAATCTTCTTGTTCTACCTTCGTCCCATAAATTTCTAAAACCGGTGAGAGAGAAACGAAGAGAATTCATTGACGCTGTGAAAAATCAGCACCCCCTCATCAAGAGAAACCGTTGTTAATTTGACGGGTCGCCAACTGTTAATAACGCGCTTAGCGAATAATAAGACGTGTAAACCAGCTGACGTTAACAGCAAAGAAGTGATCACTTCACCTTTATTTGCAACAAACAAGATGGCTGAAACAGTACTTCCGTTTCATAAACAAAAACGATGGTAGAAACGGTGGTTTCTGTTTCTTAGTAATCCACATCCCTCCCACTTAGCTGAAACATCCATAGGTCCCTCTCAGAACTCCGGCAAGAACTCCATTACTTATAGGAAGCGTTGTCCGACTCTCGGACATAGTCACATCATCATCATCTGTAGCCTCTGGAGATTCCTGAACAGCAATTTCCCCCAGTTAAGGGGCTGGCACTGAGTCGTTTTCCCTTTTTGTGTCTGTGTTTCATGTTGGTGCGCTGTCTTTTGGGTTTATTCTCAGTATTGTTCCTTCTTTCCTCCTCTTTGCCTTTCTGAAAACGTGTTCTCATGCGAGTTCTGGGATGTTCATCTTCCAAGCTGTCCACCGGTTGTTGAAAGACTGCTATCTCTGTAGGGTGCAAGGAAGCTGTGCAAAAGATGTTGAGTGCCCTGTAATTGTTTGTTCCCGACTCCCCCGAGGCTGCTTGATTCTTCTGGACCTCTCACAACAAGGTTCTGTGGAATATTCGCGCGAATATGATCCACATGTCTTTTCCATAATCGACCAATCCTCTAATCGCACTCTAAAAGTCAGTGGACCAAGCTGCTCCTCTAAAACTCCGGACAGCCATTTTGGCCTCCTTGAAAAATTCACCACACTAACACTATCCTCCAATATGGAACATCCTTTCATTACGAATATTTATCCGTTGTTCTTTAAGTATCATCTATTTTTGTGGTGACTTGGATAGATAAATCTGGATACAACAAGGTCCAGACGAGATCGAGGCTGACGGCCCATCAATAGCATTGCTGGTGATTGACCCGTTGTTGATTGCGGAAATAAACGGTATCGGGCTAATACACCAATAATCGTGTTTTTCTAAATCTCCAGTAACTTTTTAAGACCACTCTTAATGGCACGCTCAAGCCAGTCCATTCGAGGAGGGGTGGTATGGTGCACTCTAACATGCTTAATGCGCATTTAGAGTACAGAACTTGGAAAATTCCATACTAGTAAAACTGCTAGCATTGTCAGATACGATCACATGTGGACTCCCATGTGTGGCAAACCGTGCGTCTCAACATCCTTCTGTTTCTGAAGAGATGGTGATGACACAACATGTGCATCTATATATTTACTGTGGGCGTCGACAATTTCACTAGAATCCACTTGCCCTGGATAGAGCCCGCATAATCCATGTGCACTCTGAACCAAGGCCTTCCTGGCCATTCCCAGGGATGCAATGCACTAGCCTGAGGCATATTTGCACTATCTTGGCACATGGCACAACTTCTCACACATAATTCAATATCTGCATCCATTTTAGACCACCAAATGTGACTACGAGCAAGAGACTTCATCCATGAAATTCCTGGATGGCTCTCATGCAATTCTTTCAGTAACGCACCTCGACACTTTGCTGGGATAATCACCCGTGATCCCCATAAAACACAACCCAGTTGTTCCGATCCGGGTACAACTAACAGTCTTAAATAATATATTTTGCCCTGGTATTTAATCCTCAGGTTAGCCACTCCATTAGGTAACAATGACCTCACCTGAATAGGTCCGTAACCTCTGTAGTGACCCTTTGATCATAACAAGATTTCTATTTTCCTATAAGATTATCCCAACATATGAACTGTTCAACAAAATCTCTTTAATGACCCAAGCCCTTGCACAGATAATATTTTGTTGTAAATCAACTATTGAAAATGCCTTTCCCAAATGTACAACGACGGTTGAATCCATATTTTTTTTTTTAATTTTGAAGACCTCTTATTTACTTACTATAATTTTCCTTATTTTCCTACATAATAAGTGGAAAAAATACATTGCTTTCTTTGGTTAGTTTACGGCATGTAGGAGATATAAATCTCCCTAATACTAGCGAGGTTTTTGCTATAATTTTGGTATGTGCTCGTTTGAGGCGGTTTATATCACGTGACCGAATCAGTTCAAGCCTTAGACGGTAACCCTTGTAATTTGGTAGTTATCGTGGGTAGTTGGTGCGCTGACACGTTTGTGTATTGCTTCACATCCGTGTGTAATTTGAAAGTCACACAGAGAACGAGCAACGTAGTCTAATTCGAATACGTAACAACATTTTGACACAACCCTCGTATTACCGTTTCTAATTTGGAGATATACAAAAGTATATCTTGTAATAACATTCCTTACTTCCTCCAAACTAATTAGAATTGTTTAATTAAATCTAAAATAATTATTTTAGTAAACAAATAATTAATCAATTTTCTTTTTAAAATTTGAAAATTACATTTCTGAGTGATTAGTTACGTTTTCCGTAGAAACAATATTTTTATTTTTTTTTTTTTTTATCCTCCCGCCATTTTTGTTTGTTGGTAGAGATCTTCCCTTTCGATGAGAGGAAAATGATTTGACGTTAGAACCTTCTCATTGAGCCAAATAAGTTCTGCCATAGAAGAGGTTGGTACTCTACATCAAACCTTATGGTCGTTCTAAAGTGAGTGAAGTATGTAGGGACTACAATAAATGATTATCTCATTAGAATAATTTTTTTTTTTTTTTACATATTCGTTAGTGTGGGCTCATACGGTGTCAGAAAAAAAAAAAAAAAAAATGACAATACAAGAATCCCTTCTCAAGCTTCTTTTGCCTCTGTCTTTCAATAATAGAGACGCTTGTCTTGGACCTTCCAGGGAAACGGAAAAGCCACATGACTACACTCATGAAGTAAGCCTTTTTCATTTTCGTACATAGCTAATTGTTTTCCTGAAACAATATATGTATATGTTTAATTCTGTAAACATTGTAAGCAAAATGGTACCAGACGCGAATATAAGGGTTAGGAAAAAAGGCGAAAAATCAAGAAATTGGGGTTCCACAATACCCCACCCACAATTTTAATCTCGGGTGGGGGACATGCGTCCGGTCACCCTCCGTCACCACTTTGAGATGATCATCGCTCACGACCTCGGCAAAACCCGGTCCAGAGTGATAGATCACCTATCTTTTGTTGGCAACTAGCCACTGCTTGGCCTTTTTCTAACGCTATATATTCGCGTTCCTGGTACCATTTGCTTACAATGTTACAGATTAAAACTATACATATATTAGTTTCAAGGAACAATTAGTATTGTACGAAAATGAAAAAGGCTTACTTCATGAGTGTAGCTCATGTGGGCTTTTTCCGTTCTGGTAAGGTCAAGACAACGGTCTCTATTATTGAAAGGACAGGGCAAAAGAAAGTTGAGAAGGGGATTCTTGTATTGTCATGTGACACCGTATTGAGCCCCTTAACGATATGTTAAATTATCTAATGAGATAATCATTTATTTGTTCCCTACAATACTTCACTCACTTTAGACGACCATAAGGTTTGATGTAGAGTACACCTCTTCTATGCAGACAACTTATTGGGCTTCAAAAGAGAAGGTTCTAACGTCCAATCAATTTTCCTCTCATCGAAAGAAGATCTTCTACCAATAAACAAAAATGAGCGGGGAGATAATTGTTTCTATCGAAAAGTAACTAATGCACTCAGAATTGTAATTTTCAAATTTTAAAAGAAAATTGATCTAATTATTTGTCTTACTAAAAGTAATTATTTAGATTTAACTTAAACAATTCTAATTAGTGTTGGAGGAAGTTATAGAATGTTTATACAAGACATATACTTTTTATATCTCAAATTAGAAACCGGTTAATAACGAGGGTGTGTCAAAATGTTTGTTACTCGTATTCGAATTAGACTACGTTGCTCGTTCATCTGTGTGACTTTCAAATTAACTACGGAAGTGAAGCAATACACAACGGGTCCGCGCACCAGACCTACAGATACTACAAATAAAGAGGGTGCCGTTCTAAGGCTTGACACTGATTCGGTCACGTGATATACGGCGCCCTCAAACTAGCACATACCAAATATAGCAAACACTCTCTCTTAGTTAATTAGGGAGATTTATATCTTCCTACATTGGTACAACTAACCAAAGAAAAGCAATGTATTCTTTTCCACTTATTAATGTATAAATAAGAAAATAGGAAAATTATATGTAAGTAAATAATAGGTCTTTCAAAAATTAAAAAAAAATATGGATTCCACCGTCCGCTTGTATCCTATTGGGAAGGCAATTTTTTCTAAGGCTTGATTTACACAAAATAATTAATGCTTGCAAGGCTTGGTCATTAATAGAGATTTTGTTGAACAGTTCATATGTTGGGAATATCTTTGAAGAAAATAGAAATCTTTGTATGATCAAGGGGTCACTGACAGAGGTTAACGACCTATTCAGGTGAGGTCAATTGTACCTAATGGAGTGGCCTAACCTGAGGAATTTATAACCAGGGCAAAATATATTAATTTAAGCACGTTTAGTTGTACCGGATGCGGAAGCAACTGGGTTTGTGTTTATGGGGATCACGGGTGATTATCCCAGCAAAGTGTCCGAGGTGCGTTCTGAAAGAATTGCATGAGACCATCCAGGAATCCATGGATGAAGTTTCTCTTGTCGTAGTCGCATTTGTGTCTAAATGGATGCAGATATTGAACTTATGTTGTGAGAAGTTGTGCCATGTGCCAAGATGTGCAAATATGCCTCAGGCTCAGTGGCCATTGCATGCCTGGGAATGGCCAGGAAGGCTTTGGTTCAGAGTGCACATGGATTATGCGGCTCTATGCCCGGGCAAGTGGATTCTGTGAATTGTCGACGCCCCACAGTAATATACTAGAAGCACATGTTTTGTGTCATCACCATCTTCTCAGAAACAGAAAGATTTGAGACGCACGTTTGCCAGCACATGGGAGTCCCACATGTGATCGTAAATCTGACAATGGCTAGCAGGTTTTACTAGTATGGAAATTTTCCAAGTTCTGTACTCTAAATGGCATTACAGCATGTTTTAGATGTGCCACATACCACGCACCTCCTCGATGGACTGGCTGAGCGTGCATTAAAGTCGGTCTTAAAAAGTTTACTGGAGATTTAAGAAACACGATTATTGCGTGTATTAGCCGATACCGTTTATTTCCGCAATCAACAACGGGTCAATCACCAGCAATGCTATTGATGGGCGTCAGCCTCGCTCTCGTCTGGACCTTGTGTATCGCAGATTTATCTATCCAAGTCACCACAAAAATAGATGATACTTAAAGAACACGGGATAAATATCGTATGAAAGGATGTTCATATTGGGAGATAGTGTTAGTGTGGTGAATTTTCAAAGGGAGGCCAAAATGGCTGTCCGGAGTTTTAGAGGAGCAGCTTGGTCGACGTGACTTTTAGAGTGCGATTTAGAGGATGGTCGATTTATGGAAAAGACATGTGGATCATATTCGCGCGAATATTCCAACAAGAACCTGTTGTGAGAGGTCCACGAAGAATCAAGGCCAGCCCTCGGGGAGTCGGGGAACAAACAATTACAGGCACTCAACATCTTTTGCACAGCTTCTGACCCCTACAGAGATATGCAGTCTTTCCAACAACCGGTGACCTAGCTTGGAAGATGAACATCCAAACTCGCATGAGAACACGTTTTCAGAAAGGCAAAGAGGATGGAAAGAAGGGAACAATCTGAGAATATACCGCAAAAAGACAGCGCACCAACATGAAACCGAGGACACAAAAGGGAAACGCTCAGTGGCCAGCCCCTTAACTGGGGAAATTGCTGTTCAGGAAGTTCCAGAAGGCTACAGATGATGATGATGTGACCTTATGTCGCGAGAGTCGGACAACGCTTCCTATAAGTAATGGAAGTTCTTGCCGGAGTTCTGAGGAGGGACTGATGGATGTTTCAAGCTAAGTGGGAAGGGATGATGTATACTAAGGAACAGAAGCACCCGTTTCTACATCGTTTTGATTTATAGAAGGAACGTACTGTTTTCATGCCATCTTGTTTTGTTGCAAATAAAAGGTGGAAGTGATCACTTCTTTGGCTGGTTAACGTCAGCTGGTTTACACGTCTTATTATTCGCTAAGCGCGTTTATAACGTTGGGACCCCGTCAAATTAACAACGGTTTCTTCTGTTGATGGAGGGGTGCTGATTTTCACAGGTCAATGAATTCTCTTCGTTCTCTCTCACCGGTGTAGAAAATTTATGGACGAAGGGTAGGAACAAGAACGGATTAGTGTCATTCAGTCAGAAGTTTTGAAATGAAATAACTGATGCATATAATATGTCATTCAATTGATAAATCAACGCTGGAAAATGTCATTAAAATCGGATATAATTCCCTGATCTTAGGTTATTTTTTATTTTCAAATGGGAGGGAGATTAATTTGTTTTGTAAAAACACGGATTTTTCACAATTGAGTATACTTAGTATACACTCAAACCATTTTTTATTCTATGTTCACTCTGTCCCTTTCTTGGAACTGAGCTTAAAAATAAATGGTTAATCCACCAGAGATTCAGATATACTACACATGGCCAGTTATTCAGGGGGTTCATACATGTACACATGAACAATGCGCAAAAATACCCATTTGTTCCCCCTACGTCCAAGGTCCACAGGGGTCGAACTACTCCGACACTTAGGTGCAATGTTGGTAGGATGCTACAAGATTGAAATCCTGAGACCAGGCTCATCTCGTTTCTTCTTCTGCTACTCCTGTCCGAAGTCAAGAATATAGCAAGAGAAGAAGAGATATCTACACGCTATATTACTGTCAGCTCTTGTATCATTTAATAGCAGGAGTCTCTTTTTTAGTTATATCTTTTCAAATTACTAATTATTTACCGCTATTTGTTATAGCGTCAAATAATTACTTCTTTAATACAAATAATTGGCACACCATTATATAGTTGGTGTGGTGATTAATAAAAACAATAAATTAAACCACAAATAAAATAATAAACAAAATTAGATTAAATAAATAAAAAATAATAAAGACACACAAACAATAACTCCAGAAAGCTGGCGCGGAAGAGCTTGCTCATGGGCTGTGCAGAAAAACCCGATTCTTTTTGCGCGCAAAAGTTTTTCTGTCCTTTTTTACCGCAGATTTGAAGAAGAAAACACCTACTTTGACTTCCTGCGGGACATATGTTCGCTCAAGAAATAGTGTGAATCAACGAATCTTTAAACCCTAAGTTATCCCTTATCTTTGTTCTTTCGCTTCTTTTCCTAAATTCCACCTTTCAGCTTTACCAGTCGACAAGAATGGAAAGAACCGGCTATATTGAGGATTAAGACACAAATCGACGTAATAAACCACATAGAAATAACAACCACCATAAACAAAATAGTTTCAAGTATTTAATAATATCTTATCATAAATTAAGACTAATTTCATCTATCTAAAAATTTAATGATTGAAAATAGGCAATTTTGTGCAACAAATTTTTCGATATTACTACACATTTAAAAAATTAATAAACTAACGATTGTTCTTTTTCGTTTACGGAAGATTTACTGTGATATAATTTATTCGCTTGTGCCTATCGCCAGAGAGAAAATTGTTTTTGTTTTTTAAGTAAATTTAAAAAAAAAAACAATTTCTCTCTGGGGATAGCAACAATTGTTTTCAATCGGCGTGTCCTTGCTGTATTGTTATTTTTCTTACATTTTTTTGACTAACGCAGTGTAAACTTCGTGGATTAACATTTTGCAGATGTAGGCCTATGTAGATTTTGTCCAGCGTAAGCATTTTAGAGATGAAAAACTTGAAAAAAAAACAAAAAAAATGAGTTTTTTCTCCCTAAATAATTGCTCATACCTATCGTCTGTGTGTGTGTGTTGTGTGTGTGTTGTAAGACAACATTGAATAGCTACGCTGACGTCAGCCAGAAGAGAATTTATTCAGGCTGCTTCTAAAACGATATAAACAGCATGAAACACTGAATTAAGAAAATACTGTAGTAAAGATAAGTGACACGGTAACAACAATAATCTTTATGAGGTGTTTTAAAAAATTCATTACAAAAATGCCCTCATTCTGTTTACCTTCGACTTAGCTTTGCTATGTCTATTAAATAAGTCACAAGTAAAACTATCTGTAGTGTGATTGCCTTTTTTTCTAAAGACGATTATAATGTAGGTTGTCCCAGAGTTTGGAATCCCATTATTTTTTTTTATTTATGGTGCATAAATAAAAAAGAAAAACAAAGAATGTGGTATATCATTGAATTAAAAAAGATAATGTACTTATAATTGTTTTCAATCTCTATCATAATTGTTTCTACATGTAAGAAAATACAACAAATATAACTGCGTTTTCTATTTTTTATTTTTTGTCATTTTTTAAATTGGTTTACACTTTTCTTATTCTGAGATTACCTCCCAAACGTTTCAAGAAATGTAGAGCTACTGTGGCAGTTATTTTTTTTTTTTTTTTTCTTTTTTTTTGTCTATACATTAAAAGTTGGCAATGAAGGATTGCATAACTTTAATTTGAAATCCATGATAGGTTTACATTCATTAAATTCATATATTTTTGTGAAATTTCAACATCCTAAAACTATGATGACATAAATCAATTCCTGTGGCAACTGTTAATGGACTTATACATTGTGATAGCGGTTTTGTTTCAACCTTGTGGTGTACTCAGATGACATTAAATATTTTTGACAGTTTCTTCAACAATAAAAGTAAGTTTGTTTATCCTCTATAGAATAATATGGTAAGCAGTTATAACGTCTCCAGAAAATCAGTATGGGCACATTTTTATGAAGGAATCCTCATTAAAACTGCTTCCAGTTCAACGGCTACTTATTAATCTATTGTTAAGTTTTCTTATTAGTATCGTGCAAATAACAAAACGACATTGCTGGGGTATTTATCAATAAGGACGTATTATTTAATCATGCCCTATTTCATTCCAGATTCCGTTCTGGTTACAATTTGCAGTAATAAATTTCATAAACTTATTAATCATAGTTTAGATATATCAGTTTGTATAGTTATATTTGTGTGTAAACCTCATCATATACGTATATTCTCTGTCTTGTCCTTTCTATTAACGAACAAAACATTATCACCAAGTGATATATTCCAAGAATGACAACTATTGACGCATAAAGTTTTAGTGATATATAATGGCAATGAAATAACATGGTTTTCCTGCTTGCCAGGTTTTAGGATATTACTGGAGTGTAATCTGTCTGCCGAGTATTATATATATTATATATAGATATATATATATATATATAATATATATATTAGAGAGAGAGAAGAGAGAGAGAGAGAGAGAAGAGAGAGAGAGAGAGTTACACAGTCTAGGAGAAGGAAAACTCTTAATTCAACCTGTTAAACTCCGCTTTAAAAACTGACCCTGTATCGCATCCTGCTCAGTGGCGGAGGGTTGATATATATATATATATATATATATATTAATATATATAATATATATATATATATATCTAACTATATATAATATAATAATCCCTCGAATATTTCAGCAGATTGAGTTACACGAAGCGGGCAACAAAAATTTGGTTGCTTAAGTATCTTGTATAAAATTGGTGTAGCTGTAATTTGTGTATTATTTGTGCACTATTTTTCCATATTTTTCAGCCTAAAAGTTAGGAGTTCATGTTATACACGAGACTATATAATAACTTTTTCCGCTATATTTGAGACGGGGTGGCCGAAAGTAAGGTTTTATCCATAGTCCGAAAATAATGTTTTACTTCAGTTGTAATAGAAATATCCATTTGAAATTTGTGTTTGGATTATAATTTTGTTTCTTGTAATGTGAGCTGATTTTCGATGCAAGATTTTTGCATAATTTGTACAAACCATGTCCGTGTGTTTTTATAGACATAATGTAAAGTAAGAGTCGGCGGAGTGGCCTAATGTCGGTATCACTGGGACAGCGAGGATCTTATCCTTTTTCATTAGCGCTATATCGATGGAGATTATTTTTGGCGCCTTTGAAGTGGAGCGCCAACACCTACCATCAGTTCCCCATTTTGCTGCACAAAATCTCAAAGCCTGTGCTACCTCATGTACTGTATGTAAATATATAATTCTTTATTTTTTACCCGTAAGCAAACCGATAAGAGTTGAAACAATACACTAGATTTTGGTTCAATTTATTTGATACAAATTCTAAATATCAGTGCCTTTCTATAGACGATCATTTTCTTTTGCAGAATTTCGTTAGTCCAGAGTTTAAGTGTGCGTGTTATCATTAACTTTGAATAGCATGTCCCACTGTTTATTTTAATCATCTTATTTTATCACCTAATTATAAAGTAAACGTTATTACCCTTGTGGGATTGAACAATAAAATTTCAGTAGGAAATCGACACGCTGAGGGGAAAAATGCAAACTTGAAGAAAAGTAATTTTATAGTCAAAATGTTCTGCCTTAAATAAGATTAGAGAAAATTTGTATAGAAAGATATTTATGTGACGCTTGATAAAACCCGGAGATTTTTTGGTAAATGATTGTGTAAAAACGAATTGTTTGCTTGTAAGCAAAATTGTTTATCTATTTGCATTGGAAAATCTTTCGAAAAAAAAGTAAAATAATCAAAAGTAATTTTAGATTTAATGATAATTTCGACACTTATTTAATAAAAAAACTAATTTGTTAAAAAAAGTTTCCATTCGTAAGTTTTAAATTTGTTGATTGTGGGATTTCAATGAGTTTACACTCTACACTCTACATCACTAGGCAACAATACCTGGGAGCCATAGTTTGATCTGAAATATTTGAGCGAAAATACCGAAATCATGTCATTTCTTATACCAGCCTCGATACCTTTTGAACAGCAGTTTTTTTGTGAAACCAGGATTGTGGCAAGTGCAGCACTTTTATATTTCACCACATCTAACTTTGTGTAATTTTTATTGATTTTTAACTGAAAATTCACATCAATTTTAAAATTTGAAGGATGATAATGAATTAAAAGAAAAACAACGATTCAGACTTTTCGCCATTAAATAAAGTTTCAAAGATGCTTTCGAACTAATGTGAAACTCCTTAAGATAAGTTGAATGTCGAGGGAAACTATTTTTTCTGTTTTTTTTTTTTTTTAGATGAGGCTTTGATAATTTGGATTATTTGGATTATTCAGGATATTGTCCTTCATCTTTTTGTTATCTATACAACGTTTCAATCCGATGAGTCCTCCAGCCTTCATTCAGGTATTTCTTGTCAAACTTTGAACGGCTTCTTCTTCGCAACTCGAGAACCTTATCCGTCGAACTCGGGGCTTTCACGGAACGTTCGAACCGACACCCTTTATTCATCCACGGATTAACTCTTCTCCAATTGGACACATGGCACAACGGATGTTAGGCGTTGGGTAATACAGTTCTAAGTGACAGTTATCTCTGGGCTGCAGTAGCATAGAATAATAGGCGATAGTAAACCTAAAACAATTAACACAGCTTAATATTGTACTTGGTCATTGGTTAACGGAATGAGAAATAGTCAACCTCGTGGATGATAGAAGGGTTTTTTTTCGGGTTCGAAGTTACTGTGAGGCTCCTGATTATGAACGAAATTCGACAAGAATGGTTCCTGAGTTCGAAGAGAAGGTTTCGCGAATTCTAGAAGTTTCTCGAAATCCGATAAGAAATACCTGAGAAGTTCCGAAGGCACATCGGTCGAAACGTTGTTGTAGATACTAATAATAAAGATGAGAACAATAGTCCCGTATAATCCAAATAATATCAAATTGCCAAGGGAAGCGTTTTGAAAATAATTAGCGTACAGAGTTATTGTTTATTTCTGTCTTGTCAGCTTTAGACACGGTAACTTTATATATATATATATATATATATATATATATATATATACTATATATATATATATATTATATTTGGATTCATACTTTCTTCAAAGATTATCCTAATTACTTTGAAGAACAGGTATGCAATCCAAATAATATATATATATATATATATAATTTATATATATATATTTATAATGGATTCATCCCTTCTTCAAAGTATTAGTATAATCTTTTGAAGAAAGGTATGAATCCAAATATATATATATATATAATATATATATATATAATATATATATATATAATTTGGATTCAATACCTTTCTTCAAAGTTTATTAGTAACTTATGAAATGTGATGGCATTTCTTCCGGAAAATTTGATCTCTCAGTACCCGTAAAATAACATACATTCCTATGTACTTAATAGTTTTAAAAACACCCATTCCCCGCATCAGCTGTAGTGGCGAGGGGATAAGATATACACTACATGCGGTCAGTCTGAAGTTCGACCCTACCGCAAGGATAGTTGTGTCTAAGCCACATCTGAAGAGGCAATTTGATGCCCGAAACACGTGTCTTTGGATGACTTATAATATATATATAGCCTAAAATTGTTGTTTTTATTGTTTAGATATTAAAACGCGTTTTTGAAAAAAAATAATTCAAGATTAACTCCAGACGAAGCTAGTAATTTGGGAACCTGAGAGAACCTCCCCAGCATGTTATGAAATTAGTTAATATGCCAGTACAAATGCAGTGGTAAACTACTATTTATAATGTTTGAAAGGGGCGTTCAAATATTACCCCCTCCCACAACAACAACAACTCCTCTGGATTAGCATACAATTCATGTCCAATAAAATATTGTTTTCTCATTTGTTACATAACCAACAAAATTGCTGAAATCGTAAAACATAAAGACACCAATTGCCCATCAAATTTCCCCATTCGATAATTCTCTATACCGATGTTTATTACTAAGCTTAGATAAGGCTCAAATCCCATCATGTGCGAATGCAGAACCGACAAAATCATCATCCAATTTTTAAATTGAACTGGAAATTTCGCTATATGAGCCGTTTTTTGTTTGTTTAGGGTTATATATATATGATGCCATGCTGAGGACTTACCAGGAGCGATGATCGTTAGGGACGAGTGACGAGAAAGAGTCATAAGAATACATGCTGTTACCACGACTTGATGATGAATACAAAATAGTAACCAGTTTGATCGAAGATTTCTGGGATATGTTTGCGGAAAATGGCATAAATTAACGATGCCAAAATGTTAATGGAAACTTGATAAAGCCTTTGAAATTCGCAAATTAAACAGTCACAAAGAAGCAAACGAATTGTACATTAGAGAATCTTAACATTTTTTTTTTTCATTTATTTCAAATAAAATTTTGGTTAAAAGAAATTTCTAAAGATATTCATTTCGTTTATTCTACATTTCACTTTGTCACTTTGATTGCTAATTTTGCTTGTTCATATTTATATTAGTTTGTTACATTATCTTTTTAAAAGCTTTAAAAACAAACATCTCATCCTTTGTAAACACAATCTGTTATCCTCTCCTTAATTTCCGGAATTTTCCTTAAACTCTTTACGGAAAATACTGTTCAGCTATGATTACTATTTTGTATTTGTACCAATATCACATCGTTTCACAAAGTGATATAATTCATTTTTAGACATTTTTGATTTTGGTTATTCTCTTGTGTTCCGTTCAGTGTGGTGGTGAGTCGGAGTCGGAAATCGGTAATTTGTGCAAGAATCGGTAATTTTTACGTGAGCAGCTTGCCTTTAAAATATGCAATATTTTAAAATATTTTTAAAATATTTTTTAATAGTATAAATGTGTAAATAACAATAATTTGTCAGTAGTTTCGTAATTGAAAGACATACATGCCGTAGATTCAAAGTTAAAGAAAGGAGGAAAATACAGTTCCCCTTACTTATTCTAGTGGTGAATATGGCCTTCTCTCGACATAGTCTACAGATATTTTGGGGTTGTGTCGACTTTTTGAATTTGTTTTATTTAGAGATGTTTTGTTGTTTGTTTGTTGTTTGTTACAGTTTACTGATATGAATATTAACTCTATGTTTAGAATTGTTTAGAATCTTTGTAAAAGAGTATAATCTGGACTTTTGTTTGTAATAATTTTGACAAAAAAAGCGAAAAAAGTTAGGGATATATTCACTTTTTAGCCTATCCCTCACAACACCTTTCGAAAACGTTCAGTTCTCTAAAAAATTAAATGAAGCTCAACAAAGACCACCACGGATGTAGATGACGTTTTATCAGATTCTGCGTATATGAAAAAACTCTTTTTTAAAAACCCGCTTCTAGGTGACAATCTTTATTGCTAGATATGTTTGTGTTAGCCAAATCCAAAACCTACCAGCGTCTCTAAAAAAAAATTCAGAGTTTGGACAGTTTACCAAATAATGTAAAAATTCGATAATTTCGTTGAATTCTCGTCAGTTAGTTTCAAGAGACAAATGACTCTTTTATAAGTTTGTTTATGATTTGTTTCATATCGGCCCTGACGATTCTTTACTTTTTCATCCCTTTTTGCCTTTCAATCTTTTTTCTTTTTGTCGCAAGTAATCCTGTTTTTCTTTTACTGTTCATCCTTTCTCCTTTCCTTTATTTTTTTTATTTTTTTATTTCTTTTGTTGTTCTAGCTTTCTCACCTCCACTTCTTTAATCGCCTTGTCAACAAGGTTTAGATGACACTGATTTTCAGAGGGTAAGACACCCCACCCACCACACCTGCATTTGATGGTGAGGATCCAGTTCTGGATATCTGGGAGTGTGGAATATCCCTTCATTGCTATTACTCCCTGAAGTGATAGTTCCTAGAGTGATGGTAGCTGTTAAATCCCATCTATGGGTCAAATAGATCAGTAAAAACGTAACTAATGTTACCCACCATTGAAGAGATACCATAGCCATATGATGTATATAACGTATGTTGATTTTTCAAAAGCATTCAACACAGTGAACAGAGAGAGAGAGAGGGGATATATAAGCAGATCATGGAACGACTCGGCTGTCTCCCAAAGTTCTTGAACATGATCATAAACTGCAAGGAAATCAGCGTGGTCAAATAAAGATGTAACACATATACTCTTAGATCCGTTCCGATCATCACACAGAATGAAGCAGGTTTGTACCAATTCTTTTCACCATCTTCTCCAGCAGGATGCATAGCACACATACATACACACACACACACAAAAGAAAGGAAAAGACACTTCCACTTGGATGAGAGTGTAGTATTTCTGAAAATGAAAGTGTCTCTCCCCAGTATTTCAACATGGCATCCTTGTTGAGCGTCTTCGTGCTAGGATCCATGTTCAGTATCTATTCCTTCTCATCCGTGTTCTCTGTCGCTCTGTCGGCGTCGCTTAGAATACGCTGACAGTATCCCTTGTTGAGGGGTAAGATTCTCCCAACTAAAAAGGGATGTCTTGGATATAACACTAAATTGATACAGTTTAGTGTTATATTCAAGACACCTCTTTTGATTCTGTTCTGGAGATCTGGGTAGTGTAAGGTACCTCTAAATTGTCATTACTCTCAGGTCTACTCTGACCTAGAGTGGTAGTACCTGTTAGAATCCCGTCTCTGGGTCAAAGTCTTTTACTTTAGTATCAATCTCTAATAATTTTTTGTCGAAAACTCTATTGAAAATTAAGCGCACTCTGTTTAAAAGGTGGGGGACATACACACACACCTTTTAAACAGAACGAATATCGATGTATATTTTTTTCTTTTATAAGATAATAGCCAATAAAAAATTATCGAAACGAGTAAAAAAAAAATCTCCCAAAATTTTTTTTTTTTCGATTTTCGGTACTTATTTCTACCAGAGTAGTATCCTTAAATTTGTTTTTCTTCTATTCGCACCTTCGGTCTTTTGTCTTTTTATTATGCAGAAAAAAGTATCAATCATATATAACCCCACCGACATTTTGCACCCCAAAAATGAGGGGGGGGTCAAAGTTAAGTGACCTGAAAAAATCAGAAAGTTTTTAAATAAAATAACTAATTCATTATAAATTCATTAATTGCTAAATCAACACTGAAAATTTCATTAAAATCGGATAATTCCTTGATTTTTGTTAATTTTTTTAAACGGGGGGGGGGGGGGTTTGTAAAAACACGGATTTTTCGACAAATTGGGTATACATATTTATATATATATATATATATATATATATATATATATATAGAGAGAGAGAGAGAGAGAGAGAGAGAGGGGGGAGGGAGAGAATGAATGAGAAAAGTATTGGCATATGCTAAAATAGCAGAGCAAAATTTACAATCAATAATATATTATATTATGGATATTAATATCTCGTTACCATTAATTATTAAGCATGAAACTAATAGTAACGAGATATCAATATCCATAATATAAGATATTATTGATTATATATATATTATATATATATATATATATATATATATATATATATGCGTAAAAATCTCAGCATTTTTTACGGGAATTATACTAAATAAATAAAATATTGTATATAGCTATATACTCGTGTATATGTCTAATTTTGAAAACTTATTTAGAGCAATAAATTGGTGTCAACTATATAGAATAATAAATTTGAGTTATAATTTTGATTGATTTAAAGGGTCAAGAATTATTTGATGTCTATAGGTCAGGGATCGCGTTCTATACATATTTTGTGTAGTTTTACTTAAGAGGTTTTTTTATGCCCATTCCTATGTTAATTTTGAATAATAATTTCGAGTTATAACTCGGAATTTTTAGCCAAAATTATAATCCTTATAATATTACTTTCCGTGAATAATAAATAACGAGCAGAGGAGACAACGGTTTCAAAATGAATTCCATAAATTAATGATTTCGTGACCGTAAATCAGGGATCGCCCTATACACGGTTACACAGTATATTTGAGTTCAAATGTAGCCCTTGCCAAAAAGAATGTGCAATTTAATTATGTGTGTGAAGTGCGCGTTTTTAATGTTTTAATGTTCATCGTTTTTTTTTGTTTTTTGTTTTTGGTTTTGTTTTTTTTTTTGTTTTTTTTTTTAAAGAGCGCAGGTTGTCGTGAAGTGTATTTCTATGATTAATGAAAATTGATTATTGAAAAACATTGTTTAAAAAAAAGAAAGATTTCTTATTTGACTTACCTGAGCAGAAGATGAAAAGTAAACAAAAATATGGGAAAGTTTGCAGTTCTTGTGAAAATTATCCATCATTTTGGCTTTTTCAATTACTAATTAAAAAAATAAAACAAAGGAAAATACGATTTTTTTCGTCCTTTGTAGTTTTCAATTAATTCTTTTTATTTCCTATTATCAATTTAATTGATAAAAGAAAAAGTTTTTTGAGTTTTTCCACAAACTTTTTTTGTTTTGTTTTGTTTGTGGTTTTTTTTAATTTTTATTTTGTGTTCAAAGTGTTTACGCATACTTATGTATCTTTATGTAATACTTACAGATAATTTCCTTCAAATTGATCATTAAAAATGTGTGTGTGTGTGTGTGTGTGTGTGTGTGTGTGTGTGTGCGCGCGCACACACAGTAAAAGGATTTAAAAACAACGGCGTTGTTTTCCAGCAATAATCAGTCCTATGTGAACAGACGCTCAGATCCGCATCACCCGTAAGAATAAAATGTGTAGCATGTGCTTTTCGGTAGTATTAAAAGTCTGTAGGGATGCGAACAATGTTGTTGAGATGGATTGGGTAGTTGATTCAAATCGTGAGCCACCCGCTACCGACTACAAGCCCAGCCGGACGGGCACCGACCAGTGAGGAGTGCGTGCTTTGCCTTTGCTATAATTACAAGTCGAGAGAAAAGAAAGATAAAAAAACTTTTTGTGTGTGACATACATTATTATTCTTTTTTCTTTAAAGAAAAAAGTGTGACATACAATACGCATATAAATTCATTCTGTTCCGTCCACACATCAACAAACAGTGCGAGGAGGAAAAAAATCAGCAAGGAAGAATGGACGGTGGGTCAAACTTCATTTTCTTCCTCTCTTCCTTGTCGTATCATTTGAGAGGGTGCGGTATTGTGATAGGCACACACATACAGGTCGAAAAAGATTTGCTTATACTATGTCATACGATCGCTTTTTTCTCTCTCTTTTTCTTTTTTCATCATTTTCTTTCTTTCTTTTTTCTCTCACATTCTATTCATCTTTATTCATTTATTTATATTTCATGATTATTCCTTCTACACATTCTCTTTCTTTGTTTTCTTTCTTTCTTTCTTTCTTTCTTTCTTTCTTTCTTCTTTCTTTCTATTCATCTTTATTTATTCATCTTTGATTATTTGCTCTTTACACGTTCTGTTCCTTTCTTTCGTTCGTTCTTTCTTTTTTCTTCTTTATTATTTTTCTTCAACACGTTCTCTTTCTATCTTTCTCGTTTCAATGCGGTTTTATTTTCCTTTTTACACTCGCTCAGATTTCATTTCTTTTTCTTTTTTTTTTTTTTCATTATTGGATTTGCTCAAAATCTTACATTCTTGAATCTCTTTCTTTTTATGCTTTCTCTCTGTCTCTGTCTGTCTCTGTCTCTCTGGTCCCACTTCTCTCTCACAACTCTCCATTTTGCTAAACATATACACTTGCCCTCATCTCTCTCTCTCTCTCTCTCTCTCTCTCTCTCTCTCTCTCTCTCTCTCTCTCTCTCTCTCTGACACACACACACACACACACACACACACATACACACACACATTAAAATCCTTTTTCCAAACTCTTTCCCTCCATTTATTTTCATTCACCTGCACGATTCATTTCTATTTAACTTTAACATATACTCACTCTTTCATTCTATATATTTCCTGCATTTTCTCTCTTTTTGTGTCGCACAAAATGAATATTACAAGAAAAGGAATACCGACGAGAACATCAATACAAGTATAAATTGCATCTGCGCCGGAACTAGAGAGAGCAATTTGAACATAGGGAAATGTAACTGAAGAAACACACAACAATGTCCCCTAGATGGAAACTGTCTAACCAGCAACATAGTTTACGAAGCCCAGATATCAGCTAGGAACGATCCGGAAATCACCTAACACTACCTCAGAATCACTGCAGGTCCCTCTAAACAAAGGCACTCTTTTAACAACTCCGCGCTATCTAACTAAACGAAACTATGCAAACACTTCTGGTCCCTGAAGAACTTCAATTGCGACCCGGTGGTGAAAAGGAAAATAGTCCGAAACTCTAACTTGGCCACAAACTTCAAAGGTAAATGCTCACTTTGCATATCGGAAAAATAAAAATACCCTATGTCAAAGGCTTGGCTGAAAAGATTCAAAAGATATGTAATCCTTAAGACACCAGGACAACATTCAGGAGTGACTCGACTCTTCGTAAACATCTCATCCGAGTCAAACTCCCAACAGAATACAACATGACCAAGAATTGTGTGTATTCCATCCCATGCAGTTGTGGCAAAGTATACAAAGGTGAAACATGCCGTCCACTGAAAGTAAGACTAGAAGAACACCGTAAAGCAGTGATTCGAGGAGAAATAGAAAAGTCAGGTGTGGCTGACCATATATGGAATGAAAAGAGAAACCATCTGCCCTTATGGGATGAAGTTAGGGTAATAGATAGGGAAGAACATTGGAAGAGAAGACGCCTCAAAGAATTAGCTCATATGATAGGCTGTACTGGGCTGTTAAGTAGACCTAGCATAGAAATGAACACAATATGGGAACCCACAATTAAAAAGGCTATATGAGATTAGATAAAAGAAATATATATTAAAAAAACACCCAATATGAGTCAAGGTAAAAATTCATACATAAGTGATTTTTCGACCGGCTTGAATGATTGTGTAAAGGACCATACATACCCTCTACCGTCAGCTGAAGACATATTTACTAAATTAAACGGAGGTAGAGTGTTTTCTTTACCTTCAGGTTAAAGTCAGTGAAGAATGTTCAAAGTACCTGACAATAAACACCCATAATTTTTAAATTAAATTGGCTTCCTTTTGGACTGAAGGTAGCGCCAAGCTTATTTCAGCAAACAATGGACACAATGTTAGCTGATGTGGAGTATGCAATTGCATACTTAGGTGATATTTTAATTAAAAGTGAAAACGAAGTCCAACATAAAGAGCATATTAAAGCGGTATTTAAAAGAATAGAGGAATACGGTTTCAAGTTAGGTGCTGAAAAATGCGAATTCTTCCTAAAGAAGATAAAATATTTAGGGCAGATAATTGATAGTAATGGAAGAAAACCGGACCCTCAAAGATCTGAAGCTATAAGAAATATGCCAGCACCAGATAATATAGCTAAACTCCAGGCGTTCTTGGGATTAGTAAGTTACTATAGCAGCTATATCTCAAAAATACAGGATATGAGAGCTCCGTTAAATAATTTATTAAAAAAGGACACAAAGTGGATATGGTCGAAAGAGTGTGAACACGCTTTTCAAAAACTAAAAGACTGGTTATTGGCAGACCATTCATTAGTGCATTCAACCCGAAGAAAAAAATCATTTTGGCTCAAGATGCTAGCGAAAACAGCCTGAGTGCCGTATTACTGCATAAATTCAAAGACAGATCTGAGAAGACAATAGCACATGCCTCAAGAACATTGCTACCCACGGAACGAAGTTACAGCCAAATAGAAAAGTAAAGTTTAGCGATAATTTACGCTGTAAAAAAATTCACAGATTCCTATATGGAAGGCAATTTACTCTACAAACAGACCACAAACCACTGTTAACAATATTTGGTTCTAAAAAAGGTATATCAACTCATATGGCAAATCGACTACACCATTGGAGTGTAATTCTATTAAATTACAACTTTAAAATGGAATATGTGCCTTCAAAAAAGTTAGGTAATGCCGATGGGTTGTCAAGACTAATACCAAATTATACGGAACCCTTGGAAGAAACGGTTATAGCGGCGCTAAGAGACGAAAGCAAATTGACGGGTTTGTTATGTAACACAATTAGAGAATTACCAGTTACTCTAGAAGACGTGAAAAAAGCAGCGGAGAATTTTAAAAATGAAAAAGCAATTCTGGTTGAACGAGAAAGCTAAAAAAGGAATTAGTGTCTCGCCTTTTTCTTTTTGCGAACAGGTATTAGTATACGCAGATAGAGTTGTAATACCACAAGTTTTACAAACGAAAATTCTAAAAGAATTTCATACTGGCCATCCAGGGATATCGCGAATGAAATCCCTACTGAGAGGTTACATTTATTGGCCGAGGATGGACCAAGATATAGAACATTTGGTAAAACAGTGCAGAGGATGCCAACTAGCAGCAAGGACCCACCGGTAAAGATTCAACCATGGCCAAAGACAGATGTCCCATGGACCCGATTACATATCGACTATGCAGGGCCGATAAAGGATTTTATTACTTAATCGTTGTGGACAGTTTCACTAAGTGGTCGGAAATTGTTAAATGCAGACACCCAACTGCAATAATTACAATAAACGCTCTTAATGAAATCTTCAGTCATTTTGGAGTTCCTAAAACATTAGTCAGCGATAACGTAACAATGTTTACCGGAAGAGAATTCAAGGAATTATGTACATCATTGTCCATTGATCACGTGAAAACGGCAGTATATCACCCAAGATCAAATGGACAGGCAGAAAAATTTGTAGACACTTTTAAAAGGGCTCTGGGGAAAAATCAAGACATTGACACTAATGAAAGAAGTATTCAAAAATTTTTGGCAGTTTATAGAATCACGCCAAACCTGAATACAAATTCAGGTTTATCACCAGCAGAGTTAATGTTCGCAAGAAAAATACGCTCTGTGTTCGACTAACTAGTCCGACGAAGAAAACTGCTAAAATAGAAAACAAGATGTCTAAGGCATATAAACCAGGTGACAAAGTTTTCTTTAAGAACTTTAGGGCTGGAAAAATGCATTGGGAAGACGGAACGGTAACCAAAAGAATTGGACAGGTCATATATGACATAAAATGTGAAAAGTTTACGACATTAGAATTAAATGAGACCCAGACACGCTACAGAGGTCACGGAAAATACCGAAGAGATTCCAATGGAAATCTTTGTATGACTCATTTGAAATTCCCGTTCCAGTAAGTCAACATTCGCCAATGGATGTATCCCCGAACCCAAGGCCAGAGGTACCAGGGTGTAGAACGCCACCACTGCAAGGAGGACCGATGCGAAAAAGACTTAGGAAAGAAATCAACCGATTAAGTCCAGACCCTAAAAAAAAAAAACATATTAAAGCTAAATTTCACAGAGAATTTAGCTCAGGGGGAAGTTGATGTAATGAATATGTAGATAACTTGGTAGGGGGTACCAAGGTATCTACATATTCATTACATCACCTCCTCTATAATCTGATTGGACAGTGTCCTCTATAAATATTCGACACTGTGGTGGTACATGCGCCTAAGCCTACCAGCTTACAAGTCAGAATACCACCACGACTGTTTGGAAGACGTACTGCTATTCGACGCACCAGCTACTACTGCGATAATATACCTTACTACCAACTTTATAATATATCCCTCTAGAATGAAAAAAAAATAGAGGGGGGAAATAGATATTCGACTTGTTGAAGGGGAGGGGCAACAATGTCGTCGCCGTCAAAAAATCTTTAGCAGCTAAAAATCCGTCGTCGTCGTCCTCGTAAAATCTTTAGCAACCCAAAAATCTTCAGCAGCTGAAAAATCCGTCGTCGTAAAATCTTCAGCAACTCAAAATCGCAACTCGACTCCTGTCGTCACCCCACTTCTAGTTATACTAGTTTCTCCTCAACATCCGGGTGTCTACGCCCCACACACGAGATTGTCGAGCCAATCCCAGCCGCCGGAATCCTCATAGCTATCTTCCGGGCACCTGGTGCTTACATCCAGGACTGTAGCATCTCGACTTCGGTGCCAATGTGTCGCCCGTTTGCATTCTGAAGGAAGCGGGTTCGATTCTACAGTCCTACATGTCAGGCAAAGCCTAGCCCGCTTCCTTTGAGAATACGGCAGGCCTTGACGTTCACCACTCACCTTGTGTTCTCTGTCACAATCCCTTAACCCGGATATATCATAATATTAATTTTTATGCAAGTTTCATTGTGTTAGATATAGGAGGGGGGCGTAAATTTCACAGGGAAAAAGTAAGAGTTGTATTAATACTACTGATAATCATCTGCGTCTTTTAAGTAAACAAATGGCCGCGTAGAAACTATTAGTTATTTCATGCTGATGGTTTAATTTTTAGATGTATTCAAAAATATAAATCAAATCATTATTTTTGCTTTAAAACCCAGACCTGGTAATATTTAATGCGTATATCTATTTACTTTGTCGTTAATTGTTTTATTTTCGAAGTTTCCTCCGGACAAAAATTAATGCAAATTCCTTTATATATAGATAGAATAGATTAGCTTCTTCGTATTTACTGCTTAACTTAAAGTCATTTCTTCTTGATAGATCCTTAAATAATACCTTTTTTCTCCGTACTTTGGGGTGTTTATTTAACGAAAGTACATTGCTTAAATGTGATAAACTTTCTCCTGCCCGTATCTCTCGGTGTACATTTCAACGAAATGTACACTACTTATACTCCTTTCCTGTTAACGTAACTCATTTATTTCTCTCCCGTTATTTGTCTTGTATTTAGGGATTAATACTATATCAGATATTCCTTGTGTTATAAACAGGGATTAGTAGCAAGCGTATAGTGGCGAAGGAAAAACAAACACAGGTTTTATATTCAATAATTTGTATTAAAAACAAGAAAAAAAGAAGGGTTGTAATGTTGGAAGTGATATAAAAGAAAGTCTGGTGTTTGATGATCGAGTCAGTTGTGGTGTGAGCAGTAATGTCGGCAGAAAGCCTGATGTTCGGTGGTCGAGTCAGTTGTAGTGGAGGTGGTGATGTAGGCAGAAAGCCTGATGTTAGTGGTCAGATGTTGGTTATAATGTAGGCATAAAATCTAATGTTTTGTGGTCAGGATGTTGGATGTTGTGTGGGTAACAATGTATGCAGAGGATCTGATGCTCGGTGGGCGAGTCAGTTTAAGTGTCGGAATAATGTAGGCAGAAAGCCTGATGTTCGATGGTCGGGTCAGTGATGTTGTGTGGGTAACAATGTATGCAGAGGATCTGATGCTCGTGGTCAAAATGTTGGTAGTAATGTGGGCAGAGAATCAGATGTTTTGGTGGCCGAGTCGGTTTGGGCTGTTGTTAATGATGTAATGTAGACAACAGGTGTTTTGTTGAAGGAAGTTGGCAGTTGGAGTGTGATGATTCTTGACGGTTTTTTTTTCTTAGGTCCCTTTAATACTTTGTCGGTCGATCAGGTCATGAGGGTAAGAGGTGAGGGGCAGTATCGTCGTATGTCACCTTGTCAGACGGATTTCGACTACAAAGCTGTGGCTAAGAGCTTCGGATAGTTGGCCCCTGAATGGTGTGGAAGGGTAGTCAGTGAAATCATCAACTCTTGGTTTAACTGTAAACGACTCGACTGTCTGATCTCTGCAATGTCCCTGCTGTATCTGCTTGGTCGGTCTTTCAAAGTCGAATTTAAATACATTTTTGCTTGCCGATTTCGGATCAACTCAAACATTTTTTAAATTTTTGCCTGGGAATCATTAAGATTGGCCGAAAAATGCAACTTATGAATATATTAGTTACTTTTTTTTTAATTCCCATGTGCGTCGATCCTATGCGTACAAACGAGTTTTCTTCATTTGGTTGAAATTGGCTCTGTCAACATCTGGTTAGCATTTTGTATTGTGGTGTGTGGGCGAATTGAATTTGGTGAATTTTTGTGAATCGGGAGATATCTTTATTTGTGTATATAACACTTGCTACATTTTAATAGCTATTCAGCCAGCCTTTTTGCTTAACTTGACATCCCCACGTCATTGATACTAACCTACTGAATTTAGCTATTAAGCCAGCCACTTAGATTAACTTGACACCCCTACGCCAATACCTTTAACGTTGATACTTAGACTAAACCACCATGCTATATTATGGGTTATTCACGGGTTAGTCTCATTGTTTAAACTTTCACACTCTACGTCATTGTTTTTGTTAAATGCTAGTACTTTAAAAGAGTTAATTTGCCGTATCGTTTCTTCTTGTCTCAAACTTATTATATATTTCAGCTTTTATCCCTTCTATTGAAGTCAGTCAGTCAGTCAGTCAGTCTACTATTGGTTTGAACAACTGCAACTGGCAAAGCACAACTGAACCAGTGTCAAGATAACTGTTACTTATGGGAATTCAGAATAGTCTACTCATGCATATGGGTGATTCCATTCCTTGAGTCCTGATTGGCTGCTTGGTTTCTATGATGTTCTGAGGCTTCATAAATAACCTGCCATTTTGCAGCAAATCAGGTTCGTATTAAGTTACGACTAATTGCTGCCTTGTCTTACCAATTCGAAGGTAATTGGAACTAGTATGATTATTCTACACCTTCGTACTGTGAATAAACCTGTCTATGTACCCACACGGTCGTTGTCAGAGTCTTGCCTACACGCAACAAAAACCGGTGGTGACGCCTTCAGAAGGATAAGGGCTGTGTAATGTGGGGTGTAATAATGCGTCCGCTATAGAAAAAACCTAAGAACCTTAACCCTACAATATAAATTATGCCCTAAATTAATCTTTTAAGTAATATATATTTATATATGTGTGTGTGTGTGTGTGTGTGTGTGTGTAATTAGGTAAATATGTAATTGAATAAAACAAAATAAAGTAAAATATTCAAGCACTACAAGGAGGGAGTTTAAAATATCATTTAGAAATTCGAATATATTAATTTAACATTGAAATCAACCTTCAAACAGACAACGGACGGTCAGCTGGCTAAGAATTAAATTTATGACCGGCTGTTAAATTACCGGAGGAGCGGCCAGTACACATGACTCGGACATACAAAAAAATCTGGTTTCAATCTATATAAGAATAATAAAAGATTCCTCATCTGAGGTAAAAGAAATGATATGACATTACACAGTTACGGCCCCTTAACCATCGCCTGATAAGAGACCTTGCCCCTTAACCATCGCCTGATAAGAGACCTTGTGCGATTGGCTAAGGGCCATTGTCGGTGACCAATCAAAACACATATTATTAGGCTTAGTTTAGCCGCCAAATTTCGAAGATTGATACTATCATTGTTGAATGATAGGACCTCTTTTCGCTGCAATCAACTGTCACTACAGACGTGTTTCTGAAAGCCAGCTACCCAAGGCCGATGACCTCGTAAAGTTGAAATTAACTCAAGCTAGCAAGAGACACTCACTCTTCATACCAGAGACCAGATAAGTTTCGCAAACGCATTATTTTGCAACCCCTCCACCTACACTCTACAATTGTACAATTTATAACACATTTGTAAACCTCGCACACATTTTGTATATCACACGTTACATATTGTATATTGCATGTTCATGTTTGTTGTTGAATACACCGTTTAGCCTTGAGTCGTTTTTCATTACCTGTTGCCTTAATCATTATCTTGTCTACGTATTTACCATAAGAGGATGGGATCAGAAAGGTAATTCCTCTAGGTCTCCTGAAATAGACTATTATGCTTTCAACCTAAACCTTTCTTATTTTTTCCTAATATAATTGAGCTCTGTAAAACTATTACGTCGTAGGGAGGATTTCTTTACCGCCAAGATTTTTTTTTTTTCGCCAAGCTTATTTTAATTCTTTTCGAATCTGACGCTGTCCAGAGTGGACACGTTTTAGTTCCTCTCCATTTCAACAAAGACCGTCACGGCACCACGGTAAGAGAAAAGGCATTCTCTTTCTTTCCCTTGAAGTTATGTGCTATTTTAGCGAACTAAGCTAGATGGGAGCTACACAAGAATGCTGCGTCTTGAACAAGTCGTGGAAACAGCACCCTACAAGGAAGCAGCTGTACGGTCACTTGCCCCCCATCTCACAAACTATCCGAGTGAGACGGACAAGGCATGCAGGACACTGCTGGAGAAGCAAGAATGAGCTCATAAGCGACGTTCTCTTGCGGAAGCCAACACATGGACATGCAAGTGTTGGGCGCCCAGCAAGGACCTACATTGACCAACTATGCGAAGAGGCTGGTTGCTCCGCAGAGGACCTCCCAGGTGCAATAAATGATAGGGAAGGTTGGCGAGAGATTGTCATGGATATCCATGCTGCATGCGCGACATCATGATGATGATGATGATGACTGACTTTCTAGTCCGTTCTACTGTTTTCCATTTTTATTGAAGTTGCCATGTTTAGATATATCGTGTATATTATTCTATTGTGATATACTTCATCCCTCAGCTTCGGTGCATTCCCATTTAAGGCCATTTAAGGCCTTTTTTTGTATTACTCATGCCTATTTACCTCATATTACTTTTGAATTTATTGTGTATTATTGTTTATTTTCTCACCCACTTTTCCTTGTCTGTAACTTCGTTTCAACTCTTAGCAAGATACATTTGTCTTACGCTGTTCATTCTTTCTTATTTCTTCTACCCTGTTACTGTCCCATATTAACTAGCTTTTATTCAGAATAATACTTGCTACTTTCACAGCTGTCTTCAGCTATAATATGTCTCCGTGACCGTGGCTACTATTTCGACCCCTATTCTTAGTTTTACCTTCCTCATAACACTGGCGACTACACTTATCCACTTTGGCTAAGAAATTACTACCAGACTTCCTGCTACTGCTTAGTCCCCTTCCTTCCTTGCTTGCCTGCAACCTATATTCTACCACCCTGCCTCTTTGAGTTACTTCTGCTGCTATATTATTATACCCCATGTTTGTCAATTACCTACCACCTTGTCTCTTTATCCGTTTCCCTGTATTTCTTATATTTCCATACCCGTTAGGAAACCTTGAATTTCATTCTCTTATTTACTGTGTCTGTCATGTGTTTTTTCTTTCCTTTTCAGCCTTTTTTTTTACGCTTTCAGCATTGAATAAAAACTTGTGATTCTATCCACGGTTTTTTGTCCTTCTTTGTTGGAAGAGTTAACCTACATGCAACGAAACGCGGTCTATACATCTTGGATAGAATATAGACCGTCAAGTAGGAGGCGTGATAAAAAAAAAATATCTAAAAAAGTGAGGATGTCCAATTTGTCAGAATTATGATAAAAAACTAAAAATCAAAAACAATATTTAAAATTTTAAAAATCTACAAGAATCTTCCGATCGATCTTATGACGTTACGATTGAGGTACTTTGTCCCAGAATTTGACCCTAGGCGCTTATGCTGACTGACGGACAACTGCTACTACGTTTTTGCAACGTCATTGCTATCTCCCTCACGTAGCTCAAAGTCACTCAGCATAGTGTCCATTACTTGTTGGAATATTGACGGCGCGACTTTGATCCCAAACGGTAGACGTTCGAACTTGTACAACCCCCGATGGGTGTTAATACAGGGCAACTTAGAACATTCTTCCACAACCGGAATTTGAAGATACACGTCACTGAGGTCGACTTTTGAAAAAGATTTTCCTCCATTTAGTTTCGTGAAAATTTCTTCTGGGCTTGGGAAAGGATAGTGATAGTCTTTGAGTGCCGCATTAAGCCCCATCGAGAAGTCGGCGCAAACCCGGATCTCCTTTGACTTCTTTTTCACATAGACTGTCAGTGAAGCCCATTTACTGTATTCAATTTTCGACAAGACCCCGATTCATTCAAGTCTGTCAAGTTCTTCATTCAGTTGTGGTAAAGAGGCACAGGGCACATTTTTTTCTTAAACACTGGCTGGATGTCATCTTTTAACTCAAATTTTGCTGTCATCTTATTTCACCGACCAAAGGCCCCCAGAAAAAAAAAACTCCCGGAAAGTTTCTTTTAAATCTGTTATTAATTTTTCTGCCTCGGTGGTCAGGTTTTCGAGTTTTTGGCAAAATGAATTAATTGGCATGTCCCACAACTTAAATTTCTCCATTCAGTCGGTGCCAAAAAATTTCCTGTATTCTTTAGTCCGGACATTTTTTAGTTTTAACGTTCTTCCTTGAAAGGTTACATTTGTGATAAGTTCTCCTTCAAATTTGATTTTCTCCCCTGTCACGGACCTGGCCATTTTATTAGATCTTAGCAAGGGGTTTTTCAACTTTTCCCAAGTGTAAAGATTTATGATTGTCACATCTGACCCAGAGTTTAATTAATTTTATATTTTTTATTTATAATCTTTACTTGCACGTATTTCCTAATCGTTAGCCCGTCTCGTTCGACCGATTTTGTGTTTTTTAAGCAGCTATTAAACTTTTTCTCGCTCGGCAATGCGAGCTCTTGTGCCCGACATGGCTACAAGTTAGACATTTCTTATTCCGGTAAAGGCAATCCTTATACCAATGTAGCGACCCACAACCGGAACACGTCTTATTTCTTTTTGGATTTGTTTGATTTAGAGGGAGAACTAGATTGTTTTTGTTTTTCTTTTCTTTTGGCGTACTTTTCTTATGCGTGCTATGCCAGATTCCTCGATATTGGAGTTGTGGGGTTTCTTGTTAAGTTTCAGTAGCTGCCACCATGATGTATTAGGGTGTTAGTAAGTACATGCAGTTAATAAGGTAGCCGGACGAAGGAGCGAATGATAAAGCATGTTTATTGAACGGGTGCCTTTTACAGAAGTGTTTACTTCCGGTAATGTGTGTAGGTGCATAGGGGTTAATACTAAGTGCGATACTATAACAAGGAGAACTAGATTGTTTTTTCTTTTGGCGTACCTTTCTTATGTGTGATATACCAGATTCTTCAATATATTTCAAATCTTGGCATACGCTTACGAGCCTCTGACAGTCTTCCACTATTTGTTGGAGAGTAACGTTTGGTTCATTTACTAATTGATTCAAAATTCTACGTCTAATTTCAGCGTCTTTAGCTGAAACTCGTCCCTGGACAAATATCAGACACTTGAAATTATTCAAACTCAATTCTGACAGTTTAAAATCGTCGCAATGCTTGTTCACGACCTTTGCAAATGTAGTGTAATCTTCAAAATCCTTTCTGGTTAAATTCATACACTTCCATCTCTTATGAAAGAGTGAAATTTTAGGACTATAAGAAGTTTAACCGCTTCGGTAAATGTCAGTTCGCTTGTTTTATGGGGTAAGATATAATTCACAAATTTAGTGTGCTCTGTGGTGCCTAGTTTTCGAAATAGCAGGCGAACCTTTTAGAGTCTGCCCAATTTGTACAATCTGTGGCGTATAAATCTTCGAATCTTCTGAAATAGGAGGCGAAGGTTATATCTTCGTCTGGAGAATATAAGAATTTGTCTATTGCCCCAGATTTTATTTTGTGAGAACGTATTTTATTTTCACTAATTGACCCCATTTGTCATTTCAAGCAAAACTATTTGCTCTTCTTGAATTTGAAGTAGCATTTCTTTAAGTTTTTCCTGCCTGATTTCCGTTTGTCTTTGTAATGCGAGTCTTTCTTCTTCAATTCGCTTTAGAAATTCAAATCGTTCTTTTTCAAGTTGTTTTTGCTGTACCAATCGCTCATTTTCACGTTGGTCTTGTTGTTAATGTTGGAACTTAAGAAATTCGAGCATGGTAGTTCGTCCACGTTTGAATGTGTCTTTTTTTATGATTAACCTGAAAAACATTTTTCTTTGAAAAAAGAAATAGGTGAAAACTTTTCTATTCTTTGAATAAAATAAAATAAACAAAGAAATAACTTTAATTTCTTACTCACTCAGCGCCTTTTTTTAACAATAGATCTGTAACAAAAGCTATTGTTCTCGAAATAATGTTTGTGCGAGAAATGGATTCACGTTATTTATCGGTTCGCGTTCAAGTTCAGTGTAAGTTAGTTACACTTCTTTTTTTTTTTCTCTCCCTCGAAATTTAGCGGCTCGCGTTCAAGATAAGTTTTTTCTCGGTTTCCTATTTCTGGATTGCTGAGTAGAAGAAAAGTTGGGTTTTTTCCGTTCTGGTATTTCTGGATCGCCAAGTACTATCTTAAGTTGAACAAAGTGTGTCGAAAATAGTATTTCGTATGACCAATGTTGAATCAAAAACAGTTGACAATTCCCACGTAGTCTTTTTGGGGTCCTTAAAGGGTCCATAAGAAATATCGTCGCCAAGTTGTTATGGCCTGGTTAGGGGCCAGAATAAAGACACAAGACAGGAAATGGGTTAAACAAATGTATTAACAAAAAACAGTAGTAAAAAATATATACCAATGAGTCGGTTATACACGAGGCTGCCTTATCGGCTGTCTGCTTAAATACTAACTATCGCTTAAGTGCAGAACCTGCTGCTATTTATGGTTGGAAGAGTTCATGCGTGTCTGGTAAATTACCATAACATAAACCTAACTTTGTGTTAACTTCGAACTAAAATGTCCCCCACTCCGCATAGCCTATACCTAAACTAAGGTTAATGGTTAAGATAATAAAGTGTTTACTTAACATTGTTATGAATATTAAACAAAATATTGTTTTAAATAGTAAAAAATCTTTATCATCTTTCAAGTAAACACAGTAGGCTACATAAAGGTCTAGACAACATTGTTTATTTACATTGATGCACTGATTTTGATTGTATTACAGTAGTTTTGGAAGTATAAATAAGTATATGGATGTTTTCAATTTATGTCATTGGATATTGAAGAAATGTTTTTGTAGGCTAGAATCGCCAAAAGTTAGGGGTTGTTCCTTACATGCAATATGTGATAAAAACACCTTTTGTAGCTAAAAATTAAGGATCATTTATTTCACAAAGTCATTAATTAATCGAGAATATAAAGTATACAGATATTTACTAAGTTTTGCTTAGTATGGTACAAAGCTGAACCAAAGGAAATGAAGATAAGAAGATTGTATAGCGCCAATCTTCGAAATGGGAAGGACTTACATGTCTTGAAAATCAGCATTTGGAATCCTGGATTTTAACCAATCCCTTCCTTTTCCCACCCCCAAGGATCTGTGGGAAATACCTATCATAAAGTAGTGTATCTTCTTCATACAAAGTTGTTTATTTATCTATTTCAATGTGCAGTAGGTCCATTAATTGTGTGAAATAAAAATAGACACGGTTAGCATTTACTTTTCCACAGTTGTATAAACAATAGGGTGGAGCTCTTTTTAAAAAGAAATGCCCTCTAGCAGGTGTTTCCATTATTTCCCCATGAAAAGATTCTTACCTGCATCACCATTGACAATAAAAAAAGATAAAAGACTAAATTCTACTCTTTCCTTTATTTTTTTATTTTTTAGAGAAAATTTAAGAATAAGAAGATAAAAAGACATTATCGAAAACGAGGTTAGCGCCTCTTAAGTTTGAGATTTTATTCAATTATGAATGACAAGTGTTGTTTTATTCAACCATCCAGAAAGTCTGAAAACTTTGGGAGACAGGCCAGATTTGCAGTGTCTTTTGGGGCAATATCTGAACAAAAGATTTACATTATCTCTCATTTTTAATTTTAACATTTAAATTTTAAATGGAGATTTGGCACAACTGAACACTTATATGATAAAGTGATGATGACTAGATTGCAGTCTAGATGTTTATATTCTGGTCCAAATGTTTAGACTAGATTTCTGTCTACATGTTTATTGTGTCTAGATGTTTAGACTGCTCTCTAGATGTCTAGACAGCCTAGATGACTAGATTGCTGATACATGATTACATTGTGGTCTAGATGTTTAGACTGCTCTCTATATGTCTAGACAGACTGTGGCCAAGATGACTAGATTTCTGTCTACATGTTTACATTGTGGTCTAGATGTTTAGACTGCTCTCTAGATGTCTAGACAGACTGTGGCCTAGATGACTAGATTGCTGACTACATGATTACATTGTGGTCTAGATGTTTAGACTGCTCTCTAGATGTCTAGACAGACTGTGGCCTAGATGACTAGATTGCTGACTACATGATTACATTGTGGTCTAGATGTTTAGACTGCTCTCTATATGTCTAGACAGACTGTGGCCAAGATGACTAGATTTCTGTCTACATGTTTACATTGTGGTCTAGATGTTTAGACTGCTCTCTAGATGTCTAGACAGACTGTTGACTAGATTGCTGACTACATGATTACATTGTGGTCTAGATGTTTAGACTGCTCTCTAGATGTCTAGACTGTGGCCTATGACTAGATTGCTGACTACATGATTACATTGTGGTCTAGATGTTTAGACTGCTCTCTAGATGTCTAGACAGACTGTGGCCAAGATGACTAGATTTCTGTCTACATGTTTACATTGTGGTCTAGATGTTTAGACTGATCTCTAGATGTCTAGACAGACTGTGCCTAGATGACTAGATTGCTGACTACATGATTACATTGTGGTCTAGATGTTTAGACTGCTCTCTAGATGTCTAACAGACTGTGGCCTAGATGACTAGATTGCTGACTACATGATTACATTGTGGTCTAGATGTTTAGACTGCTCTCTAGATTCTAGACAGACTGTGGCCAAGATGACTAGATTGCTGATGTTACATTGTGGTCTAGATGTTTAGACTGATCTCTAGATGTCTAGACTGTGGCTAGATGACTAGATTGCTGACTACATGATTACACTAGATTGTCTGACACTAGATCTACTACACTAGATGTTTAGATCTAGATGTCTAGACTGTGGGTCACTAGATGCTGACTACATGAGATTGTGGTCTAGACTGATCTCTAGAGACTGTGGCCTAGATCACTAGATTCTGTCTACTAGATGTTAGATAGATGTCTAGACAGACTATTGACTAGATTGCTGACTACATGATTACACTAGATGTTAGACTGATCTCTAGATGTCTAGACTGTGCCTAGAGACTAGATTGCTGACCCTAGATGATCTCTAGACTAGATTGACTAGACTGACATGATTACATAGACTAGATGTCTAGACAGACTGTATGACTAGATTTGACTACATGATTACATTGTGGTCTAGAGACTGCTCTCTAGATGTCTAGACAGACTGTGGCCTAATGACTAGATTGCTGACTACATGACTAGATGTTTAGACTGCTCTCTAGATGTCTAGACAGACTGTGGCCTAGATGACTAGATTGCTGACTACATGATTACAGATGTTTAGACTGACTAGACTGTGCCTAGATCACTAGATTTCTGTCTATGTTTACTAGATGTTAGACTGCTCTCTAGATGTCTAGACAGACAAGGTGACTAGATTGCTGACTACATGATTACATTGTGTCTAGATGTTTAGACTGCTCTCTAGATGTCTAGACAGACTGTGGCCAAGATGACTAGATTGCTGACTATATGATTACATTGTGGTCTAGATGTTTAGACTGCTCTCTAGATGTCTAGACAGACTGTGGCCAAGATGACTAGATTGCTGATACATGATTACATTGTGGTCTAGATGTTTAGACTCTCTAGATGTCTAGACAGACTGTGGCCTAGATGACTAGATTGCTGACTACATGATTACATTGTGTCTAGATGTTTAGACTGATCTCTAGATGTCTAGACTGTGCCTAGATCACTAGATTTCTGTCTATATGTTTACGTTGTAGTCTAGACTGCTCTCTAGATGTCTAGACAGACTGTTGACTAGATTGCTGACTACATGATTACATTGTGGTCTAGATGTTTAGACTGATCTCTAGATGTCTAGACTGTGGCCTAGATGACTAGATTGCTGACTACATGATTACATTGTGGTCTAGATGTTTAGACTGATCTCTAGATGTCTAGACTGTGCCTAGATGACTAGTGCTGACTACATGATTACATTGTGGTCTAGATGTTTAGACTGCTCTCTAGATGTCTAGACAGACTGTGGCCTAGATGACTAGATTGCTGACTACATGATTACATTGTGGTCTAGATGTTTAGACTGCTCTCTAGATGTCTAGACAGACTGTGCCTAGATGACTAGATTGCTGACTACATGATTACATAGATGTTTAGACTGATCTCTAGATGTAGACTGTGGCCTAGATCACTCGATTTCTGTCTATATTTACGTTGGTCTAGATGTTTAGACTGCTCTCTAGATGTCTAGACAGACTGTGGCCTAGATGACTAGATTGCTGACTACATGATTACATTGTGGTCTAGATGTTTAGACTGATCTCTAGATGTCTAGACTGTGCCTAGATCACTAGATTTCTGTCTATATGTTTACGTTGTGTCTAGATGTTTAGACTGCTCTCTAGATGTCTAGACAGACTGTGGCCAAGGTGACTAATTGCTGACTACATGATTACATTGTGGTCTAGATGTTTAGACTGATCTCTAGATGTCTAGACAGACTGTGGCCTAGATGACTAGATTGCTGACTACATGATTACACTAGATGTTTAGACTGATCTCTAGATGTCTAGACTGTGGCCTAGATCACTAGATTGCTGACTACATGATTACATTGTGGTCTAGATGTTTAGACTGCTCTCTAGATGTCTAGACAGACTGTGGCCTAGATGACTAGTTGCTGACTACATGATTACATTGTGTCTAGATGTTTAGACTGATCTCTAGATGTCTAGACTGTGGCCTAGATCACTAGATTGCTGACTACATGATTACATTGTGGTCTAGATGTTTAGACTGCTCTCTAGATGTCTAGACAGACTGTGGCCTAGATGACTAGATTGCTGACTACATGATTACTTTGTGGTCTAGATGTTTAGACTGCTCTCTAGATGTCTAGACAGACTGTGCCCTAGATGACTAGATTGCTGACTACATGATTACATTTGGTCTAGATGTTTAGACTGCTCTCTAGATGTCTAGACAGACTGTGGCCTAGATGACTAGATTGCTGACTACATGATTACACACTGCTCTCTAGATGTCTAGACACTAGATTACTGTTTAGACTGATCTCTAGATGTCTAGACTGTGGCCTAGATCACTAGACTATATGTTTACTGTGGTCTAGATGTTTAGACTGCTCTCTAGATGTCTAGACAGACTGTGGCCAAGTGACTAGATTGCTGACTACATGATTACATTGTGGTCTAGATGTTTAGACTGCTCTCTAGATGTCTAGACAGACTGTGGCCTAGATGACTAGATTGCTGACTACATGATTACATTGTGTCTAGATATTTAGACTGATCTCTAGATGTCTAGACTGTGGCCTAGATGACTAGATTGCTGACTACATGATTACATTGTGGTCTAGATGTTTAGACTGCTCTCTAGATGTCTAGACAGACTGTGGCCAAGATGACTAGATTGCTGACTACATGATTACATTGTGGTCTAGATGTTTAGACTGATCTCTAGATGTCTAGACAGACTGTGGCCAGATGACTAGATTGCTGACTACATGATTACATTGTGGTCTAGATGTTTAGACTGCTCTCTAGATGTCTACAGACTGTGGCCTAGATGACTAGATTGCTGACTACATGATTACATTGTGGTCTAGATATTTAGACTGATCTCTAGATGTCTAGACTGTGGCCTAGATGACTAGATTGCTGACTACATGATTACATTGTGGTCTAGATGTTTAGACTGCTCTCTAGATGTCTAGACAGACTGGCCAGATGACTAGATTGCTGACTACATGATTACATTGTGGTCTAGATTAGACTGCTCTCTAGATGTCTAGACAGACTGTGGCCAAGATGACTAGATTGCTGACTACATGATTACATTGTGGTCTAGATGTTTAGACTGCTCTCTAGATGTCTAGACAGAATGTGGCCTAGATGACTAGATTGCTGACTACATGATTACATTGTGGTCTAGATGTTTAGACTGATCTCTAGATGTCTAGACTGTGGCCTAGATCACTAGATTGCTGACTACATGATTACATTGTGGTCTAGATGTTTAGACTGTTCTCTAGAAGTCTAGACTGTGGCCTAGATGACTAGATTGCTGTCTACATGATTACATTGTGGTCTAGATGTCTAGACAGACTGTGGCCAAGATGACTAGATTGCTGTCTACATGTTACCTTGTGGTCTAGATGTTTAGACTGCTGTCTAGACATCTAAAATTGATGTATAGATGTCTAGATTGCTGTTTAGATTATTCAGTGCCAATTCTTTTTTAATGAAGCCACTCTTAATACTTTTTGATAAGCAGTTTTTGACAAAACACAAAATTGTACAAGTGCAGCACCCTCCATACTATTCAGATCTCCTAATTCTATGTCACTTTTTCTTGTGTTCTAAATTGAAACATTTATCTCAACCTCAAGAGATTTAAGAATGTGGAGGACATTAAAAGAAAAACAACAAAGTTTTATAACATATCAAAAAAGGAATTTCAAATGTGCTTAGAATAATAGAAAATTTGATGGAATAAGGGGAGAATTTTATTAAGAAAATTAATATTTCATTTATTGTTTCTTGGTAAGTACAGCTCTGCATTTCTATAATTTATTTAAAACCATATTGAATAAAATGTCTATCATTCAGATCAAGTTATGCTAGGTACACACTGTGGTTTGTGAGTTGACATAATGTTCATTGCTTCATTCCATGGAATTTGGAAGATGCACAAATGAATGTGCAATGTAGTTTAATTCAACAACTTATACTTTATGAGATCAAACTGAACCATAACACAATGGAAGCAATCAAAAACATTTGTTGTGCAGAAGTTGAAGGGGCAGGTTCATCATAAAACAATAAACAAATGGTTCAAGAAATTCTGCTTGGGTTGCAAAAACCCTGATGATCAGGAAAGATTAGGTAAGCCTAAAACCATGGATTCTAAGGCTGTACTCCAAGCCATAGTGGCAAATCCAGTGAGTATCAGGTGAGCTTGGCATTTTACAATCCAGTGTGGTTTGTCACCTTTACACCCTTGGCAAAAAACATCCAGAGCTGCCAAATTATACATAACATTACCATAATATTGCAAAACTTTTGACTAATACTTTTTCTTCACACTTTATATGGTTTTTGTTTTTGCTTGTCTTGGCCTGCAAATCTAAAAGACACTGCCAATCTGGTGTGCCTCTCCCAAAGTTTGCAGACTTTTATTCTGAATGGTTAAACCAAACAACAAAACACTTGGAATTAAGAACTGAACAAAACCTCAAACTGAAGAGACGGTAACCTCATTTTAATAATGGCCTTTTTTAATGTAAATGTTGATTTGTTAAAACCAACAAATACACACATTCTGCAGGGTTCATCTTTGAAAATATCTTCTTATATAAAAACATGTTGTCCAAATACTGAAATCAATTGTTGCACAAAAGATTTTAAAGTAGAAATTTCCTTCATGTTAGAGGAATTGAGGTGATTGGTGAAAGGGAGATATTTAGTCATTCCCATTATCAATATCAGCATTAGGATATTGAATGATATGCTAGCACTGAATAAAAAGGAAAGACAATATGAATCCATTTACACATATAGGAACATTTAATACACACATAATATACATGCAAGTATTGACAAGAATACACAAATGTGTTCCAACTGATAAAAATGTGCACATAATGTTCCATGAAAAAGCAGTATATGAAAGGGTAAAAGGCAGCAGAAAGATTATATATGATAAAGCTTTGCTGGCTTTATTGTATCATGACAGTTCTATGAACACAGACAAAAGAGAACTTCTTTACTGTTCAAAGAACAGATGTGACCAAGATGAATTTTGAAATTGTCACAAGACATCATAGACATGCCCACATTATCCACTACAGAGGCATTTGGAAAAGTTTTTCTTTTTTGTACTTGTCTTTAAGTTATGTCATTGGATGATCTCTTCAGATATATAAAAAGAGCTCCACCCTATATATCTGAAGAGAAGCCCTTAAAGATATATTTGCCCTTTTGAATACAAATATTCTTTAAGCAGATCTATTTGACCCATAGATGGGACCCTAAATGGTATTACCACTTCCAGAGTGGACCAGAAAGTAATAGCAATGAAGGGGTACTCCATATTCCCCAGATCTCCCCAATAATACCATCAGATGCAGTTTAGTGTCTTACCCAGTACATCCCATTTTCGGTGAGATGGGGCAGGGGAGCATACTCCACAGGGGATATAGTCAGTGTATTCTAAGCTAGGGTGTGGTTAGACTTATTCTCACAAACTATTATAATAGTGATTTTGATTCTCACTGAATATTGGGCCAGACTTGGCTTAGTAAATATCAGTCTATAAGGTTGGTTTATGATTAAATAGGTTTAGACCTTTTAATATCTTTAACCTTTTACTTTAGGAAAATTTATATAAATAAAACAGACTTTTTATTTTTCAAAGGAGAAAGAAAAAAATTTTTTTTTGCAAATTAAAAAGAAAAGAAATAAAAGGAAAAGATGAAAAGAAATTACTAAAAAATGACAAAGACAAACAATGAGTTGACAATTTTCAATGATTTTTAATGTCCAATTTCTTTTAGGATTTTCATAATATAAAATACAAAAAAATATCCATTGACTTGAATCTCAGTTCGAGACTTAAAGAAATTCCTGAAACATTAACATTTTTCTTATCCCTTAATGGCTGGTAAAATAACCACACCTTACATGTCAGTTAAATGTAGACAGTATCTCTATCCCTAACCCACAGACAATTCAAACTATTTTAATCTATACTCAAACAAGGCACCACCCAGTTATCTCAGATTTGTCAACCTTTGGACATACTTTTAACTTCTATAAAATTTTAATGTCTAAGCCATAATTTCCAAACTAATAAATAAATAGTATTTTCTTCTATTGCAATTGTATGGGAATATTGAGTATTGCTAAGTAAAACAGTTTGTTTGGTTTATTAAGTAAAATTTATTTTTTTAAGTTAACTTTATTCTATTGTCTTTCAGGCAATTTTATCAGTCCCAACTTGTCAGCAAGGTTTAGAATACACTGACTGTATCCTGTGCAGAGGTGTCCTGAGTATGACTAAACTGCATCTGATGGTGAGGCTCCAGTTCTGCCATTACTCCCAGGTTCACTCTGACCCAGAGTGGTAGTACCTGTTAGTGTCCCATCTATAGGTTGAATAGGTGTTTAAAAATGATTTGTATTGGATTGGACTGTGTGCAGACAAGACCTAAAAAACAACCTCTTATGAAGCAACTACTCAAAAAATGTAAATATGACATGCAATGAATGCGATTCCCTAACCTTTAGGCATAGAATAACCCTAGACTGGTTGACAAACCATTAAAATCAATCAATCAATCATTTATCAGTCTATTCTATCAGAACATTTCATCTTCTCAACAAAGAACTGCTCTGCTTTGATGCTCATGATGATGATGATGATGATGATGATGATGAATGTTCAATTAAAAGTAAATAATTATTTTAGTAAGGTAATTTACTAATATTTTCTTAAGTTTAAATTTTTTAATTCTGTATGGTTTGTTACATCTTGAAGCAACATGACTTCTTGCTGAATGTCAATGAGAGCTTCTTTTTCCCTATGAGAAACAAATATCTTTTTAATGTTAAAACCTTTGTGTCCAATAAGTATGCATACTAAATTTGTAGCTTGACATCAAACCATTTGGCTATCTCTAGAGGACAGAAACTTTTCCCCATTTATCAATATAGATTTCATAAATCATCTCTACCTCCCTATATTTGATCGTCAAGGTTTTAACTGCTATTTTCCCTGCTTATATGATATAATAATTATAAGAGAGTGGTTTGCCAAGTTAGTGATTATGTTCCATATTGATGGACATACCGTTGGTTTTGGACAATTAGTGTAGAAGGTAGATTTGAATTCAAACCAGGAAAATATTATTTGAATTTAGGCCTGGATTTAGTTGTGGATTTGACTGACAGTTAGTAACCTTATTTTGACCTCCACTTCCTGTTAGGCAAAGTATGGGAATAGATAGTCAGAAAGAGAAAGATGCAATGACGGTGGGTGTATAGACTTGCGCGTGCATGATTATTGGGTCCCAAGTTTTAAGAAATGAAAATGTGATTCATAGAAGAAATGTTTTGTGTTGTTAATCAAAAGCAAACCAACAATGTAGAGCAATGTTAAGATGAAGAAAAAGCAACCAGAGAAACAGCTAAGAAGTCAGAACCAGACTGATTGAAGAAATACTTTGACAATAGATACCAGACCAAGTAATGAAGATGTAAGAAGATAGACAGAATCAACCATCAACAAATAAATACCAACCAAGCTACAGATGAAATATAAACTACAGACTACAAAAAAGATAAGATTAAAAATGAGAGACACAACCATGGGTTTCCCTTGTACCATATTATATGATAGCTATCATTGTATGTCCAGATGGGAATACACAGAGGTATAGCTATATAACAATTACTTGTACACTCACACAGGCACCCGTGGTGTAATGGTTATCATCGTAGGAAATGGACACAGCAATATGAGTTCAAATCCTAAATGAGGCTAGGTTGCATTTCACATAGTACTTGAGAAAAGTATGTTAGATTGGGCTCTTTAACCTTCATATGACAACTGGTCTAGGAGAATTCAAACTTGTTAAAATCTGTTTAAAAATTGACCTTGTGTCACATTCTGCTCATGTGTAAGGGTTGGTAAATACAATCACTCATCCATCTGGTCTCCTGGCTGGGATAAGGTGATCTGTCTTTATTTCGAAGTCCCAAAGAATTTTATGCATTTCATTCTCAAGAACAGATTCTGGTTTATGCATATACCATTTTGTTGTATAGCCAAAATTTCCCAGTGAATCACCTTCCCAACCCAGTCGTGTCTCGATTTGTATTCCCGTTGTGCTAGTTTGCTACATTCACTTAATTTATGGTTTATGGTTTCATCTCTGTCACCACACAGTCTACATTTACTACTTTGTTGTGTCTTATCAATTTTTGCTTTGAGCTTTGACATATGGCATTATTTTGTGCAGCAATTATTAGTTATCAGTTTCTCTCTTTGAGGTTTCCTCTTCTTAACCATGTCCAAGTCTTTTCATGTGCAATGTCTCTAATTTGTTGTTTGAAGAATCCATATTATTATTATTATTGGATGATGATGATGATGATGATGATGCAAACAGATCACCTAACCCCGGCCATAAAACCAGACCTAGTGTTAATTAACAAAAAAAAAAAAAAAAAAAGAGAAAGAAAGATAGAAAGAAAACATTTGTCATCTACTGGGTTGCTGTTCTGGTGGATCAATGTTTTTAAATTATACACAACTGAAAGCCGACATATATCATTTTCTCAATAAAAGAATATTAGTTTTCGCAATTCAAAAAATGTTATTTTAGAATATTCTGTTTCCCTTGATTCTGAATTCTACACTTCTCATCCTGAATGAGATATATATTTTTTGCTTGCGATAAATTGCATCAAATTTTGATTTATTTTATTATCTTATTATCATTATTTTTCTTGAGTACAAATCTTTAGGAAAAAGTTCAGTCCTGTCCTCTCACAGCAGCGCCATTGTTTCTACAGTCTGCCTAGGTGTACGTGCTGCTAGTTAGTAATACATGACCACACATTTGTATGCATGGTTTAGTGATCATGATAAAAACCGATAATTATGATCTCCCTCCCACAGGATTAGGTGTATTTGATGTATTTTCTTGGTAGTCAAAAGTAAACATTCATTTTTTTTTTGTTGATTTCATGTAATTGACAATTAAATGAAACAATTTTGTTTATAAATAGTTTCTATTTAGATTAGGCATACCCGATTTGTCAAAAAACCTGTATTTTTACAAAAGAAATTTACCAGCGAAATTCTTTAAAATAAATATTTCCATTCGCTGCCCCCATATGCGACTTGAGAAAACAATTCACATACCTAATTAATAGATAAAATTCATTTAAAATATGAAACTCCTAATTTAAATTTTAAATTTCATATTTTTAGATTCTAAAACCAAATAATTATTTAATAACTAGTCTTCTTTATTTTTGTTACCTAATCATTTTCAGAAAAAACTTAATTGAAAAGTTAGGCATCCACCCTTTTAAACAGAACAAATATCAATGCATAATTCTTTCATTTATAATATAAAAGGCAATTATATACTTAAATAACAGAGTAAAAAGAAATCTCCAGAAATTTAACATTTTTTTTTTTTTATATTAAAATTTTCCTACCAGAATCGCCCCCTTAATTTTTTAAAATTTATTTACACCTTCGGTCTTTTGTCAACACTGAAAATTTTCATTAAAATCAGATAATTCCGTGACTTTTAGTAAAAAATTTTCATTCAGGTGGGGGGGAATTTATTTTGTAAAATACGCCTACGATAGGCACTGCCAAAATCTTGTCTCATTTTCATTTTAAAAACCAATTAAAATTAATTAAATCGATTATCTAATGTCAAATTTTTGTCTAAGTCAAAAAGTAGTAAAAAAAAGCGAAATAATATTACCTATGTAATTTATTTTTAATACAATTTAGATACCACCAATTTTCCCAGTGTAATTTACCCCCCCCCTATTTAACACAATGAAACTTGCATAAAGGTTAATATTATCTTGAAAATTTTTTGTCCATTCGAAAGAAGAAACATTAAAAAAACTCCTGATGATTTTTAATCTTTTTTTCAGCTCATGGAAATAATGAAAATTATGATTGAAAAACAATGTTTTCATTTTTGCACTGTTAAATCAACAGAAATTTAACGTAGCCAAGTTACAAGAGGATTTTTTAAAAATTCTATGAAAAATCAATGGTCCAATTTTCACGAAAATTTCTAGAATTGCTTATCTTTTGATGAAAATATGTCTGAAATAGTATTTTCCTAAAATATTTTAGAGGAAATATTTTTTTTTTTACGAGGTCTACCTATTTTTTTCATATCTCATAAAATAAAATGAGGGGTGCTATTTTATTTTATGAGATATGAAAAAAATGAACAGGAAAAAAACGATTTTTCCTTTTTTTTCTATAAAGATAAGAGTCTGAATAATTATATCAAAAGATTTTTATAAAATTCAAAGCGATAGTTTTTGTAGAAAAAAATCATGAATTCTGAAATAAAAAATGCTAAAATATGTCACAATGTTATTATTTAAAATTTTTTATTTTGCTTTTTAATTGATATGTACTATATTCTATTAAATTGTCAAGAAAAAAATTTTTTTTAAAGAAATTGATTTTTAAGAGATTTTAAATCTTTTGCGTGCTTAAATAATTTTGTTTTTTTAATGTCTCAAAATCTTTCACTAATATAACACTGAATTTTACTAATATAACACTAAATTTTAGAATTTAGGTGAACTAAAATTTTCTCCGATCCATGATATATTAATATTTTTAAGAGAATTTGTAATTTTTATTGTTGAATAGTAATGTTTGATTCTTATAATATATGAAAGAGCAAAACTGACAATAGTTGTTTTTCCTTGGAAGTACAAACGAGACGAAACGCGTTCCAATCTACTAAATATTGTTTTTGTTTTTTTTTATCGTAAAATATTCAGTTTCAACCACCTCAGCCTCTTTACATGAAAATTAAGTACTTCTTTATTATTTCATCAGATTTTCTCTTAGAAAAAATATTCAAATTTTATTAGTAAATTTTACTAGTAAATTTTACTAGTAATTAAAATTTTCATACATTTCATTTCTTTTTTCAATTTTGAATTTGAACAGGCGCAAAATCGAGTGGCATAATTTTTTTAAAGGTCGATTTTACTGTGAAATTTTAATAGTAAATTTTAATAATTAATTTTTTTAAATTTTTTTATTCATTTCATTTCTTTTTTTGATTTTAACTTTGAAAGGGTGCAAATTCTACTGGCATATAAATTACAATTAGTAAAATACTTATTGTCTTTTCTTTGCTTCAATTACACTATAAGTTCAACTAAAAAAAACTACTACAAAAAAAAAAAATCTTTAAAAAATCGTTGAAAACGAATAATCGGTTATTGAATATACACAAGAAAACAATTATGTCGAATACAGCCACCCATACATTTAAATCTATAATTGTCAAAGAGAGATAATATGTAAATTTTTGGTCCCGGTTCTAAATCAAACTCACCCTGTTGCAAGTAAAACGGATTGTTTTACTTATTTTTCAAGATAACAATGAGTCATTTTTTCCCAATTGGATAATGTGATCTCTGAATTAACCATTTTTCTTTGTAATAACTCTTAATGATCGTTTTTTTTTTTTTTTTTTTTTTTTTTTTAAAGTTCAAAAATATTTACTTTCGTTTATTCAATATGGCCTAAACTGATCACGTGACCCGATTTTGGTGATACATTATCAAATTAACAATTTCACTCAAATATTTTGCAAACAACAATGCTTTTTCTGATTTATTTAGAGATTAAAAAAAAACACTTTATTTAGGATTTTAGATAAAAGAATTACAGTTAAATTAAAATACAGTATAAGATATTGAATGAAGTTTGAAAAAAAAAAAAAAACTGTATTTTAATTTAACTGTAATTCTTTTATTTTATTTTATGCTTTTCTTCTTTAACTTGACTTTAAAATGTCTAAATACTGTCCATGTGCCTATGACCTCATCTCTCCCCTCCACACCCAGTGTTGACTTCTTCTATATATAGCCAGATAGACAAAACCCTTCCTTTCATAGCAGCACTGCTTAGAAAATATTGAAGACATGGACTTAAGCTCGCTAGTAGTCATGTCTAAACCCCAATATAGTTGGTTCTTCCTTCTTGTGGGCTGGTAAGCTGAAAGGGAATTCATGAAAAGAAGCGAAAAGAACACAGATAAGTGTAATTTAGGGTAAGACTTTTATTCATTGATTCACACTATTTCCTAGAGGAGAGATATTTTCCCGAGCAAGTCAAGAGGTGACTTTTTACTTGGAGTAAAAAGGCCTGAGAGTCCTCTTTGGCACCAATATTTCAGGTGTTTTCTGCACATGCCCAGAGGGCTCTTCCTTCTGAGAGATTGTTACTTTTTTGTGTCTTTATTTTTTTTCGATTTTATTTAATTTTGTTTTACTTTTGTTTTATTTATATTTATTTGATTTAATTTATTTTTATTAATCTCCACAAAGTGACCTGAAAAAAATCAGAAAGTTTTGAAATAAAATAACTGATGCATTATAAATTTCATTCATTGATAAATCAACACTGAAAATTCTATTAAAATCAGATAATTCCCTGACATTTCGTGATTTTTTTTCGGATAGGCTACTCAGCCGGTCCTAGTCAAATAGACAAACCTGCTTTTAGGTTTATTATGCTGGTCCTCGTAAAATAAACAAACCTATTTTTATGCTTTACTGTCACTGTAAATATTTTTTTATTTTGAATACAAGTAATACTAAAAATATTTTGTGAAAGGTACAAAAATTCTTCTAAATGTAAAATATCGAATGGGCTATTTTGCTGGTTCTAAAAGCTAGCATCCAGGTATTTCATGTTTAACGTCTTTCCTTATAAAAGGTAATGTTGGGGTTAGGGTTGGGGTTTCAATTCTATATTTTAACAATTGATAGTGGAAATTGTAATTTTTCCACTTTGGAAAACTTTCAAGATAGTCAAATTTACCCTCATGTCCTTTAATTTATTCATCTAGGTACCACCAATCAGTTTAGGCCATCTTGAATAAAACGGAAATAAATATTATCAAAATTTATGTTAAAAATGAAAATAAAAATAAAAATATAAAGAATCTTCCGAGAAGTCCATGACGTCAAGGTTGTTGCTTGTCCCAGAAATTGACCCCAGTGAACAACTGCTACTACACTTGTTGCCTTCCTCACATACGCTTGGGAAAAGGAAGGGCCAGGCTTACCGAGAGACATGTGACGTCACGATTAGGGCAAGGGAGAATTTTACTTTGGATACGTCAGTGTCGAAGAGGACAGCGACCTGTGTGGAACTTCGTAGCTTTTCGCTACCACACCGGTTGGGGTATTCAACTCTATACAGTGTCACTGTGGATGTCCACCTGTGAGGATCTTTGTAGCACTGCTACCTCACAGGTCAATAAATTCGACACGTCTTTGGGGAATTAAGAGTATCTCCCTCAAAGACTGGAAAAAGAATAAGCCGGCACTCACCCAAAATTCGAACAACACTCAAGACAATTATTTCAAGACATTTTAAGAACTCACTCGAAATTCTACGATATCCAACAATAAGGAAATTTGTTGCATACACTACCTTATTGTAATATGAAATCAACAACCAAAGAACTCTACAAATAACTTAAGAACTCACTCGACATTCAACTCTACGAAATCTACAACCAAGAACTAAATTAATACTACTTCGATAAGGAATTTGTAGCTTAGCTACCTTATTGTCAAAGAACTCTTCAACAACCAAAGAACTCTACATTGTTACCTGGATCAAAGATAAGCCCCACAGAACATCGTTTTTTGCAAACAACCTACAACTCTCTCTCTATCTTACGAACTCTATTAGTTACTACGTCACCCTCTATCAAATTGACATTTACTCTTTCTTCTTTTTTCTACCTTTATTTTATTGTTATATTAAAATTGTTGAAACTTAGTATTTGTTATCGTGTTTTCTTTCATTCAGTATCCGATTTGAATTTGCGTATTTCCCACTCCCTTGAAATTATCTTCCCTTTGTACTTGAAAAGGTATATTCCCTTATATATCGGAACTTAGGATATTTTCCCCAGTATATTACAAAAGTGAATTTACCCGTACTCTGGAGCTAGAAGATATCCCCATGTTGGAATTGGTGCTTCACGACGTTAATCCCGATAATATTTCCGAACTTTGTTTATCAAAAGTCTCGTAAAAAACAATTAAAGATCGTACGTACAGGGTTGTTACAAAGAAAAATAGTTAATTCAAAGATCAACTTATCCGATTGGGAAAAATTACATCATTATCTTAAAAAATAAACAAACCTATCCATATTACATGCGAAAGGGTAATTTTCAAGCCACAATTTAGGCAGAAAAAAATACATATTATTACCCTCTTACGGTTATGCATCTAAGTACGGATGGGTGTTACACAAACTGTTTAGCCAAAATTTTTCTATTAAAATAAATAAAATCTTTAAAAACTTTAATATTACAATTTACTATTAAAATGAATAAAATCTTTAAAAACTTTAATATTACAATTTACTATTAAAATGAATAAAAACTTGAAAAATTTTCGCAGTGAAATTGACGTTAAAAAATTTCTTTAGTTTTAGTATTTATTTTTAAAATCGAAAATAAAATGAAAATTTGAATATTTTTTCTAAGAGAAAACTGATAAAATAATCAATATATACTTTTTATTCTAATTGGTCGAAAAAGTTAAATAAAATATTTTTTTACGCTAACAAAAACAAACTTTGGTTACTGAGAAGCGTCTCGTCTCTTTGTATAAAAACAAAACAAATATGTCAGTTTTGCTCTTCCGTATATTCTAAGAATCACACATTATTATTCAACAATAAAAATTACAAATTCTTTTAAAAATATTAATCGAGCTCGGATTGGACCAACTTTTAGTTCACTTGAATTCTAAAATTCATATTTTTAAATATCCGTGAAAAATTCGATTTTTTGACGCAGAAAAAAAGAAATATCTAATTTATTTCACGCAGAAAATAAAAATATTTAATCACACAAAAGATTGAAAATCACTTAAAAATTAATTTCTTAAAAAAAAAAATTTTTTTGACAATTTAATAGAATATAGTACATACCAATTACAAAACCAAAAGAAAGTTTTCAAATATTAATATTATGACATTTTTTTGCACTTTTTATTTCCGATTTCATTAATTTTTCCTCAAAAAACTACACCTCGTACATTCATACAATTTCATTGATATAGTTATTCAGACTCTTATCTTTATAGAAAAAAAGTTTTAAAAATTTCTGACGCGTCATTTTTTTTTTTTATCTCATAAAATAAAATGGGAGGGGGGTAGACCTCGTAAAAAATATTTCCCCTAATATATTTTAGAAAAAAACTATTTCAAATGTATTTACACCCAGTGGTAAATTATTAGGGACTGGCAAACGGAGCCTAAAATGCGTTTTTGACAAAATGACTTAGGGGATAGTTTTCTTTTTTTAATTATGGTTATTATGTTACTACTTATCGATTTAGACAAAGTTTGACCTTAAATAATAGATTTAATTATTTCTAATTCGCTTTTAAAATTCCTAGCAGACGACAAAATCGCCTATCCCTAGTAAACATTTATGGAAATTTTCGTGAAAACCAGATTATTAATTCATTTTTCATAGAATTTTGAAAAATCCTCTTATCGTAACTTGTTTTTAGCTACGTTAAATTTCAGTTGATTTAACAGTGCAAAAATGAAAACATTGTTTTGTTTTTCAATCATAATTTTCATTATTTCCGTATTCTGAAAAAATTGTTTTAAATCATCAAGAGTTTATTTTATGTTTTTTCTTTCGAATGGAAAAAAAATTTTTTCAAGAAAATATTAAATTTTCTGCAAGTTTCATTGTGTTAAATATAGGGGGGGGGGTAAATTTCACAGGGTCAAATTGGTGGTACCTATGATTACAAAGTCATTAATGGTATCTATATATTTTTTTCATTTAGAAGAATTCTTTTGTATCTTTATCCTTCAAAATATAAATATAAAAAATTGTTTACATTACCTTTTAAAATTAAAGACGTTAAACGTGAAATGATCGGATGCTAGCTTTGAAATTAACGAGGACCGGCATAATAAGCTTAAAAGCAGGTTTACTTGACTAGGACCGGCAGGGTAGCCTCTTCCAATTTTTTTTTTTTTTTTTTTCAATCAGTGAAGTTAAAATTTATTTCGAAAAAAATACGCCTATGATGTCAAAATTGGCAGATCCTAGTAAAAACTATCAAGGAGTGAAATAATATTAACAACTTATTTATTTTATTATTACATTTAATAATTGGTTAATTATTAGATTAAAGTTTACAGATGTGAAGATTATTTATTTAAATGAGACATTACAGTCACGTGATAGTAACATGACCGGAAACGGAAATTAAATTTGTAACCATGTGCTTTTTTTAGTGAAAACTATTTATTCGTGAATGTGTTCGATAAAAAGGTAAGTACATTATTGGATTCTCAATTTTAAAAATATAATTTGTGGCAAAAATTAGCTTCCAGGATTTAAAAGATGAATAAATTTAATGACGTGCCTAAAGTTGTTTTAATTTAATTTGTCATTCGAAATAAACTCGAAAACAGTGTCGAGAAAAAAATAATCCATGCTACATCACAAACGAAGACTAGTATTTTTCTAAACAAAACATTTCTAAACCATTTGTTTATTCTATGTTGATAAAAATTTACATGAAGTTTTTTGTTTATATTTAACTAAAATAAACCATGAAACTATTTAAAGGAACCTACCTATTATTCCATCTTCTAAGTTAAATATAAAAATAAAAATTACACGTCGATAATTACCTGTTGTTTTTATTACACCTTTTAGTTTTGCGAGTCCCATCTCCACTCGTTAAATTCTTTTGATTCAATGCATTTAATATTCTTTAGATTAAATTTTTTAATGTTTATTATATATGAAGTATAAAAGTCTGAGACATTAATAATGATCCTCCTCCAGTCAGACTCGGAAATAAACGTCTTTTAGCGAAGGTTTATGGACTGTAATCCCCGACAATTTTATTTGTTTAATTTTTTGAATTTTTACTTATGAATAACCAATTCATAATTTTATGGAGAATTATTTTGCGAAAAGTCGCCCGTTTAATATTTTAGAGTGTGGATATCAGTTTGCTACATTACTTTTACATAAAACAGCATATGACTCGGCCATGTTGTCGCCGGCGTTAACCTAAAAGTCTGTCCCTTATGAAATAAAATTCCTGTACGTGTTTTTCTGACTGAAAAAAGAATAAAAGACGAACAGGTCCTCAATGTGTCCTCTTCCCCTAATAGGAGCCTCTATATGTGTGTATATATATATATATATATATATATATATATATATATTAGGTAGGTGCCACCAATTTGACCCTGTGCAATTTACCCCCCCTACATTTAACACAATGAAACTTGCAGAAAAATTAATATTTTCTTGAAAATTTTTTTCCATTCAAAAGAAAAAACATTAAATAAACTCCTGATGATTTTTTAAATTTTTTATCAGCATACGAAAATAATGAAAATTATGATTGAAAAACAATGTTTTCATTTTGCACTGTTAAATCAACTGAAATTTAACGTAGCTAAAAACAAGTTACGATAAGAGGATTTTTAAAAATTCTATGAAAAATCAATTAATGGTCCGATTTTCACGAAAAATTTCCATAAATGTTTACCATTGGATGTAAATACATCTGATATAGTTTTTTCTAAAATATATTAGGGAAATATTTTTTTACGATGTCTATCACCCCCCCTATTTTATTTTATGAGATAAAAAAAAAATGATGTGGAAAAAAAATTTGGTACTTTTTTTCTATAAAGATAAGAGTCTGAATAACTATATCAATGAAATTGTATAACGTACCGAATTATAGTTTTTTTAGGAAAAAATAATGAAATCGGAAATAAAAAGTGCAAAAAAAATGTCATAATATTAATATTTGAAAACTTTTTTTTCTTATGTAATTGGTATGTACTATATATTCTATTAAATTGTCAAAAAAAAAAAATTTTTTTAAGAAATTAATTTTTACGAGATTTTCAATCTTTTGTGTGATTAAATATTTTTATTTTCTGCGTGAAATAAATTAATTTTTTTTTTTCCTGTGGAAAAAAATCAAAATTTTCACGGATATTTAAAAACATGAATTTTAGAATTCAGGTGAACTAAAAGTTGGTCCGATCCGTGCTCGATTAATATTTTAAAAAGAATTTGTAATTTTTATTGTTGAATAGTAATGTGTGATTCTTAGAATGTACGGAAGAGCAAAACTGACATATGACGAGACGCTTCTCGGTAACTAAAGTTTGTTTTTCTGAGCGTAAAAAAAATATTTTATTTAACTTTACGAACAATTAGAATAAAAAAATATATTGAATGATTTTTTTATCAGTTTTTCTCTTAGAAAATATTCAAATTTTCATTTTATTTTTGATTTTAAGAATTAATACTAAACCGAAGACATTTTTTAACGTCAATTTCACTGCAAAATTTTAAGATTAAAGTTTTTCAAGTTTTTATTCATAGTAAATTGTAATATTAAAGTTTTAAGATTTTATTCATTTAAATTGTAATATTAAAGTTTTTAAAGATTTTATTCATTTTAATAGAAAATTTGGCTAAAAATGTTGTCCGTTACACCCATCCGTACTTAGATGCATAACTGTAAGAGGGTAATAATATGTATTTCTTCTCTCTAAATCGCGGCCTGAAAATTACCCTTTCGCACGTAATATGGATAGGTTTGTTTATTTTTTAAGATAATGATGTAATTTTTCCCAATCGGATAATTTGATCTTTGAATTAAATATTTTTCTTTGTAACAACCCTGTACGATCTTTTTTTTACGAGATTTTTTATAAACAAAGTTCGGTAATATCTATTTCCGTTTTATTCAAGATGACCTAAACGGTCTGGTGGTACCTATATTAGGTATACCAAAAAAATCGTTTGCTACGTTTTTAAAAACGAATTAAAATTATTTAAATCTATGATTTAAGGTCAAACTTTTGTCTAAATCGATAAGTAGTAACATAGTGACCATCATTAAAGAAAGAAAAATATGCAGTTTATTTTTAATACATTTAAAGGGATTTGTTTTGGTCAATTTCGACGGGATCCGCCATTCTGTCTCGTTTTCAATGGTTTTAAGTGCTTGTTTACAATTTTAATGTAACATTCGCGATTTCCAAAAAAAATTACCAAAAATCAGGTAATTATCCGATTTTAATCAGATTTTCAGTATTGATTTATCAATTAATGAATTTTATAATGCATCAGTTATTTTATTTCAAAACTTAGTATTTTTCCTATGAAAAATTAATATACAAAATTCATTTAAAATATGAAAAGCCTGATGTTAAGTTTAAAATATTATATTTTTAGATTCTAGAAATAAATATCTATTTAATGCAAACCATATTTTATTACACGAAAATATACTTTTTGAAGAAAAACTCGATTGAAAATGTACCCCCCCCCCTTTTAAGCAGAAAAAATATCGATGTATAATTTTTTTTTATAAGATAATAGCCAATTAAATAATTATCGAAATGAGTAAAAAAGAAATCTCCCAAAAAATTAATTATTTATTATTTTTTTACATTTTATTTTTCGATTTTCGGTACTTATTATCTCATAGAAAAGCCACCGTAAAAAATTTGATCTCATTATTTATACTGTAATTAGTACCAAAAATGACCAACTCGCAAAAAATGTTACGCCCCCAACATAAGGTCAAAATTAAGTGACCTGAAAAAAATTAGAAAGTTTTGAAATAAAATAAATAATGCATTATAAAGATCATTCCTTGATAAATAAACACTGAAAATTTCATTAAAATCCGATAATTCCCTGATTTTTGGTAAATTATTTTCTAAAGTCATTTTGTCAAAAACGCATTTTAGGCCCATTTTGGTTATAGCTAATATATATATAGTCATCCACAGACACGTGTTTCGACTTATCAAGTCTCTTCAGTGTGGCTAGACATTTGTAAGCTACCTACAGCCGGGATTGAAATCCGATCGGTTCAGTGTCAGTCAGACACCTTAACCGCCAGGCTGCCATCACCTACAGAATGCGAAGGGGATTTTAACTGTTTTAATACACACATTACTTTGTATGTAAAGGCCACCATAGAGTGCTCCATAGGAGAGCATTGTGTTACGGTTTAGTTGGCAGTCGTCCGTGAAATCCCCCCCAAAGTGCTCAACCCTAGGGGGATGGGAGCATATATCTATTATTATACTAAAGCTGAGATTTTCAGCTTAAAATCGCTAAAGGATTTTTTTTCTATTTATGTTATGGAAACAATATTTATACTTAGATAGTCCTTGGTTTTAGGACTACTCATTGTTTGAAAAAAAATTCAGTTTAATTGGTTTTAATTAGGCGTAATTAGCAATTAAGTCAACAACCGACCAATCCCTGTCTTGGATTATATATGACTCTCTTCCATTACCCGTATATGTCAGTTAAGGGGAGAAGAGAGATCTCACAGCCACAGCATAGTTTAAAAAATCCAGCAGTCAGTGACCCCCACACACACACTAACCCTCCGTAGATTCGCCCACTTCCCTTTCTCCAGGCTACAGTGAATTTTTTTTTTTTTTGTTTTGTTTTAATAAAATTGACTGCTGATAGGTTTTCTCTCTCTCTCTCTCTCTCTCTCTCTCTCTCTCTCTCTCTCTCTCTCTCTCTCATAGTAATACTTATACTTAAATTTAGGGAAGATAATTGTTTGATTTCTTAAAAAATGTAAATAAGATTCGGACTGACTTCTGAAGATGGTCGGAAAATTAAAACGAAAAGTTTTTTGTCGTCCCCAATAACAGTTTAACTACATGTATATTGTATAGTAATGTGTTTGGTTTTTTTTTTAAAACTTTATTAAAATTGGAAAATTCCCAGATTTTTGGTAATTTTTTTCAATAGGGAGGGAAGGGTAAAATTATTTTGTAAAATACAGATTTTACGTCATCTTAGACAATGTTGATGTCCATGTTTACGATAAATTGGCACAAAATTGACTGAAAAATAGTTTAAAATGTTTTAAAAATAAATTACATTATTTTGATTTTTTAACAATCTAACCCAAGTTCAATGGGTGACCCAATGGATCACATCTTTTCTAGTATATATATATATATATATATATATACACACACACACTAGGTACCTCCATTTTCGGGTCACGTGATCAGCTATATTGAATAAACGAAAGTAAATATTTTTTAACTTTGTTTTTTTAAAATCTTGCAAAAAAAGTAATGATCATACAGATTTGTTACAAAGAAAAACAGTTAATTCGAAGGTCAAATTATCCGATTGGGAAAAATTACACTGTTATCTTGAAAAATAAATAAAATAGTTCTTACTTGTAAAAGGGTGATTTTTATGTCGAAACTAGGACTGGAAATTTACATATTATCTCTCTTTGACATTTATAGATTTAAATGTATGGGTGGCTGTATTCGACATAATTGTTTTCTTGTGCATATTCAATAACCAAGTATTGGTTTTCAACGATTTTTGAAAGATTTTTCTTTTTTTGTGGTAGTTTCAGAATAACTCCGGAATATTTTTTTAGTTGAACTTATATAATTGAAGCAAAGAAAAGACAATAAGTATTACAAATATTGTCAGTTTTGCTCTTCCATATATTATAAGAATCAAACATTACTATTCAACAATAAAAATTACAAATTCTTTTAAAATATTAATATATGATGGATTGGATAGATTTTTAGTTCACCTGAATTCTAAAATTCATATTTAATCAAACATTACTATTCAACAATAAAAAATTACAAATTCTTTTTAAAATATTAATATATCATGGATCGGATAAATTTTTAGTTCATTGAATTCTAAAATTCATATTTAAATATTAGTGAAAAATTCGATTTGTACACACAAAAAAGATTTTTAAACCTTAAAAAAAACAAAATTATTCAAACACACAAAAGATTTAAAACCTCTTAAAAATTAACTTCTTAAAGAAAATTTTTTTTTGAATTTTTTGAATAAATTGACAATTTAATAGAATATAGTACATACCAATTAAAAAAGAAAAAAAAAAGTTTTCAAATAATAATATTATGACATTTTTTTGCACTTTTTATTTCAGAATTCATGAATTTTTCCTAAAAAAAACTACTGCATTGTATATTATACAATTTTTTTTATATAGTTATTCAGACTCTTATCTTTATAGAAAAAATGTAAAACGTTTTCTGACAGTTCATTTTTTTTATATATCTCATAAAATAAAATGGGGGGATAGACCTCTATATATATTTCCCCTAATATATTTTAGGAAAAAACTATTTCAGATATATTTACATCCAAAGGTAAATAGTTATGGAAATTTTCGTGAAAATTGGACTATTAATTGATTTTTCATAGAATTTTTTTTAATTCTCTTATCGTAACTTGTTTTTAGGTACGTTAAATTTCAGTTGATTTAATAGTGCAAAAATGAAAACATTGTTTTTCAATCATAATTTTCATTATTTCCATAAGTTGAAAAATTTTTTAAAAATCATCAGGAGTTTTTAATGTTTTCTTCTTTCGAATGGAAAAATTTTTTTGAATATAATATTGATTTTCATAAGTTTCATTGTGTTAAATATAGTGGCGAGGGGGGATTTCACAGGGTAAATTGGTGGTACCTAATATACACACACTAGCAAAAGTACCCATCCTGACCGGACTATAAGATAGGAACACCAGAGAGGGAGTGAGAAAGAGAAAACGGGAGTAAGAGAGAGAATATAATTTATCAAATTTAAAAAGAAGAGAAAAATGATTAATCAAATTTTTAAAATTTTAAAAGTCTTATGGAACCAAATTTTGATTTGCTCAGCTTTAGTATAATAATATATATATACTAGATATACCTAATTTTTTGTCTGCTTTTGATTTTAAAAACGAATTAAAATTAATTAAATTGATTATTTAAGGTCAACTTTTTGTCTAAGTTGAAAAGTAGTAAAATAATGAGCATATTGTTATTACCTAGCACTTCTGCTTAAGATCTGTGTGCTCTACCTGACACTTCTCTATAGAATCTGTGAAGTATCACTGTTGAAAAATGATTCTTAAAATTATTGATTAAAAAATGATTGGGTGTGAAAATTTGGGATGTGACAATATATCTGTAAATTTGTGTCCTTTCTGGCTATAGGTTTCCATGCCATCCATGAAAGTAGCAATAACAGCTCGTTTCGTAAAATCGTTGGACATAAACAATTTTTCACCTTAATAAATTCAAATCGCAAATTCTGATCCAATCTTAAAAATATTCATATGGTTGGAAAGAAAAGAAAATAATAGTTCTAAATATGTAATTTTTATGTGTTTTTATCCATTGAATAATTTTTACAGTGAGTTAAAATGATATTTTGCTTTGAAAAAACGAAAACATAAAATGACTTTTTTTTTTTTTTTTTTTTTTAGACTAATTTTTACACACTACTTTGTTTTTCAAAATCCTAGTGGCAAATCTTTATCAATATTCTTGAAATTTTACACTCAATTAGAAGACACCTGGAAGTTCAAACAGGATCTTTTTTTGTTTCTAAGCCCCGTGGAAGCGAAAATACAATAGAGCAAATTTGAAGGCGATTTATTCAAAAGATATAAGATAAGCAAAAAAAAAAAAAGCACTATACCAGTAATAGAAGGCAGACTCAGGATTATTTCCATATATAATGTATGAGATAAAAACAATTGTATACCGTCAGGGATTTTGCTCAAAGTTTTAATTTTGAAAAGAAAACCCGTCAAATTTACTCGATTTTCAAATGAAAACAATCTTTCATAATTCTGGCCTTATCGGATTAAAAAAGTAATTACTAGTGTATTTCAGATCCAATTTTTTAAATATTTATATGGTTGGAAAGAAAATGAAATAACCTTTCTAAATATGTCATTTTTATGTGTTTTTTATCCATTTAATTACTTTTTACAGCGAGTTAAAATGGTATTTTGTCTTGGAACATCCGAAAATGCGTTATACACATTTTTTTTCATAGATTAATTTTCCCTTTTACTTTTTTTGTAAAATCAAAGTGGTTAATCTTTATCAATATTCTTGAAATTTTACACTTTTAACTACAAGCAGAAACTTGTTTTTTTCTTTTCCGACCTTTGGAAGCAAAAATACAATAGAGCAAGTTTTAAGATGCATAATAGGAGACAGCCTTAGGATTATTTTCAAATATAATGTGTGAAATAAAAACGACTGTATACCGCCAGGGATTTGCTTTGAAATTTTGAAAATAAAATAAAACTCAAACTTACTTGTCTTTCAAATGTAAATAATTCTCAGCTAGGCGTCGTTTATCCAGACCATACAATTTTAAATAGTAATTCATCACTTATTTCTCGTCCAATTTTTAAATATTTATATGGTTGGAAAGAAAAGGAAATAATCTTTCTAAATATGTAGCTTTTATGTGTTTTTCACCATTGAATTATTTTTTACAGTGAGTTAAATGGTATTATTACACACACATATAAACAAAGCTGCACACGGACAAACTTTGTTAAATAATTATATAGAGTTATTCTTTGCTTTAAATTCTCATAACTTTTGAACCACTGGGGATATTTGCATAATTCAAACAGTTCTGAACTCCATTTACAAATATTTTAAAAATTGGATGAGAAATAAGCAATGAATTACTATTTAAACTTTATGGTCTGAATAAACGAGTTTACGTTATGAAACGGAGGACAACTAAATTTGATATTTTTTTCTTCAAAATTCTAAGTTTCAAAGCAAATCCCTGATGGTATACAATCATTTTTATTTCACACATTATATATTAAAATAATTCTAAGACTGTCTCCTATCAGGCATATAGTGTTTTTTTTTTTTTTTTTTGGTTATCTTATTTTTTTTGGTTCAGCCAATTTAACCATATTGATACCATTTAACTTGCTGTAAAAGATAGTTCAAAGGATTAAAAAACACATAAAATTACATTCAGAAAGATTATTTCATTTTCTTTCCAACCATATAAATATTTTTTTTAAATTGGGCCTAGTTATAACTTTTTAAGCTGATAAGGTCAAAATTACAAGATTGTTTTCATTTGAAAATCGAGTAAATTTGACGGGTTTTCTTTTCAGAATCAAAACTTTGAGCAAAATCCCTGACGGTATACAATTGTTTTTATCTCACAGATTATATATGGAAATAATCCTGAGTCTGCCTTCTATTACTGGTATAGTGCTTTTTTTTTTTTTTCTCTCTCTTTTTTAAGGAAACCGCTTTCAAATTTGCTCTATTGTATTTTCGCTTCCACGGGGCCTAGAAACATAAAAAAAACCTGTTTGTACTTCCAGGTGTCTTCTAATTGAGTGTAAAATTTCAAGAATATTGATAAAGATTAGCCACTATGATTTTGAAAAACAAAGAAGCATGTAAAAATTAGTCTAAAAAAAGTCATATTTTATGTTTTCGTTTTTTTTTAAGCAAAATATCATTTTAACTCTCTGTAAAAAATTATTCAATAGATAAAAACACGTAAAAATTATATGTTTAGAAAGATTATTTTATTTTCTTCTCAACCATATAAATATTTTTAAGATTGGATACCAAAGGAATTGCAATTTGAACTAAGATTGGTTCAGAAATATTTGAAAATGTCCGCATTTATCAGCTAAATGCTTGTGAAGCTAGTTTTATTAACGTTTTAATGCTATATCATAAGTTCGTTTTTCCAAAACTAAATGTTTGACAAAAAATCCTGATGGTTAATCATCATCCAAATGTCACATATTATATATGAAAATAATTCTGAGACTATCTTCTATTAAGGATACAGTGCTTTTTGTTTGCTTAGTTTATACTTTTTGAAGGAACCTACGTTAACTTTCATTGGTAGTGGTTTCACTTCTGAAGGTCGAAGAAAAAAAACAGCCTACACGATGTAGTATAAAGTGTCTTCTAATTAATTGTTCAATTTCAAGAATATTGATAAAGATTATCCTCTTTGATTTTGCAATGCAAACTAATGACTAAAATTTAGCCCCGAAAAAAAATTCATATTCTTTGTTTTTGGCTGTTTGAAGCAAAATACCATTTTAAATTGCTGTAAAAAATAATTCAATGGATAAAAACACATGAAAATTACATATTTAGAAAGATTATTTTATTTTATTTCCAACCATATAAATATTTTTAAGGTTGGATCAGAAATACTCAAGAAATTGCGAATTAAACCAAATTTGTCAATGTCCACCGATTTCAGCTAAGAAGTGTGATCTCAAATCCAGGAGATTTGGCAAGAGTGTAGTTTTTGCTAATTTTTTCGAGATCAAGCTGTGTATAAAACCAAGCATGACCAAGAAACTGACAGAACACTTTGGAGCTATTATCAAGTTTTACATTGGAGACTACTGGAATATTATTTCAGGGAGGAAGATTTTGTCGTCAGACTTTGAAGTTGGGAAAGCGATTATTCTGATCAGTTTCACAAACATTAGTTTAATTTTCAGAGTATGAGACTGCAACAAAATCAGTGAATTGCTTTGCCATGATATTTTCTATCTTTTACTCCTATTTCTCATTGAAGCATATATTTGTTTTGGATAGGTGAGGGCAAGGCATATAATTCCATCAAAAAAATCTTTTAAGTCCCTATCATTGCCACCAGACATGAATATGACTGATGTTCATCATCAAAGGTTCTACCAATTCACATGACAAATGGTGGAAAAAAAATGTCAATTACTGGCTTTAATGTAATAATCTACAAAGTCAAAGGAATATTTTGTCTCTTAAATGTGAATTTAAGTTGGACTTGGTTTATCCCTATTCATCATCCTTTTTGATAATTCTAAAACCTTTCAAAAATACTTATCACATGTACCAGATAAATGATTGTCGTGGATGTATATTTAGATATTTGCATAGTTCTCATAAAAAATGATGGGATTATTTTTCTGTGTAGATAATTTATACATAAAAAATAATCCCATCATTTTTTTTATTCTATTATTATTCTATTAGATTGACACTTCTGCCTAGGAACTGTAAGACGTATCTGTCTGTACATGTAGAAATCATACACTTATTTTAAAAACTATAAAATATGCAGATGAACATTATTCTTTTTAAAGAGTATAAACTTTAATGTTTCCTCATAAATAAGTACAAAATAAGAAGAAAAAAAACAGATGTTTTTTGTGTTTAATTAATTAGGTGTTCATGGGTACAGAATACTACCTAGGCAAGAGTGCTTGGAAGTAACTCTTTGATCTGAGGTAGGTTACATATGAGGGGGGTATTATATGATATTTACTCTAGCATCTAGTTTCCATCAACTTCTTTGAAGTAATCCCAACCCTGCTGTTTAGACACTGGCTCACACAGAGTGCTGCTCACAAAGCAAAGATTCTGTACTATATTGTTAGCATGCACTATTCAAATTTCATACACTTTTGGATAACACCTTCTTTATACACACTCATATACAACGCCTTAAAACCAGAGATTCATGAAAGATTTTTGAATCTCCATTCTGTCTAATTCTTTAACCCCCCAGAAACTAAAATGCAACTCAGAAGTGCAAAAAATTAACATCCATAAAATTCATTTGGATAAACAAAATTAAGCAAAAAAACTCTGAGCATAAGATGACAGTGAAATTATCAAAATTATTCAAAAACAGAATTTAATTTTGTAATTTACAAAATTTACAATATAAAGGGAGAATTAGGGTTCCCACACATCCTGGAAATATTTTGTATTTTGTCCTGGAAAATTATGAGACAAAATTAATGTTATTGTTACAGTTAACAAATATACCTAGTAAAATAACAAGATAGTGTTTTTTTTGTTTTTTTTTTCTCTCTTTTTTTCTTAACGCTCAATAAATCTTCCCAAGATTTCCCAAATTGGTCATAAATATTCATTAAATAGTAAAAATCCTTCTGTTTGTTTTTTTCCAATTGAAGTTTCGCTTTCATTTTTAATTTATTTTTTCATATTTTGTTATATAAATTGAGCATACTTTGAGAATGTGCAGAAAGGGAATTTAAATAATATTATTCATTGAATGCTGTTCATGGCTATTTTTTATTTTTATTTTATTTTTTTATTTTTTTCGACTTTCTTTTTACATCTGTTAAAGTTTCCTTGTTATTTAATTATGGATTTAAACTGCCCTTCCCCTTGTAAAATTTAGAACATTTAACTAACATTTTCTTTATAATCATGTTCAACAGTGTTTAATCGATTTAAATGATTTAATTTTTAGAAAAAAGTAAATATTTTAGCAAGGCTTAAAATTTGTTTTAAAGGGATATTTTGTCTGTAAGTCAGTTTGTTTCTATATATTCAACATTGTTTTCTTATTACCCACTTTAATATATTTTATAAACAGTTATAAATTAAATTTGTAATGACTTTTTGTTTTAAATATGATAACTTTATATTCACTTAAAATTAATGTTTTAAGATTATTAAAATTAGTTAAAAATGTCCTTTTAATGGTTTTCTCCAAATAAAATTATTGCTCCCTTAAAATCACAACTCCATAAACCGTCACATGTTAAAGACCCTAGTATTTAATAAACAACAAAATAACATACAGATGACAGTGTACATTATGGTGGGATTCACTACTTTGTTACAGTAGGATATAATGAATTTTTTAAGTATGTAGCTTGTATAGGTGCCACTTATGAACGTTAAAGTTCATATGTGGCACCTAGACAAGCTAATTTTTAAACTGGGTATTGTATTTGTTACAGTGTTTGTTTATGAGTGTTTTTGTAAGTAAAAAACAGCAAAATAGCAATGTTGATCATGGCTAAGCAAAAACAGGAGGCCAGACTATTTTATTGTATAGTTAATTGATAGATGTAGGCATCATCTATAATGAACCCAAAGTACTTCATTAACCCTATATCATAAAAAAGGTTAGAATAAAACTGGCTAAATGTCGATATTAGACATAATGGTAAATTATAAAATTGCCATGAACAAGTGCTATCCTGGAAAATTTAGAAAATGTCCTGGAAAATGATTTCCTAAAAAGAGAGGCAATCCTGAGAATGTTTCATCTTATCGTCTTAAATTATGATTAAGAAAAACTAGTTTCTCAGCATGAGTAGGTTTCAGCTACATCTCTGGTCACTGATGACAAGACCTGACTTGCAAAATATTCTTTCAATCGCTACAGAGGTAGCTGAAATACTTAAAAAAATCTTTTGCAAAAATAGAAAGATTTGGGTTGAGCAGTGATTCTCAACCAGGGTCTACATAGACCCTGGTGGTTTATGTAACATTATTGGGGGTCCACACACACACACACACACACACCAATGTGTGTCCACAGTGATGTTTTATTGGTCCAGAGAGAAATTCTACTTCAGAACAATTGTTATTAATAAAAGTTAAATTTCTACAGTGATTCTAAAATTTGAAATATTCATGTAGCTATGAATTTTCAATGGCAATCAAGTAGAAAAAAAATTACATTTGAAGTGTCATAAATTAAAAATTACCCACAACAAATGGAGATGAAAATCACCCAAATTTCTCAGGTAGCAGACAGCAATTAGATGTTTGGGTTTTCTCTCACTCTGTGTTCAACAAAAAAAAAATGATTTAAGGAAAAGTAGCCCATAGGTTAAAAAAGACTGGGGTTAGAGCATCCTGTTTTTTCTTTCACAAGGCAGGTTTATGGGTCAATGTTTATATATATATATATATATATATATATATATAAATTTCATCCTCCCCACTCTTAATTCTAGGTACTCTTTTATCTCTGGTATCAATTTATTTTTCAGCCTGAACTTTCTTATAAAACCCCAAAAGTGTTTTCTCTCTTTCAGTTCACTACTTTGCTGACCCAGAACCCATTTAACTTGAGTTCCTTCTTCAGTGTCACACAACACCAATAACTGATGACATAATAATTTATTTATCCATATGTTTTCTTCCATGGTTCTTAATTCTTCATCTGAAAATACGATTAGTTTAAATCGAGGAAGGATGTAGTGATGGCCTGTAATTCTTTTCTTAAAATTAAATTTTAAAATTAAAAAAATATTTTAATTATTTCTAATATCTAATTTTAGGTATATTCACTAGATAAAACCATAAAGATATTCATAGAAATATAAGGAATTCATTTTCCTTGTTCAGAAGAATTTAATAAACAGAATGCCACTGAACATTACCACTAGTGTTCAGTGGCATTCTGTTTATTAAATTAAAAAGAACAATTTTTACTTTGAGTTTTAAAAAAATGACTTGCAATTTAAAAAATATACTGTCATGGCGATAATCTTGAACACAAATTGAATTTATATTTATCCGTAATTTGAGATTCTATTAACCAGGATACAGGAGCCCCAAGGTTCCTGTAGAAGGGATGTCTTACAAGTGGGAACACAATGTCCAAGTGAAGGTAATGATTGGGAGAAGAAAGACGACGAATACGGGATTTCGATACAAACAATTTAATAACCGATGAAAAGCAAAACAATAGTAGGTAGCATAAAAATAGAGAAGTTTCTTTTTATGTGAGTAATGAATGTCACATTTAAGAGAGATATTTGCAACGGGTCTTGAGAGTTCAATAAAGTTCAAATAGTACTTATCTGTATGTACTCAATGGTGTCGGTCCTTCGGGAAATAGGGGTCCAGCATTCACAACTATCCATTAGATGATAGAATAACCACAACAATCTCAGAATTTGTTCATAGTTGATATCCACTTAGATGGTGGATGCATATAGTTTTCCTTATTCATGATTCAATCACTTTTACGATATTTGCTGTTAATGCAAAATACGTAAAAAATAACACCTGACTCCCATCGTCCCTTGTCTCCAACTGTTTATTTTTCTCCTCCTTTTTGCATCTTTTTTCTTTTTTTAGGAATGGTTTGATTTCATTAAAAAAATTTGTGCATTTTCTTGTGTAGATGAAACTGGAAAAAATTATGGTTTTTGGTTAAAGCACTCCTCTCTAACTTACATACACAGGGCTAGGGTCTTGTGCCCCACCCCCCAAATCTATGATACAGAGCCTGCTCTACTACATGTCAATTTTCTGTAGAATCCTTTGACAAAAGGTGGAGGGCCACCTGAAATATTAGAAATAGATGAAATTAAAAACAACACAATATTCTCCACTTTGAATTCTGGTTATTCTTCCTTAGCTTATATTTTCCTATGCTTCCAATAAAAACCAAAAAGTTTCCCAACATTTATCATTCACACATATATATGTATAATTACGGAAGCGCGTGATGTAATGGTTAAAGTCATGGGAAATGGACTCATCGCCCCGAGTTCAAATCCTGGATGTGGTAATTGCATTTTACTTTGCGCTAATACCCTTGGGAAAGGTATGAATCCTACTCTTCCTCCAGCTATGGATAAAATAGTAGGGCAAACTGGGCTCTTTAACCTTGGTTAGGCAACCGGACTAGGAGAAGGAAAACTCTGAATTCAAATCTGTTGAACTCCGCTTAAGAAATTGACCTTGTGCCACATCCTGCTCGTGTGGAGGGGTTGGTAAATATATATATATATGTATAATTATTAAATTTCTGTTGGGATTATTCATATATGGATTGATACTTCAGCCTGTGTACAGTGTAGTATCTAAGTGTGGTAAGGTTAACTAGAAGTCCCCTTTTTTTTCCTTTTTTTTTTTTTTTTTCAGTGCAAGTATCATTGGGTAATGAAAACACTGGTCCATTTACTAAAACTTTTCTTGTTCTCCAGGGTTGAAAAAATATGGTCTAAAAAAATTTGACTTTGGCTTCCGTGCTTTTAACCTAGACCAAAATTTTAAAATATATGAAAATTAAGATGAAGATAAATCTATAGAATTCATGATTATTTAACATATAAAGTTTTAAATTGACAAAATTTAGACCAAACATTAATAATACAACTTGTATTATTAATCTTTGGTGTAAATTGGTGGAGACATCTTCACATCGGATGGTAAACCTCTGAAATTAATAGACCCGTTTACATATCTAAGTAGTAATATCTCATCTACAGAAAGCAATGTTAATAGGAAAGTAAGTTAATAGATTATTAATGATCATATGAAAATCTGATCTGTCTGATAAGATAAAGCAAGAATTCTTCCAAGCTGTAGCCATGTCAGTACTAATATGTGGTTACACCACTTTACCAAATGCTTAGAGAAAAGGCTAGATGGGAACTTCACAAGGATGCTGCTTAACAAATCTTGGAAACAGACCCCCACAAAAAACAGCTGTATGGCGACTTACCTCACACAAACCATTGAAGTAAAATGAACAAGACATGCTGGATAAGCAAGGACAAACTCATTAGAGGGGTAAAACCCCTTCAAAAGGGTTGTCTTGGGTATGACACTAAACCGCATCTGATGGTGAGGCTCCAGTTCTGAAGCTCTGGGAAGTAACCCTTCATTGCCATTACTCCCAGGTTAAAACTTACTATGTAACATTTCCCAATGTTCTGTTACCTATGGACTTCATCATCTTTAGCAGGATGAGTCAATATTAGATCATAATTGTGAAAATTAACATGAATCAGAACTTATGAGAAAGAAATATTAAGAGGTTTAGAATTGGTAGCTTTGACAGACAGTTATTGAAACCTACTGGAATTTATTCCCACAAATACTCTAGTTTCCAAATGTTGTGCCACCCTATTTTCATTTTTACACCAGAAAACTGATGATATCTATGTTTTTGTTACTGCCTGTAGAATTTTAAAGGGATATTTGAATTCCTTGTCTAAAAATCTATAAGGGTATCAAATTCCATTAATTTCTGGCCAGTGGATTAGAAGATATAAGGATTCATGTGAGATTGAGTTTAAAAATGGAAATGTCTGAGAAAATTCAAAATTTCAACTTGTGAGATGTTGAAGTCTAGACGGGCAGTTGTTGAGGCTGGTAATGTCAAGCCCTATCACCTATATGATTGTCCCAACCCTATTGCCTTTATGGCAAGACTCAACCCTTTTTATCATATATGTGCTAGGAGGCAGTGGTTGAGGTTCTTATTATCCTGGGTATGACGACTGATGGTGAAGTTTCAATTCTGAAGCTCTGGGGAATGTGGAGTACCCCTTCATCACCATTACTCCCAGGTCCACACTGACCCAGAGTGGTGGTACCTATTAAGGTCCCATCTAGGGTTGAATAGAAAAAATCAGTTTAAAGAAAATCTGTTTAAAAAAATATTTAAAAAAGAAAAATTGTATACCCATCAAGAATGAGTAAAACAAAACATCTTCAGCATAAAATGACCCAATAAGAGTTGACATGCCGTAAAATCCAACCAACCAACCATTATTAAATAGAATTACATATGATTATTAGTATTAGATAGGAATACTTGAAACTATCCAATTACATGTAAATTATTTGTATTATAGAGGAATACTTGGTATCCTATAACTTAAAAAAACTCTTAAAAAACAACAAAAAATGGAAATATGAATGTAATTCCCTAACCTCTAGGAATAAAATAATTCTAGATGGGTTGACATGCCATTAAAATCAAGCCATTATCTGCTACCATTAAAGTCATATATTTCTACTTTGGCATTTCTGTATTAAATGATACAAAAATATGCCAAAGGGTTAAATCCTTTCTTTTCATTTTTGTCTGTCTGTTTTGTGTGCAGATTCTCTACTTGTTTCTCACAGCCAAAATCTACTTTATTCAACAACAAAAAATCAAACCATCTGAACAGATTTTATGATTTTTGTTAATGGTTTTTTTTTTGTTTTTTTTTTCTCTTAAACAATTTGATGGCACTCATCAATCACCTTAGTTTACATCTGTCAAGTGTTCTTAAGGGACATGTAACCATCTATTGTCCACCTTCTGATTCACCTATCATTTAATCTTTCTTCAGAATTTTGGTTGTTATCAGTAAAACAGCTGATTGTATCACCCCCCCACACACACACACACTCTTCTTCACCCATTTCTCCTATCCACAATTGAAAACATTCCACTTGGTGACCAAGTATCTAGTTTTTTTCTTTTTTCACCTCCCCTCCTCACAATAAATTCAGATGGATTTGTGAGGTATTTGATGAAAGGAAAAGACACTTCCTTCTTTTGATAGTGACAACATGAATGGAAAAAAATGGTTTTCTTTGGAAATACATTTTGTTGCCATCTTTATTGTCCTTATAAACCAGTAAATAAAAACAATGTACTGGTTAGAAGATTTAAAATATAAAGTCATTTAAGTTTGGTTTAGTTGTGGTACAATAATGGCCTGCTAATCCAGCTTGCTAACCATTACATCATGTGAGGTAACTAATAGTTATTTACTAAGATTAGTTGTGGCACAAGGCTGGAAATATGGAGCACCCAGTGAAAATCAAATACTGATGGTTTGCTAATCTAGCTTGGTAACCATTACACCATGCAAGGTGCACAAGCTTAGTTTACAAGGCCAGAAGTATGGGGCCCCTGTGAAAATCAAACAATGGTTTAATAATCAGCTTAACACAGCACATATGAGGTCATCAAATTTTAAATATATAATCCAAATTTTTTTTTTTTTTTACAAAGATCCTGAGGATTCTCTCTAACTTAGTTATCTTCATATTATTGTAGTTTTTTCCTTCAAAAGTTTTGGTATATATATATAAGAGAGAGAGGGGGATAGATATATAGATATGCGGTTGAAAATAGAGGGAAAAGTGGATGTAACCACACAGCAACTAAATTCAATTGATATTTCGCCTCAGTATTTAATGAAGCTTCCTCAGAATTTGTGAAGGCCAGACAGTAAAAAGCATTTGTCTCCACAATAAATTCTGAGGAAGCTTCTCTAAATACTGAGGCGAAATATCAATTGAATTTAGTTGCTGTGTTGTTATATCCAATTTTTTCCTCTATTTTCAACCATATTTTGTTGGATTTACCCAATCCTTTACTCCTCCTAAATCTCTATATCTATCTATCTCAGAGATAAAGAGAGAGAGATAGATAGAGATAGATTATGACTTAATTTTATTCTATGGTGATACAGATGTAGAAAAATCTTTCTCTTACAAACACACAAAGTTGGGGTGTTGAAAAGTTTGTTTTGACCCACTTTTCAAAATTTGAGTATTTTATTTTGTCATTGTAGCCAGAAAGAGTTGTTCTCTCGTGTGCCAATTTGTGAGATTTTGGGACTTTTGATTTTGTTTCAAATCATTGACTGAACCATGTCAATGGAAAGTAGTCCATTTAACACAAGGTCAATTTTTAAGTGGAGTAAAGCTGGTGGGAATTCAGATTTCTTTCTCCTAAAGTGGTTGCTCTACTAAGGTTAGAAAGCCTAGTCTGTCCTACTGTTTATCCATAGCTGTGGCAAGAAGCAATAGATTCATGCCTTTCCAAAAAAAACATTGGTTTAAAGAGAAAGACAATCTTATTTAGAATTTAAACTTGGCTCATGTATTCCATTATCCTGTGCCTCAAACATGATGGACTATTATGAACACAGGTGATTTGTTTATTGTGGTAAAAACTTGTGTAAGACCAGTCATACTTTTTAGATGAGCTGATGATAAAAGAATGGTGCTTCAATGTAAACAATACTCCTCAGGTTTGGAATTTAGTTTTTCCTTGACTGGTTGACTAAAGTGTTCAGTATATATATATATATATATATATATATATATATATATCTGAGGCATGTGTAGTGTCATAAAGAAAATGGACTCGACAAGCCAAGTTCAAATACTTCATGCTAATACCCTTGGGAAAGGTATGAATCCACCTCTTCTCTCTCCACGGGTAAAATAGAGAATGTTGCTGCTGAACATTTTCAAATTATATTGATATATTATGTCATTATGTTGCTGTTAACAGGTCATTAGGATTTTCTTAATTATTTTCTTGTTAATAATTTCTTTCATGAAAACTTGAACTCTTTAATCTGAAGAGGAAAATATTTCAAGAGAGAATCTGAAACTCTTTTCTGATTATTCTCTCCAAAATGACAAACCTTAGATTAGGTGTGACCCAGAAATTCTGGGAATTTGAACAGTTTGATCAGTGTTAGTTTATCTAGTTACACTGTGTCTCACAGCTCTTTACACACATTTCTAGAAATCACTCCACTAGAATATAAGACCCCCCCCACCAAAAAAAAAAACTTGTCTACTAAGTTTTCTTTTGGGTCACACTTAAAAAGAGTGTGTGTGATGTAATTGAACTTGGCGCAGTGGCCTATTGTCGGTATAAGCCAGAGGGCGAGGGAGTCTATTCCCTTTTTACTAGCACTAGACAAAGGAGATTGTTCTTCCATCTGTGGTGGAGTGCCACGCCTACCATCAGCCCCCCACTTTACTGCACAGATCCCTGTGCTACTCATACACTGAGTTGACGAGGGCCGGTATTGAACCCCCGAAACCTTGTGGTTCCAAGCCGGATATATATATATATATATATATATAAATGTTACCTGGCTCATATATGCATTATTGAGATACTAATGGATATTAACTTATTAAAAATTTAAATAAGAAATCTGATTTTGATTTAATAGAAAATTTTAAAAGAATAATAATTGTAACAAATATGGTGCTTCGATAATTATTGATATATTGATTATTGGCAATAATGATTGATATGATTAATGATTAATATTGTAGTATGCACTACGTTATTAACAACAAAATCTTTTTGATATGTTTGTAATTGGTATAAAAAAAATTGTTAATGAGAATAAATTATTGAGTGGATGGAGACTGGATTTAAATGGTTATATGATTTAATATCCTATTAACATTATAACCTTGATATGAATACTACAATAATGATTATCAATGATAATATAATAATAATAATAATAGTAGTATTTACTGTAATAATAATACTAATATTGTAATAATTGTAATGTTAGTAATATAATAAGAATCTAGTATCTTATTATAATGGAGATTGTGGGTTTTTATGTCTGTAACCGAAACTATATTATCTATTCAAGTCACAATTCCCTTTGTTATTTACGTCACATTCTCCATGATTTTATTTTTTATTTAAACCTCAATTATTAATAAAATTGTTTTACATCATTAAGGCTGTTGACCATATCTACGTACTAATAACATGCAATTGTATATATATACAACAAAATAGCGGTTTACAGTGTGAATGGGAAGGATAATTTGCATATTGAACTTTAAAATTTGATTTTGATAAATATATGCTAAGTATTATTGATTTCTAATTGTTTGGTTTTATCTTATTGAATATGAGCAAAAATCTCGGGGATAAATCTTAAAAGAAATAAATTAACAAGAAAAAATAACTATATATAAATATTATTCTTTACTTCCTATTTTAACTAAATAGTTAAATTAGGAACATTTACCAATGAAAGACGGGAGTAAGTGCAAATGATGGAAGAGTTAGTTTCAAAGTTGTTCTATTTTTCAATCATACCCCCTCTGTTCCAAATATTTTATCTGGATTCTTATTCAGTTTCATTAGCCTTTCTAATTTAACATATTTTATTATATTAAAACTTAAATACTTGCACCAGGAGGGTGCATATATTTGCTAGTTAAGTGTTTTGTTTTTGTTTTTCCATAATTTTTTCAATCTTTTTTTTAATATAATTTTTTTCTATAAGTTTGTGTTGTGATTATTGTTTTAATTATATATAGTAATATTAATTTCACTATTTATATTTTTATCAATTTATAAATTGTTACATTTTTATTTTTTCTTATTCAAAATTATTTAAAATTGGATTTATATATTGCATTCTACTTAGACAAACTTGAAGTTAAAAACACCCCTTCTTATTCATTTTAAAACTTTTTTTATAAATATAGTCTAGACAAATTTTTATTCTATTTTTACTTATTATAAAAATTATGCATATACATTTTTTGAAAATGTCAGTTTAAACAAGGAAGCTAGGGATACCTTGTATCTCTTTCTTTGGCTTGAAATTGTAAATTTATATTTGCTGTCTGACCTACATTTGATAGTAGATTTTCTGGTGAATTTTCTTTGGGTTATTCATTTTATCTGTGCCTTCTGTCTGATGAGACTAAACTTCTAAGGAGTTTTAGAAATTTCTTTAAATTTCTAAAACCCTTTTGAGTTTTGGTTGAAATAAATTTATTACAGAATGATGGTTTATTGAGTTTTTTCTTCCTTTCAAAGATATATATGATTGTCAATGCGCTTAAGGTTATTTTATGCCTAGTTGTTATGGAATCATGGTTATTGTACAGTCATATTTGCATTTTTTTGTGTAGTTTCTTGTTTGTTTTTTGCACAGGGTTCTATAGAATATGAATAATTTTCAAACAGATCTATTTGACTCCTATATAGGACCCTAACTGGTACTACCAGACCAGATCAGTGAAACTGCGTATAATGAAAATGAAAGGGATACTCCACACCCTTCAGATCTCAATAACTGGAGCATCATGATCAGACGCAGTTTAGTGTCATACCCTCTGCAAGGGAATATAGTCCATGTATTTTAAGCCCTGCTGATAGGTCTAATGGAAGGGTTGGGTAAATACAATCGTCTGTTACTAAATCACAAAGGTATATTTTTGAATTGCTGAATTTCTACAGGTTTTACTTGTATAAAATACTTGACCCTGAATTAAGCTGGGTTGGTGGTGACACCAACAAATTTGCACTTTGAGAAATTGACACATTCATGGCTTTTTTATTTTTTATTTTATTTTTTATTATACATTTGAATACCTCAGGTGTGCATCAAAGGAGAATTTGTTGATTCACACTTTGAATAGCCATTGAAGCTGAACGGGTAAAAAAAACAAAAAAGAGGGTGGCCAGCCCAGGTGTAAAATTACATGCCAGAAAACTTAAGTCTGTGTTTAGCAGCTACAGTGTAAGTGAGATTCTCAATTTTAGTATCTCAGAAATACAAAACCCTTTAAGCCAAACAAGTTCATAACTTTTATTGCTGAGTCAATAACTTATTTAGTAATGTTTTGGGCGTGAAGGTAAGTCCCTATAGCATAATGGCTAATGTACTGGACTGCAACATCTTGAGTTCAATCTCCATTTGTGCTATTGCATTCACTTTTGGACTAATACCCTTGGGAAAGGTATGAACCCCTCATCCCTGCAGCTATGGTTAAATAGTACTACTACTGCTCTTCTAGGATGGCTTTGGCATTAAATAACCCATGAAGGTTGATATGCCATTAAACAAAGAAACCAAACCAAACTACAACTGCAGGAGAAGGGGTTGACAGAGGAAAGAGTGAGAGCTACATTAAGTGTTTGGTGATTTTCTTTGATTTAATATAAATACTATGACTCCTTCATTTTGGCCAAAAAGGAGAATTTTATACTGCATTGCCAAATTAACATTAGGGTTGATTTTTCATTTTTTTTTTTTTTTTTTTTTTAGATTTATATCCTCTCAAACAGCAAAAGTTGTGTTTGTATAAGGAATACTGATAAAAAAAATAGTGTCCAACCCAGACCCCCCCCCCCCCCTCCAGTGGTCTTATCTCTTTGCAAGGGGATACAGTCAGTATTCTAAATCCCACTATTAAAATTCTGAAGTTCTGGAATCTATGAATTCTTCAAGGGACCAGTTGCTTCTCTCACAGGAAATTGTAGAGAGAGAGATATCAAGATGAAGTAAATAAGATGGGTGGGGTAGTTTGTAGCCCAGTTCATTGTTTAAATAGTTAAATTTGCTTTTATGAAATTATTACCTTAAACAGAAATAAAGATTTGTAGGATTCTAATTTTCATTTAAAGTAGGTTATAATTTGTTTTTTTATTTTAAGAAGCCTAGATCTTTCAAATTACCAACACCCACCCACCCCCAAATGTTTTTCAAGGGATAATCATTTCATTCACCATTCCTCCCTCCTCCTTTGTCTGCATCTCATCCTCCTCTTCCTAACACTTTTGGCTTTTCTTTTCTCTCTCTCAAATTCTCGGGTCACACCTGCCTCTTTAGTATTTCTCTCTCTCTTTTGTCTACCCCCACACCATCTCTTAACCACCCAATTTATTGTGAAGGTACAAGGTTGTGGAATGTTAGACACTCAATTTAGGGTTACCAGGGGTCAATTAACTATTACTCTCTTGACACTTCAAATATTTTTAAAATGTCAACAAAAATAGACAAGAACCTATTCAAAGGTGTAGAGTGAAAAAAATAACCAAAAAGTACAATCTGATTCTCATGCTTGTAAAATCTGAACTTTATGTGGTGTAATCTTAAGAAATCTTTCGGACTTAGCACAGTGGGCAGATATATGGGCACTTCCACTTTGAGGAGGTAAGTTGCAAATCTTTATTCAATAACAATATACTCTGATATTGGATAACATTAAGAGGGAAGAATTGCAACATGGGCAACTATGCATTTTCTCTATAACCATGACACAGGTTATTACTGTAAATTACACTGGGGAACACATTTTTTGTTGAATTGAATCTGACACTTGTTTTTGATTATTTTTTTTTTTTAAATCCAAAAATGATCCCAGTTTTTGTATATCATGTCAACTTTTTGAGCGATACCCTCAATTTTTCTCAAAAACAATAAAAATACAGTATCTAATAAATATGTGCTTATTTTATGGAAGGTTTTTAAAACTTATATATAATGGGAAATCATAAAACATTACACTGGGCATCACACATTTTGTTGAGTTAGATCTGACACTTGTTTTTGACTAATTTTTGGACTGAATCCAAAAATTACCCCAGTTTTTTCTCTATTACATCAACTTTTTAAGTAACAGGATACCCTCATTTGGTCTCAAAAACCATTAAAATACTGCATGTCACAAATTTTAGCTTATTCTATAGAATGTTTTAAAGATTTACAATGGAAAATGATTAAAAAAATTGCTTGACTGTAATGTTTGTACAAATTTATCTTGTTCATACAAAGGATATGTAAGTCAAATTGTGTGCAAGTAGTTAAGGTAAAAATTGACATAGTTTTTTTCCTAGAGTGTTCGATATGTGGACAATTCCCCTTTATGCTCCATAGACAGCCATCATATTTATATCCCATATGCTTTGATACCATTCCTCCATGTATTTCAAATCTTGGTGGAATCATTTATCTTGCTCATAGTTGCCCACATCAAGGTTTT
>CM042156.1:66750336-66827836 GCA_023376005.1 Doryteuthis pealeii
CCCGAAATTGGGGGTACAAACGTGGACATGATTTTGTTTCAAAAATGTCAAATCACGGACCATTTAAAAAAAAAAGAATTCAGTGATTTTCTTCACCGTTTCTTTATTTTTGGAGCAATTTTGATATAAATTTGTATTCTTGTGTAAAATTGTATGTTCTTTCTGATTATGCACTCAAATTGTATGTATCTCTATGCTTTAACCCATTATTTAGAGAATAAGAGATACAGATAGCAGCGTTTTGGGTTTTTTTAAAGTTTAACACCCAATTATTCAACATTTTCATTATAATAGTGCATGTATATACATGTATAGTATTAATTCAAATAAATAACATCACTTTGAAGAAAAATAAACATTTATTGCAAAAATACGGACATAAAATGAGGGTTCAGTTTATTTTATGGTAGGAATTTACAAGGAAAAAGTTAAGGATTACTGACTTTAAAACATACCTAAAAAAAAGTTCAGGAAAAAAAAAAAAAAAAGTAAATTCGTTATTGTGGAAATTTCCATAAAATACGATAATTATCAAATTTTTTTATGTGTGAATCTGAAAATTCTCATGCCAAAATTGGGTAAAACTTCCAAATCATACTCAAAATCCCATGATATTACAGGGTGACCCAGAAAAAACAGAACCCAAATTATTTATTTTCCCATTAAACTAACCCTAAACCCCCCTAGTTAAAATTGATAGTTTTATTACAAAATTTGTGGGTTCTGTTTTTCCTGGGTCATAGTTTGTTTTGAAATGTACGATGTTTACGATTTCTTGAAAGTACATCGTATGTTTACGAATTTTGCACAGGTTGATTTTTCAAAGGTAAATATATGTATACACATATATAATATTAATTTAAATATATAACATCACTTTGAATTTAAAAATACATTTCTAAATGCTTATTTTGAATTACATAAAAGAAATAGATTACCTATTTATTTACATGTTTTCACACCACCACCCACCCCCCCGTTAGTGTGTGCTTTTGTTTACATTTCTCGTAATTTCAATTTTTTTTTTTTCCAAAATTGAAACGGACGTAAAAATAATTCAATTGTTAAAAACACATAAAAGTTAAATATTTAGAAAGATTATTTTAAAATATTATAAAATTTAATATATTAAATATTTTAAAAATTGGACAAGAAATAAGCGAATTTAAACTTTGTGTGCATAAACAATGCTTAGCTGAGGAGACAGGCATACGTCATACGCCTGTCAGACAAATAAATTTGAGTTTTTTTTTCAAAATACTAACTTTCGAATCAAATCCCGAAGCACTTAGCAATCTTTAAATTTTACAAATTATATATCAAAATAATTCTGAAACTTTGTAATATCATGGACATAGTGCGTCTTTTTTGCATCTTTTATATTTTTTAAATAAATAGCCTTTGATTTTGCCCTCTCATATTTTTATTTCCACGGATCCTAGAAACAAAAAAAAAGGCCCCGTTTGTACTTCCAGGTGTCTTCTAATTGAGTGCAAAATTTCAAGAATATTGATAAAGATTAGCCACTTAGTTTTTCCAAAGAAATGTAGAGTGTAAAATGTATTCTCGGAAAAAAATTCCTATCACGCATTTTCGTTTTTTTTAAGCAAAATACGTTTTTAACTCGCTGTAAAAAAATATTCAATTAATAAAAACACATACAAATTACATATGTAGAGAGATTGTTTTATTTTATTTTCAACCATATGAATATTTTTAAGATTGAACAATAAATATACGAGAAATTGTGATTTTAAATCAATAAGGTTCGATTTGTGATGTCAGTTGACAGGGTGTTTTTACATTCGAAAGTAACATAAATTCAAGGTTTTTCTTCAAAATCAAAACTTTTGGATCAAATCCCAAAGCTCTTAGCAATCTTTAAATTTCACAAATTTTATAGGAAAATAATTTTGAAAGTCTCTAATTTTACAGAGAAAGTGCGTCTTTCATATTTTTTAAACAAATAACCTTGAACTTTGCTCTCTCATATTTTTGTTTCCACGGATCCTAGAAACAAACAAAAAACAAACCTGTTTGTACTTCCAGGTGTCTTCTATTTGAGTGCAAAATTTCAAGAATATTGATAAAGATTACCTACTTTGATTTTGAAAAACAAAACAGCATATAAAATTTATCCTTAAAAAAAACAAAAAACGGTCATATTTTTGTTTTAAGCTGTTCGACCGAAAATACGGTTTTAACTCACTGTAAAAAATAATTAAATTGATGAAAACCGATAAAAGTTACATATTTAGGAAGATTATTCTATTCTCTTTCCAACCATATAAATCTTTTTAAAATTGGTTAAGAAATACTCGAGAAATTGCAAATTGAACTGATTAAGGTCGCAAATTTGAAAATGTCAGCGTTTTTCAGCTAAATGCTTGTAATGCTACATCAGGTGGAATTCCAACACACCTAACACAGAAGTCCTTACAAGGGCAGGATGCACAAGCATTGAAAATCTCATCATAACGGCCCAAATGCGACGGGCAGGTCATGTTATACATATCAACTCCTTTACGGTCAGCTGCATGATGGCAAAAAGCCACAGCCTAAGCCTTGGAAGCGGTATAAGGATTGCTTAAAAAGCAACTTTGTAAAAATAAAAATAGATCCTGACAACTGGGAAAAGCTGGCATTGAAGAGGACTGGCTGGAGAATTCATGTGGATGATGGCTGTACCAGTTTTGAGAGTGAAAGAATTGAGCATGAAAACCTCGAGTATCAACTTCGAAAGGGATACACCTGTCATATTGGAGAGAACATGGAGGGTGTGAAATGTCAAACACGTGGCCGGATTCTGCTTTTTAAGGCTGGATATGTCAATCATAGGAAATCTCATCTGGGACAATTCATGCAAACCCCAATGCAATCTGTAACAAAGTCTAAATCAGTTTCTGATAAAAAATTGTTTTTTTATGTAAATCACCCATCCCTGATATATATGTTTTGTTTTTTTTTTTCCTAGATATTTGAAAAGAGAATCAAATTCCCTTTTTATATTTTTCAGTCTCTTCTAACGGTGGATAAACAACTGAAAGAATATGAGCGGTCATTGTTTTTGAACAGTGAAAATAAAGAACCTGAAAATATTGTAAAACAGGTAAGTTCAAAAATATCTAAAGAGCAATTTCTTTCATTAGAGACACAAGAAGAATCCTGTGACTTCTTGCTCTTAGAGAACATTCCAAAAACATAGAATACTTTCTGCAAGGATTAAATAAAAATTCCATATACTGAATTGAAACCCAGGATCAACAAAAAATTTGCTATGTTGGAATAAGAACGTATATAATAAACCCTCCAAGGTAAAACTTGCTAAGAGAATGGAAACGAAGTATTATATCCTAGCCACATAAGGCTTACGTCTTTAAACAAAAGGAACAACCACAGTGTTAAACATTTTCTCATAGAATGTAGAGATTTAATTCTTCAATGCAAATAACATTACCTATTTAAGTATGTCATCATTTTGTTCTTGAGAAAAAGAAAGTTATACCAAAAATTATAAACATAAACATGATCAGTACCATATTAAAGGATTATTAGAAAATTATCCCATAGATTTGTTTTTTTTTTAAACATGCATGACATAAAATAAATCATTTAGTAATTCTCTCCTAAGAGACTTATGTCTTTAGAATCAAGATAAGAATTCTAGCAGTGATGATAACTTTCAGCAGGTGAATAGTTTTATTGCAATTAATCATACCATCAGTTTACAGTCAACTGTGCAAATTAAAAATAAACAACATTGAAAATTAACATCATTGTGATAATTTATATTGTTGGGATTGGATTTTTCTATCTATAACACTTTATAAAATAACTCCTCATAGCAAGATATACAACACAATTCAAGTGATAGTGTTAAAGTGCTTTAATCTTTATCCTACTAATTCCAACTTTTAAATATATGGCTGTTTTGGACCAATATCCATAATTACAATTAATTATGCCCAGAACTTAAAATGCCTTTTTACTATAATTGATTGTTGGAAATCCTAAATTCTCATGGTAAGATAAGGGAGAATAATTGATATGGAATCTGTGTATAATTTATCAAGGAGAATAACTACTGACTGTTAATTAAAATGTAGTATAGTAGGCGGAGCAACTTATTGTCAGTATTAACCAAACAGTAAGGGAGTCTATCCCCTATTCACTAATGCTACATCAGGCAGATTGTTTTGCGTCTACCACACAGATCCAAGCTGTGCTGCTCATACACTGTTGGCAAGAGGCTGGTATTGAACCCAGAACCTTGTGGTTCTGAGATGGATTTTCTACCAACCGAGCTACCTACCAGAAACGTTCTTTAAGCAAAATTTTAAGGATAAAAACAGAATTACACTTGGTAAATACCAAGTCTAATTCTGTTTTTATCCTTAAAAGTTCTGATTTGTTTACAATTTGTTTACATAAATAGTTTTGTAAAAAAAAAAGAAAAAATTCTAAATGTAAAACATAAGAACATATTAAAAAAAAGATTATTTATAGCATAAATAAGAACATAAATATTGCACTTATAATTTATTGCAGTACATATGGCAATAATAATGGCAACTGCATTTCACACTAAATTGGTGGTGGTGGGAGAGGGAATTTGCTTTGCAAGTTGGCCCAAAAGGGGAGGGGGATAGTCTTTAAATATATCTCATGGAAATTTTTTGTTTTTTGTCAGATTGTTTCAAAACCTGTACAACTTTCTCACACAAGTGACCAAGAAGTTTTGGATTTAGAAAAAATGATTGGTACAATGTAAAAATGGAATGTAAGTAAAAATTTTCTGTTTTATTTATTATTTTTATGAAAAATAATTTATTTTGCTTGCCATTTGAATTATATGATCTAGATTTTTTTGAGCTCCTATATTCATTACAGTCTTATACAGTAAGAAAAAGAAACTATAAACCTGATAATACATTTTTATAATCTATTACATTTTCACATTTATATTTCTTTTGTTATTTCAGATTTATCAGCCCTGAGAGATGTCTCGGTTGGTGGCTGCACAGTTTATTTTCAAATATCCTAAAAATAATCCAATTTTCAGATTTTGTGCAAACTGGACTTTAAAAAAATGACTTTTTTCCTTACAATGAGAAATAAATTTCAACTATGTGTCTCAACTTTTAATACTGTTATTGTATTCAAGATTTGTTTTCTTTTTTGAGAATGAATGATTTTATTGCATGTCAACCAACAGAAGGAGTAATTTGATTGGATTTTTGGGGACTTGGGCTGCCAGTTTTAAATTTAAATGTATGCCCCCCCCTCACATTTTTTACTTTGGACCTTGATACCAATGTCTGGCACTTTTACATCCCTGGATTTTCAACTTTGGATCTGCACTTCCGCCTTTCACTGATATTTTATTACAGCTAAAGACAATTATATTTATATCAAAATCTTTGCTTATCGGTGGGTGTAAGAGTTCTTATATGCTATAAAAAATGTTCTTGTTTTTGCTAATACATGAAAAGAGAAGACTAACTAAAAGAAAAAGATTTCTTCCCGATATTTCACTTGCCACATTGAATAAGAAAAGCCAACACTTCACTCAAAATGCAAACAAATTTTGAAACTAACAAATGCAAATTTTCACCAGAACAACCAGCAAAGATATTTGTTTTCTTTTAAATGACTCTCCAGCATTATTTAAATATTTTCATTTCATATTTGAATAAAAGAATCCAATTCTTAAATGAGAATTAAAAGTGGATGTGGTGGGCTGAAAAAAAAGAAGTCATTTTTATTGTAACTAAAGAGTGATTTAATAGTATCCAGTAGCAAAAGGCTAAATAAAGCAAAATGCTATCAAATTTAACCAAAAGAAGGTATCCACCCAAAATGAGTTAATAGTAATATTATCTTGATTTTATTTCTAATCTACACTCTTGACTCCCTCAGGCTACAGCACTGATTACCGTGGCATTATATAATCAAGCCTTACATTAGATTTTACAAGTAGATTGTAGCAAAATAGTAAGATATTGTTTTAAACAAAATGTTAATGTTAAGATGTTGATTTGCTAAATATCAACAATATAACATTTTATTAACACATTAGTACAAGTGAGGAAATTGCCCCAAGAACCCCCCCACACACACAGAGTTGTAGGTACTTTTCTTTTAGTAACTAGGGAGGATTAGTTAAACACCTGATTGGAAAATCCCTAGGCCGGGGACACCTGGTTTTAACTTGGTAAAATAAATCAAAACTAACAAATTAATTGTGATAAGTATCAGGAATTGATTGAAATTATGTTACTTCTGGTTTGATACAAGTAAGGCAGTTATTTGGATAGATAAGTGTTTTATAATACCTTTGGATTTTCAAGGATTTTGGACCAAACACTTTAGATATGACATTGACGGTATTTTCACATGGCAGATCAGTTGAAATTTAAGCGGATTCAAAAGGATGGTATGACCACCAACCCTCATATTTTGGTGATCGGGTATATAGGTCTCTACCACGCACACAAACTGCAAATTTGGTATCTTTGTTTGAAAGCAGAATAAAGCTGGTTGGAATTCAGAGTTTTCCTTCTACCTAAGTCTGTCCTATTATTTATCCATAGCTGGGGGGAGAACAGATGGAATTATGACTTTCCCAAGTGCAAAGGGAAATGGTCAAGTCCAAAATTTGAACTTGGCCTGTAGAGTTTTTCCTAAAACGATCATTGCTATCTTGCACCTCCAATATGATAGAACAACTATGATACATAGGCGGACTTCCCCAAGTTAAAAAGGAATGAGAGAATCTCACCTGGGATACTGTTTACTCACTGTAGTAAACACTGATTATCAAAGTGATTGTAATAAAAAGCAATTAAAATTAAGATGCAAAATTACCTTGAAATAAAATTGAATATTTATATCACCATTGCATAACAATGTTTTTTGCTTAAAACCAGAATCTAATAATAAAAATTCAAGATAATGTTCCAACTACAAGTGTACATTAATAATATGGCACTAAGGTGTAAATAATGAATAAATTTTAGGGTTAAGTAGTACCTTCCATTAACCATAGCAACTCAATTCAGAGATTTCCCTAGGATGAAAAGGATGTTGATCTCACCTGGGACACTGTTTACTCATTGCAGTAAAGAGTGGTCGGGATTTTTTTTTTTTTTAAAGTAAAATTAATATGAAAGAAAAATTAGTTAAAAATTGATGATGATGTGACAATTTGTACTTAGCTGAATCAAAACATTTGTGTTGCTTCACATGTTGGTTGTGTAAGCAGCCATTTGCAATATAATTTTGCTCAATCGAGTCTATAATATTGCCGTCACTTGCATATTTATGTTATTGTGTACATAAGCAACAGACAGTAGAACCACTGGAAGTAAACCAGAATGAGAGTGACATTTGGTTAGAGCACATAGAACTAACCTTTGTGAGAGAGAGAGAATAATGAAATGAACATCGTCAACATTAAAGTTTCATTTACCTTTGTCAGTTAGAGGACCTGAGAAACAAGTCTTGGGGAATCATGCTTGGTTTGGTAACTTAAAGCTTTCACTAAATCTCTATCTGTTTGACATAGTACAAAGTATTGATCCCCTTCTCTGCAATATTTGGTGCTATTTGCTACAAATGGTTTAAAGCAATTTCACTCTGATTCAGAAACAAAACTTATTCACAGGAGTGTTTGGAAATCCATCATATTTGAGAGGATTATTCATTTTTTACATATTTATTAGGTTTAGAAAATGATGTCTAATTTTAATTATATAAAGATATTATTTTCTTTTAAAGTAATTATCATTCTGACTCCTTACATACAATGTTGAAAAAATCAAGTACTTGGAATTGTTTAAATAGAAAAAGTAAAGCTGTGCATAAGATTACTGACTTTGACTCAAACAATGAAGGTGAAGTAATAAAAAAACAAGAGATATTAACATAATTTCTCATTCCAAAATTTATAAAAGAATAAAACTTCAAAACTCACCACCCTTGATGATTTTAGTTTAAGTTCTTTTGCTTCAAGAAAGTTTGTCTAAAACCAAATCTAATAAAATACCACCAACTACAAAACAGTCTGTAAGTAAAATGGTGAGCATTCTCTATGATAAAAAGTATGAACAGGTAAATCATTTTGAAACACTGATTAGTGATGAGGATTGTTTGCTACTTTTGATGAATATACATCTATCAAAAATGTGATATACATGAATAATAATATGAATGACAAAAACAAGTATTGGTCATTGGGTTTGGTTAAAATTTCTTTAGAAGTGTTAATAGTTTCAAAATCACACACACACACACACACACAGAGAGAGAGATTAACTGATTTTGATAAACACATAACAGTATGTACAACTTAACAATGCCTCAGTCAAAATAAAGTTTGGAAAAGAAATCTTAGCTGAGCATTATGCATTTTTTTCTTCTTCTTGTACAAAAAGAGATTTCAAAGTGACCAATATGAGAAGGATACAAATGAAGGATTTGAAAAAGACAGTAAACGTGAAGAGAGGAGGAGGAAGAAGATAAAACTCACAGCCAATGAAATTTCAAATGAAAATGAAGTGAATGAAGAATTAAAAAGTCCTTTTTCTAACATCTTGCTTCTAGAACTGTGGAAAAAAATCTCAGTGTTCCTTTAATTCAAGTTAGTTTCTATGCTATAATAAATAAAGTTAGAAGAATCTGTTGAATGTTTTGTTTCTCATTAAAAACAAGAAGTTCCAAGATTCTGTAAAAGACTGCAAGAGTCTTTTAAGCATGATAGAAAGATTTCTTAAGTTGAAACAATACATCCCCAAACCATTGAGAGTAATTCATTGCACTGAATCACATGAATAGAGTGGGAAATTTTGGAAGACATCAGTAATATGCTTCATCCCTTTTTCAGTTAACTCTTAAAGACTTGTATTGGTTGGTAGACTACGCCTACGATTTAAAAATGTCTGCAGGAGAGACATGAAGATATGCCATATTGATACAAACACATGGGAGATAGATGCAAAAAATAGAGCAGCCTGGCACCTCAACGTTAAGCAAGACACGAAGAGGGGTGAGGCAGAGAGGAGAGTAGCCTCGACAGAAAGAGAAAAGCCAGCAGCCCCAGAAAGCATCACAATTTGTGTGCATTCAGTGCATCAAAGACTGTCACTCAAGAATTGGCCTGCAGAGTCACTTGCGCAGATGCAGATAAAACATTTTATTTATTATTTTGGACACTATGCCATTGTCCTTAGTGGATGGAAAGGGTCCAATAATAATAATAATAATAATAAAGAACTGTGTTCAAGAAATGCAACACTTTTGACCACTGAAGTTTCATTATAAAGAACCTTTCAAAGAAGAATATCCCACTGACAAATTCATTAAAAAAGAAAAACCTCAAAAAGACAGATTTGTACATTTACTTAAATACTTTGATGGCCATACAAGTTTGAAAAATTAGTACAATGAACTTTTTTCACTTCCTTCAAAAGTTTTACTCAAAACTACAGATTGATATTTTAACTCTTAACATCCTGTTAAGAATTTTCTCAGTCTAGAGCCCCAGTCCTGTAAGAATTTACCAAAAAATGGCTAAAAATGGCCTTTTCATTTAAATGTTTATAATTCTTTTACTTTTTGACAGATTGTTATGAAAATTGACAGTATTACCAGAAAGACTTTGATCTTTAATATGATGTTATTTGGCCTAAAAAATAATGTTCTGCATTCATGGTTGTTGATTGATTTATAATAATAAATAAAACAGGTATACTCATTAAAAATTATGAAAAAAAATGTAGATAGTGAGTCTGATAGTAATACAATTGTTGCACTTAGTTACAGACATGATCATATGAACATCACAGACCTTGATGCAGCCAACTTATGAAAAAAAATCACAGGTAAAAACATAGTAACAGCACAGGTGTGTAAGAGGTGTTTTCACATAAACCCAGTTTACTCTTTCATCATATTTTTTAATGATTCACATCATTTTGATAATTAGTCACTACACTAAATGAAGACCAATAAAATTACAATTATTTTTTTTACACATAAAAGATATCAGAACAACAAACTAGTTATTATTAATGCATATCATTTATGCCACAGGTAGGTCAGGTGAGAAAAAAATTGAAAAAAAAATGTTTTTTTGGAAAAAAAATCTTACTAGTGTTGGAAATTGTGAAATTTCCCAAAACACCCCCCTTTCTTTGCACAATGCAACACTGCAACTGTTGCACTGCCAAGAACTCTGAATTTTTTCCCCAGTTGATGTTCTTTCAGGGCCTTTGGTGCATACAACACAGCACATGCTGAGTTGGCTTCTTTATCAAGGGTGGATTAATTAGCATTAACCAGTTCTAACTGGAAATCCAGGGGAGATAAGGGTTTTTTGCGGGGTCCTCCAGGAGCATCACGGCACAAAATGTATTGCGTTGATAGCAGTTACGGCGGACTTGAACTTTCAGACACGGGCCCCAAAATTTTCGTTTTTAATTTTTTTTTTTTTTCAACGGATTATTATCGATTGCACACCAATCTATCCGATTGTAAAAAAATTTTTTTAAAAGTTATTTATTTTTTGAGTTTTCAGGGGTGCTCAGTCCCCGTATAAGTTTATAGTAAATCGAACCCCCATATCGGAACTGCTCTATCTTAACAGTTGGGCTGAATTTGCACTAAGGTGTCAAAATTAAGGTGACACATAAAAAACAGAACCCACATTTTGTAATAAAACTTAATTTTAACTAGGGGGGTTAGGGTTAGGGTTTGGTGTTGGGATTTAAGGTTAGTTTAATGGGAAAATAAATGAATAATTTGGGTTCTGTTTTTTTCTGGGCCACTTTTGCATCAGTTTCCTTTCAAGCGGTTCCGATATGGGGGTTCGATTTACTATAAACTTATACGGGGAAATGAAGCACCCCTGCAAACTCAAAAAATAAAGAACTTTCAAGAATTTTTTTTTTTTAATCTGATAATAATCCATTGAAGGAAAAATAAATAAATTTTTTTTTTAGCGGTTCCGATAAACTTATACGGAAAACCCCTGAAAACTCGAAAAATAAATAACTTTTTGAATTTCTTTTAACAGTCTGATAGATTGGTGTGCAATCAATAATAATCCGTTGAAAGAAAAAAAAAAATTTAGAGCGGGGGGGGGGTCTGAAAGTTCAGGTTCGCCGCAGTTACATCTAAAAAAAAAAAAAAAAACAAATACTTCCACCACTTCCTTGCTTTACAAGAAATACCATAATAAGAGCGAAGCTGGTCATTTTTATCAATTCCGCTAAAATGTTCTGTATACTCCTGTATTGCAATTGGTTTTGGATAGGTTGTGTCAGGGGTTCCTCGTTTTCCAATTCTTATAATAGAAGTGTTGCCATTCCGGTTTGCCGTCGTCAAAATACTCACTTGGCGTTTCTTTTCATACCAAGTAATAGCAGTCAGTCTACCCTTCTGCATTTTTTTAATTTCCCCACTCTTTTTTAATTTGCAATTTTTTATAGCTGCAGGAAGACCACGTCGATTTAGTCGCACGGTACCACAAGCATATGTCCCATTTTTTAGTAGTATTTCCATCAGGTCCACTGAAATAAAATAATTATCAAAGTAAACACGATGATTTTTACCATGATAATTATTTATCAAATCCGTTACCACACGTGTTCCAAGTGGTGCGCCGTTATTCGTAGCCGAATCCTTGCCGACGTAAATATTGAAAACATTAAACTGTTCTGGAGTATTATCAATAATAGTGTCACTCCATTCTGTTGTAAAAATGTCTTCGTCAGATAAGTCCTCAAAATCTGACAAGTCGCTTGTGTGCACCGAAGATATAGATATATCACTCTGGTTATCTTCGCCCAAACCTAGAGCTTTATTAGCCATTAATTCTTCGATAATATTATCGAATATCTTGTCTGAGTTACTCTCAAAAGACGCCATTTTTACGAAAAAAATTTCGGAAAAAACGCACTGAAAAAAAAGCTGATTTTTTTGTTCAACATGTGGTTAAAAAGAGAAAAGATTTCGGTAAACCGGATATGAATGTAAGGGGGATAATACCCAAGTTATTTCCCTTAGATCGAAGAATTATAAATAGGTTTAAAACTAAATTTAAACAAAGGTATTATCTTGGGCGGACTCGGGCAGTATAGGATCCCAGAGATGACTTCCGGTCGGGCGGTACAGGACGTTTTAAAAGTCCTTTCTCTGAAAATAATGTACAGTTGGATCAGCACGAAAAAAAACAAAGTGTAAGCCAACAAGAACGTGGCTGCTTTAAAGATACAACTGAAAGAGAAGTTGGAAAATGGCAAATGATTCCCTTTTGTCTTTGTCATGATATGTCATCAAGAAACAGTTATCAAATGCTTCACCCAACTCTTTGACATCTTCGGTGCATTTGGACAGGCACTCCAGCTTAATGTCAACTGAAGTGAAAACCTTTTTACCTTGGCACGAAATTTCAACCACTCCATATAACCCCCTAGGTAATGGGACATGCGAGAGGTATAATAGCATATTGTGAAGGGCAATAACTCTAGCACTCAAAACACACCACTTAGCTATAAATCAATGGCAGAATGTTTTGCTAGATGTATTACATTCAATTCACACACTACTTTTAACAGCTAAGAATGTTACTCCCCATGAACAGCTATTCAACTATCCTCTCTAATCCTTGAGTGGCTGTTCTGTTCCAACATGGCTACCAACACCAGGAAAGGTTCTTCTGAAATGACATGTCAAACAATCAAAGTATGACCCTATTTTGGAGGAGGCAGTACTTACAGAAGCTAATCCTCATTATGTGCACATTTGATTTCAAAAAGCAAGGAAATCACAGTATCAGTCTGAGATTTTGCCGCTGATGGTATAGTGCAAAACTATTATCCTGAAATATAAGACTGTGACATACCAACTCAAAACTCTGAGACATTAGATCCCAAACAGAAAGATTTCAACACCTAACAAAACTGAATCTACTATAATTACACCAGTAAATGAAATCACAACTTCTTTACATCAATCAGAATATTTGTGTAATGTATGAGTAAATATTAGCTGTTTTCTTAGATCGGATGCAGAATACTGACCACACATACACACACAAAAAAAAAAATACTGCCCCCCCCCCACACACACACACACACACACATACACACACACACAAAAAGGAGTGACTTACTAAGAGGTTACTGCATTTTATAGTGGGGCTCCAGATCTGGAAGTGAGGAGTTATAAACTCTGCCCTGTTTGGAATTGGGTTATAGCAAATTTCACAAAAACATTTTTTTTAAGGCTATTCAAAATGGTGGTAAATTAAACAAAGTGCTCCAGGCTTGAACAGAGGTCTATCATCAAATTTTTGGTGGGTAAAAAGTGCAAACTATGTTAAATTTACAGAAGTGTTTGTGATGTGTATGGAACAGCATGTTTTAGGCAAAAAAAGTGTGGGTTTACGACTACAAGCCTCAGTTAAAATGACAGTTGATGGAATGGAAACACACTGACTCTCCAGTATAAAAACTAATGGGTTATTAGTTTAAAGCTAGCATCCATATCCTTATAATACATTAGGCTTTCAGAATGATAATCTAACTGAATATTTCAGCAAGGAAAAGCCAAAGTCAATTTACAAAATATATTAACATTTAATTATATTGTACATAAACCGACAAAACATGCAAAAAAAAAAAAAAAAGAGGAACGCAACAAAGTGCAATAGGAAAAGGATTGAATGTACTTAGAGGTTTTCCTTTGGTTGATCTGCTCTGAGGACAAAGCGAGGATACATGCTTATTCACTCAAGGAATGAGAAAAATACCTATGTCTTCTTTATTCAGAGTTGCATTACTAAAAGAGGAAGAGTTAAGAGCTTGGATTGTCACTTGACCAACAGACACGTGGTGTGGGGAGCCATGCCTACAATCCCAAAGGAAGACAATTATATTTTGTGTACCTACACTAGTAAAGAAAAAGTTCCAAAAGCAGTAGTCAGTAAAGAAGGTCATACTGATAGTCTTCTGGGACATGGAAGGACCCATCACTATTGATTTCCTTGAAAAATGTGCAACTGCATAAAGTGCTTCTTATTGCCAATTCATTTGGTAAAATTCACCTTATTTATTGAATGACTTTCATATATATGATTATTTTTATTGTAATTTTATTTCCAAAGGTAAAGATACTATACAATATATATCATGTTTGTCCAAGTAACTGTATATCTGAAGAATTTATCTATCCTACAAACATTAAAGGCTTCAAGTAATTATTATTGCATAATGCTCCTCACATCACAATAGATAAATTCTTTGCCATCTCCAGACTCTTTGATATTCAAAGACTGTCATTGATATTACCGTATCCAATTCAATCAACTGATGTTTTGTTAACAATGCTGATTCAAGAAATGGTTTTCTTCTGGCTGTTCTGTTGTAATAAGACAAATGATGAAAATACCATACAATCTGCAACACTCAATGTCTTAAAGCAAAAATAGGTTTGACATTTTCTGTCTTGTCATGTTACACACTTCTGCATGTTGCACTGCTACCTAAATTAAATTGTTGTGCAAAATCAAATCCTGTTGTCGTTTTTTGTCGTATCAATTATTATCAGAAAGTAACTTTTAAGAGTCATACATATATGGGGATAAAAAGGACATGGATTTTTTTTTTTTAAATACGAAACTGCAAATTTCATGTCAAAAGATAATTTTTCAGCTTTGAATGTTGTATCTGACCACTGCAGATTTCAATTGATTGATTTTAGCAACATCAATTTGTCTTTTATTTTATGCCTAGAGGTTAGGGAATCATGTTCCCAATGGAACCATATAAAACTGAATTATGAAAAATAACTTTTCTTTTTTGCATTTTGTCAGTTTGCTAGGTTATACTTAATTTTTATTAATGTAGCATAATTATTAAGGTCTAGCAGAATTCGAGAATGAAAATAAAACCGTGTGCGGACTACTAGAGAAAGAGAGGAAGAAGAAATAAGAGAAAGGTTAAAATTAGGAGGAGTGGACACACAATGGGTTGCCAGTAATTTGACCAAAGAATGACTCCGGAAGAGGAATTGAAAGCTAAAACCAGAAGTTCCGGGTGTTGACCGGAAGCGGAAGATGACGAGGAACAAGCAAGAGGAAGATCGCTCTCTTTTGCCTTTCAGCCATCGCAAGGTTCAGACAGGGCTGCTGGTCCCTAGTGTTGGGACAGCGATATAGTTGGTACCATGTTAGAAGGTATAGTAATTTAACAGTGTCCTTTCTCTCTCTCTCTCTTTCTTTCCTTCTCTCCGAAACAAAGCCCATGACACGAGCCTGAAAATAGATGCTAAGCCCTTGTGATCATATATCTTACGTGTCTGTTGTGCCTTCTTTATCTACAATGATGACTGCTACTTAAACTTGAGTTGGCTACATATATTGTTCTGGAGTTTGCCATAAAGACACTTTGGTACTTTGTTATACAACAAATACATTTTTAGTGCCGTGAATTTTGAGGCACGGTGACAAGCCCCATCACATAACATTAATATTTGTTTATTTGAATTTACTTAAGTCTTGATTACTTTTTTTACTAAGCAATGCATTTTTATGAGTCTAACTTAAGCTGTATTTTTCAAATTGATTTTTATGAGTCTAACTCAGCCTAAGCTGAACTACTGACTGTGAATAAGACATTTATTTTTCAGAGAAACTATGCTAGTAAAACTATAAAAAAGAGAATTTTATTTAAATGAGATTTTAAAGATGAAAAAAAAAAAAAAAAAGACCTTAATTCATTAGAAAATTCCATTTCCATAATTGTTATTAACATTGTTCACTGGACAAAATGCTTGATGGAGTTTCTTTCACTTTGTCTTTTTTGTCTTTCCAGCATTTTCTCTTTTTCTTATTACGACATTCTGGAATGTATGGTGATATTTGCCAATTTGGAATGAGGGAAAGTGGCAAGAGGATACGGGTGGTTGTAATAGGGAAGATACACTGCACACAATGACACCACACCCAAGATTACCAGTCGCTAAAAAAAGAGGGTCAAACATTGATATGTCACTTGATCTGATATCAATGAAGATGTTAGAAACAAATAACCTTATAAGTTTAGCTAAGGAAAACGTCTTAGTCTATTTGTTTGGATACAGCCATAGTATAGCTCATCTAACTATATCTATGTCTTCAAATAGTTCTTATATTGGCATATAAATTCCTTAACATTAAAGTGAGGAGTATGAAATCCAAGGTAGATGTATTTGAAAAGAGGTAAGCAACCTCTCTAATATGAGGAACAGTCTGTCTACCATTTCCATAAGGCAAAACAATATATACAAATACAAAACAAATGAAAATCTAAATCTCAGAATACCAAACAAATACCATCATTAATAGATAGAAATTAAATAGATTTCATTAAAACAAACAACATTTCTCTTCACTAATAATCATCTTCAGTTATATTTTATATTATTAAATAACCACAAACTATATTACTCTTCAATAATAATCTTCAGTTTTATCTTATAACAGTAATTATAAAACATACTTTCAATAATATTCAAATTCATAATTCTAAGCTCCTAAACAACCGATGTTCAACATCCATTTTCATAATAATATATATCAACAAATTCCATGGATAATACAACAGTTAAGAAGAGCACAGTGTTAGGATTGGATTGAGCATCTTTTCAACTTTAAAATATTTCTACATAACCAACACAATTGCTTATACATTTTCACCAGTGATAAACAATAGATTTGCATACCATGCTCATAAGATGTTTGCACTTAAAGTAATGTCTCTTAAGTTGACCCACAATGTCAGAGGTAAATGTTGGTGATATGACAGTAGAAGTTGAGCCTTTGAAATTATTAACATAATCAATATCATCGAGTCGTGCTGACAGCATGGATTCCTTTGATTCTCTCTCACCATCTCTCACCATCAATCATTGCTCCTGAGATGTCCTCAACTTGACATCCAGTATCTGCATATAACTGCTGTAAGTCTTTGCATCATGCCTTGTTCATTTTACTTGAATGGTTTGTGTGATAGGAGGTAAGTGGCCATATAGCTGCTGTTTTGTGAGGTGCTGCTTCCAGAATCTTTTCAAAAAAGCACACAGCAGCCTCCTGTAGTTCCCAACTAGCTTTATGTCCAAGTATTTTGTCAAAGTGGTGCAACCATACAGTAGTTCTGATACAGTTACAGCATGGAAGAATTTGCACTTTATTTTATCAGAGGGATAAATAACCTATCAATAGCGGTCCATGCCTTTATTATATGTATATTGATGATATATTAAGTAGATGAGATATTGCTACCTAGGTATGCGAACTGGTCTTATATATACAGGATGCAATTGGTAAATTGTCTTCTAAATTATGGAAAAATGAAAATAACACTAACATGTCACTTTATCAGATAGATTTACCAAAATGACATGAAAATATTTTGAAATTCTATTGATTAAATTTATTCAAAGAAATGGCTATTGGCTTTAACCTGAACTTCCAGATGACTTCAGAATCTCCGATGGTCTCCTTGTTGGTAAATGCTGCAGTTATTGTTGCTTGCAGTTTATCTTTGGTGTTGCACAGAGTTTTATTGGCTTCTCACACCCGACTCATAATAATCAAGGGGATAGGTAGTCATATATAGTTTCAGAAATTTTCTCACCATCAACACTGGCTTCTTCTGCTCGAGTCCTTTTGGCAGATGTAGGATCTTTGTGCATCCATCCTCTTGATCCAGATCAGCCCCATCTTAAAGATTTGATGTAGGCCTCCTTTGTGCTAAATCTTAGACCATTTGGGAAGATGAATGGAAGCATAACATCACAATTGCTAATGACCACTCCAAACACCATGATGTGGACTGGGTGTTTGTTTTTCATTTCTATCGGTTAGAGATAGGTGGTTTAACTGAAAAAAAAAAACTGTGGCTCTTCAGTTTCAGATTTAAACTGTGATATCGCACCGAAACATTTTATGAAACAGTTCGGTTTAGTCCTTTTACTATTGAACTACCATACCCAAGAAAACACGATTTAAAAAGACTTTCAGATTTTAATAAAATTAAATTTTAAGAGGAAAAGATATGATAAAAACATTTAATTGACTATTTATAAATAAATGTATAATCCATTTGTTTACAAAATAAATGGGGGGAAAAAAAGGAAATAGATAAATATGATACTTAGAGAATCTATTTCATATGAAGTTAGCAAAACAAAATATTGAGAAAATAAAAAGTAGTTGCCAGTTTCATTTTAATGTTAATACTGGAATTCTTTAAGGATAATTCTTTTCTGGTAAACCAATACACAAATCAAGAAATAAAATTGTTGTAAACAAGAAATAAAATTGTTGTAAACAAGAAAAGTGAAGATTTTTTTTTATAAACCAACTTGTTTTTATTTAGATGTACCTAAACTTAGATAGTAATACTAATAAAAATTAAAATAATTGTTAATTTCAGTTTTTCTCTCCAAAATGTATTATCTAAGGACAAACAAATATGTATAGTTTATGCAATGATTTCTTTCATATTTTACCAAATTGATAATGAATATGGTATTTATTTATAATTGACAATTTATTTGAAAATTAAATAATCAAACTTAAATCTAAGTGACTATGACTAAATTACCTTTATAGGATAAAATCCTTTATTTTATATCCAATAAAAAAAAAAATATAAAAGTCATGCCAAATATGATTCTTTTTCCAAACAAAATGAAAATAGATTAAAGAAATAATTATGATACTTTCAGAATTCAATTGGATATGCTTAATCATCAGTGTGGTTTACACATACATACGTGCTTTTGAAGCTTCATAAATTCTTACCACCAAAAATAAAAATATTGAAATCAGAGCCGATCGCCAGATATTTAAACGGAGAACAAATCAACAGACAGATTCCACCCCACTCTGAGACAAAGCTAACAACATTCGCAGTGACAACATCAACCTTTGCAGCCTGGTTGGCTGCGAAGGTTGATGTCAATGAAAAAACAGATGTACGCAACTTAACTTCGAGTGAACAATTCGACTGCTTATGAGAAAAACAAACTTCAACCTGCTTAGTCAATGCAGTTTTCTGTTTACTACTACGTAACTATCTACATCACCCTGTCATTGTGGTAAACAAAAAAGATGTTCATTTTTCAGGTTGTAAACACAAAAACTTTCTTCATTTATCCAAATTTCTATCGACCAAATCTGAAACTACTTTGCTATTTGAACTAACAAATTTGACATTCATTTTTCATGAAACTGTGTCTTGTTATGCAGAGGAAAATCTAACAAAAGAAAGTTACTCTTCACTGACCTACAACTAGGACACATGAAACATTCACAACTTCTGAGGAAAATGCGATCCTTAGTAGGAGGAGACGACATGTCCGTCAGCATATTGAGGAATTTCTGGGAAGATAAACTACAAACCCATACAACTCAGATACTGGCATCACTCCCTAAAGACATGGACTTGGAAAAATTAGTGATAGCAACGAGGAGAAGAATGTTAATACCACATATTCAAAAAGTGACACATCTCCACCGATAGAACCACCAGATAAATTTACTAGACTCAAAAAACAGAAAATCTCACTCTTCAACTCCAGAGTTTGGCATGCGTCAGCATTTCTGCATTCTTGACCGGTTGAAAAACATCAGTCCTACTCACAGCACAGTTTAAGCCATGGTAGACCAAGGGAATTTTCCAGAGAGAGATCTACCCAAATTCCATGTCAAATCATCCAGAAAAAAGAAAAATTGTGACCCACCCACTTCAATTTTTTTGAAATTTTGTACAGCTGTGAACTATCTTAAAGTTAGACAATCCCCAAAATTTGAACTTCCATTTTCAAAAATTGGCGGAGTTTAGTTCTTCAAATTTGAGGGGGGTCGCAAAAAATGGCGACTTTTTGTAATCTATTTTTGTCTGTAAAATGAGTTCTAGAGAGTTAACCAGTTTTAAGTTATTGATGATTTCTGATTTTTTCATAGCAAGATAAATATCCCAATGTGGTACTGCATCTATGACAAAATATTTTTCTATATTTTCAAATATATTAAACATTATTTGTACCTAAAAGATAATTTGGTGTTTGCTCAGAACCAAAGCTACAATATCAGTTAAAATTTTGAAAATTAATGATTTTTTAAATCATTGATAATTTTAAACTGGTTAACTTTCACACTTTTATGATAGCATTCTTGGATTCCTTGGGCTAAAATGCTCTTAGAAACCAATTTTTAGGAGTAGGGAAGCTCTAGAACAGACAAAAATAGATTACAAAAAATTGCTATTTTTCGCGACCGACCACCCAAATTTAGAAAGCTAAAAATCAACATAATTCCGCCAATTTTGGGATTTGGAAGCTGAAAATTTTGGGATTGTCTAACTTTACAATAGCCAACACCTGAACAATATTTCAGAAAAATTGAAGTGAGAAAATGTTGTAGTTTCAGTTCAATAGATATGAAATAATTTTTTGTCAGATAGGGATATGGATCTTGCTATGAAAAAATCAAAAATCATCAATTGGTTAACTTTCAGACTTTTATAAACCAATTTTTAGTAGTAGGGAAGCTCTAGAACTCATTTTACAGACAAAAATAGATTACAAAAAGTCGCCATTTTTCGCAAACCCCCTCAAATTTGGAGAGGTAAAAATCGACATAACCCTGCCAATTTTTGGAATTGGAAGCTTAAGTTTTGGGAACTGTTTTATTTTAACATCATTAACTCATGTACAAAATATCAGAAAAATCGAAGGGGGTGGGTGACATGGCCTGGATGATTTGACATGGAATTACCCTGTTGGTATCATTATAGATTTGGACGTTGGGCAAGAAAATGCACAAAACCATGCAAATTTTATTCAATGAACAGCAACGCTGAACAGTATCAGGGAAACAACATCCCCAGCAGCAAATAGAGATGACATTGCTGGAATAGAACAGAAATGTTGTCTATTTTATATCCGTGATAAAAATACCAGATACTTATTTTTAGTCGACACCGGCGCACAAGTCAGTGTTATCCCTCCAAGACCCAAACAAAAACACATGCCATCCACATACACATTACAAGCAAATGGCTCAGAAATAAAAACTTATGGGGAGGTACCACTGACACTGAACTTTGGGTTGCGACGTCCATTTCTATGGATTTTCACCCAGGCTGAAGTAAAAATGCCCATTCTCGGGGCAGATTTCCTATCACATTTCCACTTGTCATTCAATATGGCTAAACATTCTCTCATCGATGACAACACAAATGCAACGACTACTAGAATCAGCTCACACCACACGTCCACAGGAATTAGTTCTGCCATAACAATAGAAAATGAATTTCAGTGGTTGATTGAAAAATTCCCTACAATCACCACTCCTTTTAAACATACTGTTGAAATTCGTCACACCGCTAAACATTATATCACAACAACTGGACCCCCTACACACACATCACCTCACAGATTGCACCCAGATAGATATAAGATAGCGAAAAACAAATTTCAGAATATGTTGCAACTGGGCATCATACGTCGTTCAAGTAGTCCTTACGCCTCTCCGCTGCAAATGGTTCCAAAACCAGACACAGATGCATGGTGACCTTGTGGAGATTTTCAGAATCTCAACGCAAAAACAGTTCTGGATAGATACCCAATCCTACACTTGCATGATTTCGTCACAGGTTTGCAGGGGACTACTGTTTTCACAAAAACTGGATCTGGTCAAAGCTTACTCCCAGATACCAGTAGAAGAGGAAGACATTAAAAAAGGCAGTTACTACTCATTTCGGACTGTATGAGTTCACTAGAATGCCATTTGGGTTATGCAACGCTGTGCAAAGTTTTCAAACACGGGTTGACAAATTTATTATTAAATCAACAAATTTATTATTTATACAGTGTTGAAAGGACTGCCTTTTGTTTTTGCTTACATAGATGATGTCCTTATTGCTAGTTGTGATCATGAAGAACCACCAAGTACGACAAGTTTTCAAGAGACTGGCAAACTTCAGTTTATAAATAAATGCAAACAAATGTATATTTGCTGTGCCTACATTGATTTTTTGGGGTCACAAAAATTGATGAACACGGGATCATACCAGTCCTGGTAAATGCAATACAGCAATTTCCACAACCAACATCACTGCAACAACTTTGGAGATACCTCGGTAGGATCAATTATTACTGTAGATTTATTCCAGGTTGTTCCAGACTTTTGACGCCACTCTTAAACTTGTTACAGAAACAAAAAAATAAGAAAGCGAAAATAACCTTGGAAGAAGAAGCATTAACGGCATTTCAGAAAGAATATGTTAGCCAACTTTACTAAACTGTCTTAGATCATTGAAGAGGATAATTCAATGCTCTCATTGACAACTGATGCTTCTAGAGATTCAATAGGATCAGTGCTACACCAGAATCAAAATGGTTTGAAAGAAAAAAACAATTTTCTTCTTTTCAGTAGAAATTGAATAACACACAACAAAAATACAGTGCTTTCTCAAGGGAGTTACTCACAATTTACCTAACCATAAGGCATTTTCGACATCTTCTCTCGAAGGATGAGATTTTACTGTTTTCACCTAGATTACATATCCCAATTCACCTCGGATATTTGATATATTAAGGGTTCAGAGAACATTGTGGCAGATACCCTCTGACACTCCACAATACAATCCATAGACACTAGAACCCTTGATTTCTGCCTCATCACCGAGGGACAACAAAAAGATAAGACATTGGATTGGGTAAAAGAGAACACTTTCTTGATATTGAAAGAACATCCAGTACCTTTCAGAACGGAAACACTGCTTTGTGATGTAGGGACAGGTTATTCAAGGCCTTACATACCACCTTCACTAAGAAAAGCAGTGTTTAAACATTTCCATAACCTTAAACATCCTGGATGACAAGCTACTGCCAAATTGATTAGCAATCGTTTTGTTTGGCCTAAAATGCGCGCTGATATAAAAACCTGGACTCAAACCTGTTTGAATTGCCAGAAGAACAAGTTCACCAGACACACAAAATCCCCTCCTGGGCAATTCATCAAGCCAGACGGTTCATGAACCTACACATTGATATAGTTGGACCATTACCAGAAACGAACAGCTATCATTATCTACTTATGATAATTAAACATTACAGATAATGGCTTGCCACTATACCTCTTAAGGATACCTCTGCTGAGACTGTCTCCAAGAACATCTTACGACACTGGATCGCAATATTTGGCTGTCCTTCAATAATTACTACAGATTGAGGCTCCCAATTTCAGTCAACGCTTTTCAATGAGTTCACAAAATTACTGGGAGTTAAGCATATATCAACTACAGCATATCATCCCTGTGTGAATGGTTTGGTTGAATGTTTTCACAGGTAATTTAAAGCTGGTGGATTTACCAAGTAGAATGAATGGTGTCATGTTGCTGCTTTCCTCAAAGACAGTGACCAATTGACTCTAGACAAAGTAGACAAAACCTGAAACTAAAAATGTGCATGCACAAATTAATAATTTAAAATGGTGACAATTTACCCATCGCAATATATATAAAAGGAAGTTTGGTATGTACGTCTCGACTTATAACTCAGAAAAGAGATGTCACTCAGATTCGAAATCTTGCATAGAGATTTATATGCTTATAACTAAGAAACACAAAATTTGGTTTTGATTTTTACGAATTAAGTGATATAATGATTAAGAAAATTAAAAAATACCGTATACAGACTTTCATACCCACTCCACTACCGTCGACACGAGTTGAGTTTTTAACTTTCAAGACAGAAAAATCAAAAACTACTCTTCAACCCCCATCCGGCATCTTTAAACTGGCATCAATTATGGGTCGACCAGCCTACCGTTAAAAGATATTACCAACCAACCCTCGTCAGCAAATGTTTTGAACTTGCCTGTTAAAACAGAAACCTCATTGTATAAAAAAGAAAGACAATTAGCACATGATTTTATTAATATGTATTTTCATTTGGTATCAGCAATTCAAGCACCAATTTTCACTTTAAAAACGAATTAAAATTAATTTAATTGATTATTTGAGGTAAAATCATTGTTTTAGTCAAAAAGTAGTAACATAATGAGCATCAGTTAAAAAAAAAAAAAAGAAAAGAAAAATAATATTACATAAGTAATTAATTTTTGATACATTTTAAACATTAAATTCTGCCAAAAATTTGAAGAAAACGGGAGCGTTGTGTGAAATAAATTATGTACTAAGTAAACACGTTAAGATTTTAAAACACTTATAACAGTTTCTTCTTAGAAAACAATAACAAAAAAATTATATACACTAATGTACAGAAAATCACTAAACAGCAGAGGTGCTGTCGGTGTATTCTACAGCCTCAGTCAATAGAGTTAAATAAATAAGGACACAAGTTTAATACTTAGCTCTTTTTAATTGTTACTTTTTAGGGGTAAAAAAGAAAATAAATTATGTTAATATATTTATCACTTTAACGCAATAAGCAATTAAGAAATGAATTTGAGTTTTTGTCACATGTACAAAACAGTTTTTAGAAAAATAAGTTAAGGATTACATTTTTAAAATAACATTTTAAATGATAAAAAAAATTCCAAAAATAAATATTGTAATATACAAATTCTCGGTGATGTTTTTAATTCTAGAAATTATTTTCCTCTTATTCTCTTTCTTACCCACTCACTCCCTGGTATTCTTAAAATCTTTTTTAGTCTGGTCATGGACCGGGTACTTTAGCTATATATATATATATATATATATATATATATATATATATATATACACACACACACACACACATCTGTTTTTAGCCAAATTAATATAAAAGCAAAATACAATATTTATAGAAGGTTAAAGTAAACTGAGTGACTTCAATAATTTTCCTCAATAAAAATCTTCAGTTATATTTTATTGTATCATTAATGAATCAAACTATATTAGGGCCAGTTTAACTCATTCGGTAGAGCGCCTGACTAGGAACTACAAGGTTCTGTGTTCGATACCAGCCCTCGCCAAGTCAGCATATGAGTAGCACAGGGATTTGTGTGGTAAAGTCAGGAGCTGATGGTAGGTGTAGCGTTCCACCTCAGATGCCAAAACAATCTCCTTGACCTAGCACTAGTGAAAAGGGGATAGACTTACTCACTGTCTGGCTGATACCAACTTTAGGCCATGCCCATGGCTTTACTTTTTATTATTACTACTATAAAATATAACTAAGAAAATATTCAAATGCATCCATTTCATTGACAATTACAAATCAATTGGGTTTTTTTTTTTTTTAAAAACAAACAATTTTTAGTATCTATACAATATATAATTTGTGAAAAGTGAAACATTACATGAATAGTTGATTTCAACAAGTTGGTTTTCAATAAAGCAAAAAAAAAATTAGCCTAGTTGAAAAAAAAAAATTGCTTAAAATATATTTGGGCAAAATACCTTTTTCTATATTCATGTGTAGTGGTTATTGTTGTAGGAAGTGGCTATTAAAGTTCAAATTCTGAATGAGGCATTTCACATATCACTAATACCCCCTCCAGCTATGGGTAAACTGGATTGACTAGGCTTTTGGTATGGCAACTGGTCGAGGTGGAGGAAAATTTTAAATTCAAACCAGTTGTAGACCTGAAGAGGGATGGGCTCTTTCAAGGTGTTATAAACCGTATTAGCATGCAAGCGTATGGTGATGAGGAAATGAACAAAACACAGATTTTTGAGTTTTAAAATTGTATTAAGAAAAACAACATGAGAACGGTGAAAGGATAGAAATGAGAATTACAGGATAAATTTGGTTATAGTTATGGGTGGATATTAAGTCCGTAAAATGTCCAGCGTGACTGTGGTAGTGGGGTGGTGATGTAGGCCGAATATTGTGTTTTAGTAGTAGAATTTTTTGTATCGTCGAGTGATATAGAAATGTTCGGTAGTTGACTTGTTGATTTGACTGCCTGGTGAGGTCAGGTTTGGGTAAGTTGGGGGTGTGATCCGCCGCCTTTGATGTGTCCTTCGTTTTGCTAGCGCTCGTCAGGCCTGCGTTCGTGATGGTGTCTGAAGCTCTGACTGCCGGTGCCTTCAAAGATGTTCGTTTTATAGAGATTGGTAGCCGAAGTTGGATCAAATGAAGATATTTTCATTTCACCCGGGAATCGCTTTCATTGGATGATAATGCGAATTTTATTTACCAATTTTTTTATTTTTATTTAATGTCAGGAATTGACTATCAAAGCGGAACTCTGATCAGAGCCCATGCGCAGATATATGTTAAAATGGTCATTCCGTTTTAGGTAACGATAGAGGACACTTCCGACTTTGTCCGTCCCGTTGGCGAGTGTATGTATATTTTATTAGTGAATCGGGAGATTTCTACTTTTGCTATACAACAAAGGCTATTCAAGACACATACATGCGTAGCACCCCCTCAGGACCAGTGAGATTAGGGGCCAGTTTATATATAAGTAAACAATATATGTACAATATATACAAAAACACATTAAAAATTTTCAGACATTCCTATGTCCATCATTATTGGCAAAATATTAGAGTTTGAATTTAAGCAAATTCAAAAGTGGAATAAACATGTGACATACAACATTTGTTTGGAAGGGCATTTCTTGATGTGGTTTAATAGTTAGCAAGTTAGGTAGGAGACCATTGTTAGTGACTTCTATTCTCACTGGGTGCCCCATACTTGTGGCCTTGTAGCACATCTAAGCTTAGTAAATAACTACAAGACTTGTGGGTTGAAAGCAGGTACATGAACAGGTACATTTGAATGTTATAAAAACATTTAAAATTTCAGTCTCTGTATAATTTAATGAATCTTGAAAAAAGTTTAGTTGGTTTAGTGATTATTTTTATAAAAAGTAAAAAGAAGTGAGTCTAGTTGAAAAAAAACAAAAGAAGTGAGTCTAGTTGAAAAAACAAATTTTCTCAAAAATATTTAATATACAAGTCAAATGTTTTGTGATATTTAGGTAGGTGCTAGTTTTACAGTGCATATATCATGTGACCAAAGCCATGGAATATACCTGCTGCGGTTGGTAGTATTATGGAGTTAGTGCACCAACATAATGCAAAAGCATCCAGAGGTGTTGAATTGTGACTCACATTATCAAAATACTGAAAAACTTTTGATCCACCCGAGGCAAAATATAGTTTTATTTTTTGTGGACTAGTTAATAAATAAGAACACAACATATGTACAATAATTGCAAAAACACATTTTCAGAATATCAAATAAATAGAAATGAGATTAAAGAGCAAAAAAATGTTATTCTTTTTAGATAAAGCGGAGATGAAATTCAGAACAAGTTTCTCAAATGTAATTACCACTATGACATTCAGTTGACCACATTTGAAGTGTGACACGTAAGGTGGGGGTGGGGGTGCTGAACTTTGAGGATCTGGAAAGATAAAATTGCTTACAATAATGTTTACAATGTTGAGGTTTATTGCATGTTTTGGTTACCTTTGTTAGGGAAGGTTTGATGTTGCTCATGATCACGTTATGCAGGATTGGCATTTGCTGTTTGGCACTGAGTTGAGGTTCAATTAATGTATTACTGATTTTGGCATCAAGTTTAAGATACTGTACTTACTCATGTATGATATGTACCTTTAATTTGAACTATGAAATTCTTGTGAAAAAATCTCTTATGTATAGTTTTTAGAAATTGTAGCAGCTTAATTTAACTGAAATTTTACATTTGTTCAACTTTTTATCCAGTTTGTATCACAACTAAAAAAAGAAATTATTTACATTTTGAAACTAAATTTGCGCAGAGCAAATGAATGGACATGTTCACACAAAAACGAAACAAACTTGCAGTGAAAAAAATCTGACACGAAGAGAAACAAAATTATAAACAAACACAAATTCCAGTTGAATAAAATAGAATTGTTTGTTACACATTAATTTGGATGATAGTCAAGTGAAGAATATGAACAATTTTTAAACAGATTAGAGTTTTATCTTTGAGAAATCTAAGTAGTTAAGGAATGAGAATATGATCTAGGCACCTTGAAATTACCTTGAATCCCTGAAAAAAATCGATCAGATGGTGGGTGGGGGGTTTTAAGATTTTGCAAACTTTGGCCAAATGATACTTCAAGTGGATTGCTAAATGATATTACTGGATCTCTCATCGTGTTTTGTAATAAAATGTGGGTGTCAGCAGACAGTATTTTAAATACTGATCTTTTTTTTCTAAACAGGCACATTGTGCCAATCTTATTCTCTACTCGTATATTGGCACCAGACTAAACTAAGAGAATAAATATTTGGGGTATATATGAAGATGAAATTTTAAGTCATAGATTTTCAGCAAGATAACATTTTTTTGTTATTAATTATTATATTACATTTAATTCTATCAAGTAAAATAATTAAATTTGAGTTTCATATAAATTGAAAAAAATAATTTCTTTTAACTGGATAATTTGGTTATTTTTCTGGTACAAAAAAAAGGTAAGTGAACTGACATGATTTAGAGGTGAACCAGGATGAGGAGGAAAACATTGTTATGGATATAGGTGAGGGGGTAAGGATATTTCTAAAGGTAAACTTATCAAGTTTATATTGTGTGTTCACACAAGTATTAAGGAGTAAGGGAAATATGTGTATGTGTGTATTGGTAGTGGTTTGGAGGTGTTCACCAACAGATAAGTTATGTATGGTTAAGCACAATGTGGACACACGTGATTTATTTTTATTGTCCAGTCTAACAACAAAAGGTGACCACCTCCCTTTCAAATAAGTAGTCCTTACTTCTAATCTCTCTCCCAAATTCAATGGCTCTTTCCACCTGGAAGGAGCCATAAGGTAGAAAATGAGAAATCAAAACCAAGATCCCCTCATCTGAATTTACCCGACCCCTGAAGGATTCACCTCATCAATAAAGTCACCTTCCCTTCCCTGATAACTCAGATGAAAGATTACTCTGAAATTGTGTTGAATTGAAAAGAGAAAGTAATAAAATCAGATTTTTTTTCTATGAGAAATAAGGAATAATTCTTTGTTAGTTTGACCAGAAGATTAAAAAAAAAAAAGCTCAGGTTTCAAGTGATTTTCAATGTAGATGCCACTTTCAACTCATTTGGTGTACTAAGCAAACCTTAGGAAATATCAAAAGTTAGATTTTATTATGTTGAAAAATTTCTGTGCATATTTCCACACACATACATTAAAATGGCCTACATTATGTTAAATCATTGATATTCATGATCATTGTGTAACGTCTATAATATGTACTAACAATTGGGGTTTATAAGTGGCATAGGATTTCTAATTTGCATAATTATTTAAAAAGTAGATTTTAATAAATAAGTGTCCTGTGTTAATCATTTGTAATTGGTTTATTTTCACACACACACACACACACACACACAGTGCATAATTTTTATAAGAAAAACATGAAAGAAATTTAAAAAATCTTCTTGATTCCTCATTTACATTTTGTTTTATGTTTTTATTGTTAAATTTTCAGAATTATCTTTCAAGAAGTTTTTGTATAATCTTAATTTCCATGGTTTATTATTTTAATCCAAAGGTTTTTCTGCAAATATTTAAAAAAAAAAATTTTTAAATCTAGAATCACCTTATTCTGACCATTCAGTATTTTGAAAATTAATCATTCAAATTTTAATATAAGTACTTTTGTTTTGATAGAGAATTTAAGTTACCTAGCAATTTCATAGAACAAAAATAGTTGAAAATTTACAACCAAAAAGCAAAAACAAAAAAAAAAAGTTTCTTCCTTCTAGCAAAAGATTGAATAGAGTTAATTAGATTTTCATGCAAAACTGTCAACAAACAAAACATAATTGGGGAGAAAAAAGAAAAAAAGGATTATTTCTCCTTTTTTGTTTGTAGCACATTCCAATTTATTCTACTTATGTCAATCAGTAATAAAAGAGAATTTTTTTTTTTAATTGTACATATCTTATCAGTTGGAATGAATTACTGTGAACCATAAAGTTTTGAACAGTATAACAAATTAACCAAAAGATATTGGTGTATAATATAAATATTTCATAACATCAATTTCATACACTATTATCAGCCAAAGGGAGTATTTATTCTTCTAGTAGTAGTAGTAGTAGTAGTAGTAGGAGGAGGAGGAGGAGGAGGAGGAAGCATCATCATGTGTTTTGAACTTGAATAGATTCAGGTTCTCTTTTCAAAATTCTTTAAGAAAAAGAAAATCACTTCAATAGCTAAATTACTTGCAAGAATGATTTTATAATGAATGATTTTGATTAAAAAATGCTGACTATGGTTATGCTATGGTTATCTATAAAACAGAACTCTTGTTTTAATCAAAATGGTATCATCTCATTAAATTCTCTGAAATTAGTAGACCAGTTTTTATATCTTGGTAGCAATATCTCATCAATTGAAAATGATGTCAACATATGGATAGTTAAAGCATAAACTGCTATTAACATTTCATCGACCATATGGAAATCTGATTTTTCTGCCCATCCAAAAAAGACAAGAAATTCATACTGGGGAAGAAAGAACGAACTCATAAGTGACATTCTCTTATATGAACACACCAGTGTTGGTCGAGTTTTCATCAGCTCTGTGCAGACACTGGATACTGTCTAGAGGACTTGTAAGAAAGTCAAAGGAATCAGTGTTGCTTGTATGCCTTGATGATTATTTTATCAAGATTTCATTTCATTCCTGATTCATATGATAGAAATTACTGCATTAATAACCTAGTCATTTTTGTTGTTTTTATATATTAAAAAACTTGTAAACCTAGGAAGATAGGTTATATTTTATTTAGGTTTTTAACAATCAATAAGTAAAACCTTACTGTATGTAGTTTTAAAAAATTTTTTTTTTAGAAATATCTATTTAATAGTTGTTACATTTATATATAAAGTCCATACACTATTATGAGCCAGAGGAAGTATTTATTCTAGTAATAATAAGAAGAAAAAACAAAAAATGCAGCATTGTGTGGTTTGGATTTGAATGGATTCATATTCTCTTTTCAAAATTAAGAAAAAATAAAATGACTTCAGTAGCTAAATTTTTATTTACAATAGCAAAATTTCAAACTATTTGTTTTATTTATTTATTTATTTAGAGAAACCTAATCTTGGTTTTATTATAGAATAGATATTCAATCAGTTAAAAAAATTGAGAAAGACGATTTTTGATGCATAATTACTCTACTTAATATCTCTCACTGTGTGCATGAGCAAAGGGAAATAACTCTGGAATTAAAATCAATTTTGATTTACATGGAATGAAGATCAAGAAAAAGAAATAAACTTTGTTACTTTTCCAGATTTCCAATCCATATTTGAACTCATCAATTTGTTTCCATTATTTGTATAAATACTAATGTGAGTCAAAAGTTTTGCAATATTTTGGTAACGTGAGGCACAATTTGGCGGCTCCAGATCCTTTTTCAGAGGTCATGTAAGTGATGAACTACATTGGCCTATGAGATGCCAAGCTCACCTGATACTGTCTGAGTGTTACTCACTGGATTTGTCTATGGCTTGGAGCATGGACTTGGAATCTACAGTTTTAGGCCGACCTAACCTTGCCCAATCATCAAGTTTCTTGCAACCCAAGCAATATTTCTTGAACCATCTGTTTACTGTGATCAACTGTATCTTTACCTTTTACACAACAAATCTTTTTGCTTATTTCCACTATGGCCCAGTTCAAACTTGTAAAGCATATTAGACCATGCTGCACATTCATCTGTGGCTTCCAAATCACGTATGGAGTGAAGTAATGTGTGATACTACCAACCACAGCAGAAACATTCCACATGCTGCAAACTAACGCATATCAAAATATTGCAAAACATTTGATTCACCCTAGTATTTGGTTCAAGTTTTTTTTGGTTTTTAAAAAGGCAGAAAATAATGCTGATAAATATTAAAGTTATATACAATATTCACAGAACCGACACTATTTTATTCTGTAATATAGTTTTATATTTTTTTTTGTTTAAAAAAAAAAAAACAAAGTCAAGATTTCTAATACTGATTTTTCAAGAAATACAATCAACACTTATTTCACAAAGTAAATAGCTACAATATTATTGTATAAATTTGTATTCAATTCCTTTGAGCCAGAAGAAAGACTCTTCAGAAAGAAAACAAAAAGTATTAAATAGAAACATTTCCTTAAATTTAATCTTAAATTTGTGTATGGTGTTGAACAAAAAATCTGAATGCCAGATTTTTTTTTATTAAAATGAAAAAAAAAAAAAAAAAAAAAAGAGGAAAAAAAAAAGAAAAAAAAAGAGGAAAAAAGAAGAAACTTGCAGAAAATTGGCTGCTAGAATGTTATTGCCTAAATATTATCCTCATTTTCCCAGTCTCAATTAAATATACACATTTAATTCATGATATACTCGCTTTCCACTATATTTCCTATTTAGTATATTTGGTTAAGATTTACAGAGTTACCTTCCCTTTATTTTTGCAAATGAGAAACCACTTGATGTTTTGTAAATCAATAAAAAAATTTTTAAGTTAGAAAAAAAAGTCTATTAATCATTCTAATGTTAAGTGCACTATGATTTTCAATGGCTGTTTAGCCTTGCCTATTGGCCAATGTATGCCATGTGGTCTGTGCATTCATGGACTATGTTTTTTGTGTAGTGGTTTCTTAATTTTTTTTTTGTTGCTTTAGGACCTATTGTATACAAATAATTCTGAAAGATCTTTTTGATTCATGAATGGGACCTTAACAGAGTACTCCACAATCTCCAGAACTGGAGCCTCACCATCAGCTGCAGTTTAATGTCATATTCAGGACACCACTCCTCAATGTTTTGACTGATCCATTATTCACACTTTGAGCAGAAAAAGAAAATTAAGAGAATAGATTGGACTAAATGTATGAAGAACAAGAATTAAGGAGGAGGAGATTTTTTTCTGAATTGCATTAAATTTACTTCAGAGATTTATTTGCCACTAAATATTTTAAAAACTTATCTCGCAGGCCTTAATGGTTAAAGTAACTAAATCTTCACTGCAAACCAGAGAAAGTTTAGTCTTGTATAAATGTTACCTTAATACAACAATAATCACATAGAACAAGAGTTATGAAAGTGCAATTAAAGAATAAAGTGATTTCTAATCCAATTTGTAATTTAATAACTCAGCATAATCATTATTTCTCAATAGAAAAATAAAGGCTAATTGTAGAGTACTTTCCCTTATTTACAATTATAATTTCTATATATAGATATAGCTTGACATTATTTTTTAAAGTGGGTATGAATAAAACTGGCTTTAAAGAAAATAATCAAAAAGTCAAATTTTTAATTTAACCTTAAAAAATTGTTTCAGTAGATTATAAGTATAAAAACTTTAATAGTTAATATCGATTAATTACAAAATTCAGTAAATCTTTTTATTACTAGTATTCTAAATTGATTAAGTTCTTACTTTTGATATTTGAAGGTGTCAAAATTATCACATTTAGGTAAATGGTATTGTTATTTTTTTAGGTCAAAATAGGATTTGAGTTTAATATTCCTTTGATTATTTATTTACTGTCAGTCAGACTTAGAATACAATGACTGTATCCTCTGCAGAAGAGTACCCCCCCCCTCCAAGGAATATCCTGGGTTATGACACTAAACCACATCTGATGGGAGGTTCTATTTCTGAAGCTCTGAGGAGTGTACCCCTTCCTTACCATTACTCCCAGATCCACTCTAACCTGGAGTGGTAGAACCTGTTAGGGTCTCATCTATGTGTCAAATAGATATATTTAAAAATTATTCATATTAGATAGGAACACTTGATATCATATAGACTTGTACTTATCTGGTAATCTTGTTTGGTTGTAGTGGCGCTACTTATGTAGTATGTTTTGTGCAGGAATAGCCAAACAGATCTCGTTTGAATTCATAGTTGTTTTTCTCCTAAACCTGTTGCCATACTAAGGTGAAAGAGCTCAGTTTGACAAACTATTTACCCATAGCTGGAAGGAGAAGAGTCAGATTCATCCAAAGGTATTGTCACAATGTGAAATGCAAACAGCCTCATTCAGTATTTGAACTCCTGTAGTTGAGTCCATTTCTTATGACAATAACAAGAGCCACCAAAGAAAGAACTATGCAAAAAAAAAAAAAAAATGTATAATAAATGTACAATGCATGTAATTCCCTAACCTTTAAGCATAAAATAATCCTGAAGGTTTGACATGCTGTTAAAATCAATCTGATTATTTATTGGGATTTTCTTACCAATAGAAAAAGATTCACAGTATGCATGGAGCTGTAGTTAAGTTTTGTCTTATAAAGCTCCATGATTTTTAAATTCAATTCTCTACACACATACTTTAATACTTAATTATATCTAAGCTAATGATTGGAGACTTACAACCAGAAGAGAGTGAGCTTAGTCTCAGATTCAAACCCTGAGGCAGTAAGATGTATTTACCCAACCCCTCCACCAAAAGCAGGATGTAACACAAGGTCAATTTTTAAGTTTTAAATTTTGAACAAATCCTGGAAGCAGGACACTACAAAACAGCAGTTGTGCAGCCACTTACCTCCCATCTCTCAAGCCATTCAAGAAAGGCAAACAAGATATGCTGGGCACTGCTGGGCAAGTAAATTCATAAGTGATGTTCTACTATAGGACTCCAACACATGGACACACCAGTAAGTTTTTAAAATAGGTTTACAACAATTGATGTAATCACAAAGAAATGTAATTTATTGCAGATTAAGAAAAGAGGAGATTTATATTTGAAGCTGAAAGTTGGGAAGTTCAATTTGACAGATTTTGTAAATAAAATCGATTTCCTGTTAGATGGAATTTTTATTTGTGTTTATTTGGGCCTGAAATGTTTTGATAAATAAAATGGACTACAAAGAAGAAAAAGTTGAGAAACATTGGTTTAAAGGACTTACCAAGTGTGATAGCTGATAGGAATGGATAGCAAGAGAGAGTTAAAGAAATCTGTCAGATTTTTGAGCAAATGCATTTAAATATCAACTTAATTGAATGTTTTGAATTTCACTCAGTGTTAACCAAGAAGATAAGTAGGTTAGATTAAACCAGAGTTTTAAAGAAAAAAAATGTATAAAAATAGGCTTAATAAAAGATTTTATTTTATTCAAGATCATGTAATTCTAGATAAATTAAATAAAAAAGCCAATACTGCAAAAATATTTCATTCAAGATACTATAAACAATAACAAAATTCAGGCTCCATATCAACACGTTTTGTTGTTTACATTTGAATTTCAAGTTTGACATGATTGAAAACACAAAAATAATTAAATCTTTTCCTTTTTTTATTCTAACAAACTTCATTATTAGAAAAAGAGAAATAAATAACTTTATATTCCCTGTGATAGTTAATATCTTTAATTTTTGAAGACCTTATTTTTCATTTGCAAGTTTTTTTTCCATGCTACTAAGCAATATGCATTTATTTCATAAGGTAAGTAAATACATTATTTCATTATATTAAGCCTTGCAAATGCCTTTTAGATTTGCAGACTATGGACCTTCTCAACATGAGTGTTAATATCAAAACGAATGGGCTAGTTAGCCGGTTCTGGTAAAGTAGACAAACATGCTTTTTGAGCTTATTTTACCAGTCCTAGTAAAATAGAACACAGGCTATTTTGTCAGTAAATATATTTGAAATAGGTTTAAATATATTTCAAACTATCTAAAAGCTAAAAGATTAAAATAGTTGTTGACGAGCAATCTAGGATTATCTAAAACGTAGTTGTTGTGCAATTTAACAAACTTTAAAATAATCTATCTAAAAGCTAATTCTTAAAATGGTATTTGACAAGAATTCATCTTGTTAGGATTAGGGTTGGGGTTAGGGTTACAATTTTATGTTTTTAACAATTGATAGTGGAAAATGACATTTTTCCACGTTAGAAAAAGTCAAATTTACCTTTATCATTTCCTTTAATTTAAAAAAATTTTTGTAAAAATTCACATGTTTAATCACAAAGTCAGTAATGGTATCTATATTTTTCATTTAGAAGAATTTTTTGTATCTTTATCTTTCACAAAATATAAAAGCATAATTTTGGATAAATCTAAAATAGACTGTACAAAAGAAAGAATAAAACAAAATGCCTATCAAAAGCACATTGATAAAACAGACAAAATATTTGTACTGGTGTTGATGGAAGACATGATTAAGATACTCTCTTAAACAAAAAGATTGTGGGTGTAGATGGAAAGAAACAAAGAAAATGGAGAGAACAGAACATCATTTGGCAACTGGTGCTGTTCTAGCAGAGGGTGCTGTTAGTGTTTTGGAGGAGTATGAATGTGTTGATACTCTAAAAGCTGTTTTATTGGACAACACCCACAACAAATACTGGCTGTGAAGCTGGGCTAGTTTCAGTTCTAGAGAAACAAAGAAAACAAAAATTACACACCATTGGTTGCTCTCTACATCAAGATGATCTTCCGTTCAGAGCTGTTTTTAAGCACACATTGATGGCAGCACAAAAAGTCCAACATCATTTAAAGAGATTGTGTGCAAATGACCATCATAATTTGCCCCAGGTTAGTCCTCTAGAGAGCCAATATTCTAACATCAAATAGACGGATGATCTGAATAGTGATCAGATAATTCTTTTAGAATATTCAGTAGGGATTACACGAGGGAAAGCCAACCCTAGATATGCTTCATGGAAAATTAGACAAGATGGTTGATGTTAGCCACCAGACTAATGTATTTGTGGATTTTAGGCATTAACCCTGAAAACATATAAAAACTACACAGCCTAATGCAGTTTATTGTTGCAGTCTATGCAGTTAGCTGGTTTTAAATTAAAAGAGACAATAAATTTCATAACCAGCAACTGTATATTTTCAATATGCTGCAAAGAATCAAAGAACTACCTCCTGAAATTCAGGAGATGCATTCAAAAATATTCAGCATAATGCTTTTGGTCTCCTACCAGAAAATGTTGTATTCAATGCTTAAATCAGATGAACTGGAAGTGAGGGACAAATCTATAAAAAAGATTTAGCCATTAGGTAAGTGTTAGGTAACCTAACAAGTTCCTAAAGAGTTGCTCTGCTTTCATCATTAAGGGACTGACGGGAACCCGGATATGGGAATTCTGCCATGTTAATTTGGACTGGGGTTTTGGACAGTACAAACGTGCGTCAGCACACCTGAACTCGTCAGCACAGTTGGGCTAGTTAGTCACTTTTAGGGTAGAACCATTTTCTATCCTGTGTTAAAGAAGGACTCTCAGCAGAGAGTCAACAGGCAAGGCACTGGCCCCATGTGTGAACACACACATAACACAAAGGATGGCCCATGTGTGACCACACACGATAACCCAAGGACTGGCCTGATATGTGAGCACATGTATCATACACACAGCGCCCATGTGACAATCACGCACACGATATACACACAGCTGAACCATCAAATGCAAAGCCATCCAACTGTATTTCCCTGTCAGTGAGAATAAATAAAACAGATATTGTTATTGTTAAACATATTTCATTGTTTTTAATATCAATTTTGTATATCCTACATTTCGGGATATAACAGTAAGTAATTCACATAAAATTGATTAAAATGATTTCATCGATTTATAAGTTTCATTTTAAAGTAATATCCTAATAAAAATTACAAATTTAGACAAGTAAAGTTAAATTTTTAATTTAATTCAATAAATTTTATTTTTATTTTTTCAGGAGAGGGGAGCCAACCAAAATGAGGCTAAAAATACCAAAAATAGAATTCAATGCCACATATTAATCTCACTTGATCGACCTGTTTTAAAATGAAGTTTGTGAGCCTTGGAATTTTCAGATTATGAACTTCTGGAGTCATCAAAGGGTGGGACCAAATTAGAGTTGCTTGATTTGCCTTCACACTCGCAAAATGTCGAAGGGGCAGTAAAATTAACAACTGCAGCTTCCCAATCGGTTTATAGAATTGAAGCAAGGCATAGGCATATCATTACAAAAGTTTTATGCTATGAAATGAGGCCTTCCTTTGCTTCAAAGGGTTCTTATGTAGAGCAGTTTAATATGATGGCATGATAAAAGTTGCTATTATTCTCTCAACATTCATGTATTTTTGTCATGTCTTTTATAACTGTATGCCTTACAATTATTATATAAAATAGAAACTTAAAAGACACACTATTAGTAACCAGTAGATATTTTGAGAGGAGTTTTCAAATTACAATGGTAGTATATATTAAAATCATCTATTCATTTGTTTGTAGCAGAGTTCATACTTGTTTCTTTTTGTTCCATTGATAACAGAAAAAATGATGCTACAACAATATCTTACAATGCTATTACTGACGTATCTCAATTAGGTAAAATACAACAGTATGAGCAGATTCTAGCTACAGGTTAATGGTTCCAGGACTCTAGCCTTCAGAACTTCTGATGAAGGGATCTTTATCCAGAAATATTAAAAGAATAAATCAAATGTAAACGAACAACATCATAGTTACCTCATTTTTCTTTACACTTGCATTGTGATAGCCTTCAAAACCAACCACCAAACCAATATAAACACAAAGCTTCAAGCAAATTACAAAACTCGCAGGCTCTGTCGAAAGCCAAGTGATTATTTTCCTTTTTTCTTAAATGCTGGTGTATTTGGTTTGTCATAAAATTGCTGATATTTCATTTAAAAGACAAAAAAAAAAAAAAAACCTCTCGCATTAAAATAAGTTAAAATGGCTAGAATCCAAACCCATGCCCCCAACCCCTTTTCGCTAGTAGGCCATGGGCTGTTGAAAGTAAAAGAGTCAGTCAAAGTTAAAATGACACAAGCTCTGTCAAAAGCTAAGTGATTATTTTCCTTTTTTCTTAAATGCCGGTGCATTTGGTTTGTTGTAAAATATATTGCATCTATTTCATTATTAACCTTTCATAGCTTCATCAATGTAATCTAATAGAAAATTGTACCTGTGGACTTTAACTAAGTTAAAACTTAGGAAAAAGCTAAGAATTTTTTTTTCCCGGTGTGGTGGACCCGTAGATCTCGACAGATCATTCACCTGCACTCCCCAAATACTTTCAGTCATCTTGTTTCGGCTTGTCACTGATTCCAGTCTTCGGGGAAGGAGAGCATGCAGTGCGTGCCGCACAAGCGCACAACATGTCAACATGTGCAGATATTTCTACAAGTTCCACAGTGATGGAGGAATGATGGCGTGTGCAGGCCTGACGGGTTGCATGCATATAGCTGTGAATCCACGCGTGGCGAGGTTGTGAGTGACTGAGCAGCTCCTGGGTAGTACTGCCCACCCAGACATCTGGAAAGGGTACAGAAAAGGTGACCTAAACAAATATCAAGCTGGCCAGTAACCTGTAGCTGGTGGCTGTTCACATTAGCAGGGCGAAAACAAGAAAATATTACAACAAACCTAGACTAACAATAGCCACCTGAAATGTTCGGACATCTCTCAAAACCCTGAACAATGAATTGTTACCATGGCAAAGAACTCTTGATATGGGGCAGACATCTTGAGCCTTGCGGAAGTCCGCTTCAGCGAGGAGGACCAATTGACAAAAGTGGGGTCTGGGTACACTTTTTGTAAAAGCAGGCCCATAGTAGCTGTATGGATTTGAGGTAAAGCAGCTCGAGCACCCCATTTTAAAGTGGCCTTTGCGTAAGTGGCACATGACGGACGGCATGGACACATCTCCTATATCTAAGACTGACCACATATGTGACCTGTGTGGCAGGGCCTGCCTGTCGAGGGTTGGGCTTCTCAGTCACGTACGGTCGCATGCGAGTGGAAACCAAGAAAGGGGTCCATGTGTGACAGTAAACAAACAAATTTGGATCAGGGGACCCTCGGCATGCTCACATCTGAACTACTTGTAGAAATGGCCTTATTCTGTGAAGAAATGGCAATCACCATATATATATATATATATATATATATATATATATATATATATATATATATATATATATATATACACACACAGGTGTATGATATCAAGTGTTTACTTGATAGGATTCAACCAAAATTGAGAACTCAAATGTACATATAAAGATTTGCATATATATTTTACATATACAGAGTATTATGAATAAATGGATACTTTGGTACAGATATAAATGTATTTCTGCATTTCTTTGCCTCCTCAGTCTAATCTTTACTAATTCAAAGGCCTCATATCAGGTCTCACTGGCATGATCTTCCTCTGTTTCACAGACCCCCCCCCACACACATTTTTTTCAAATTCCAAGATATTCATAATAAATTTTAAGATTTTTTTCTCTCTCATTAGGAATATCAGTATCTTAAGAAAAAAAAATGTCACAATGACCTTTACAAAAAAAAAAAAAAAGAAGCAATACATAATGTAAGTGAACGATAAAAGTAAGCAAAGTTCCAGATGTTCAAGGAATTTATGCAACATGACATGAAGAAACAATGATCTTGTTGATTTTAGAGAATCAAGAGAAAGAGAGAGAATAGATGACTAAGAGGTAGAGGATTGAGAGAGAGTGGGGGGGCTAGATGAATAAGAGGGAGAGAAGGGCATAGGATTGAGAGAGAAGGGGGGGGATGACCAAGAAGGAGATAGAGAAAGGCATAGGATTGAGTGAGGGGGGGGGGGGGCAGATGACCAAGAGGGAGATAGAGAAGGACAGAGGGTTGAGAGAGGAGTGAGTAAATTCATTCATAACTTTTAATGAATTTTAACCGCTGCAATATAATCAATTTTTTTTTTTTTTTTTTTCAACTTCCTTTCAGCAAATCAACAACACCATTTGAATTAAAGATATGTTTATTTAGAACAGCACAAATCTGGTCAGATAACATTCTTCCTGGTAGATGGTGGGGTGGGGAAAAAAAGAAGCAAAATTTCTTGAGAAATTTACATTAGTTTTCATCTCAAAGCAACCAATTTTTTCAACACCTCCGGCCTACCCACCACAGTAAACACTTCTGTCTTATAATTTTTACATTTGCATATAGATCTTATACATTAAATATAACAAGTTTATAGGCATTTTTGGATGGGGATACTCAGTCACATGGTGGATCTTTCAGAAATTATCTGGTTCTTTGTTATTGTCACAGGCATCAGGCTATGCTTTGCCTCATACCCTACATGGATCCCTGGGAACCAGGCTTCATTTAATTTTTATTAGCTTTCAACACAAAGAGCCAAAAATCAAGATTTCACAACTATACATTATAATTAACAGTGTTTCTTTGTTCATTTGATCATAGCAAAAATAATAGACAGTCTAGTATTTGTGCACTCTGTCTAGGATCAGTTTGTAATATCTATACCTGTAGAAAAACTATATTTTATATCTCAGTTTTTAAAATAGTTGTGGGATTTTCATGGATATAGATACTACATATTTATCCCAGGCAGAAATGATCCATTCATAAATAGCTACATCATTGTTTACTGTTGATTATCTCCCTTGATCTGGAATTGTGTGGCCTTGATAATTATGAATAGCTGCCATCTTTGATTAGTTCTTACTCATTTCTTGTTTCAGTTACTATGCCACTTTAAATCCTAAACATATCAAATAAAGTAACTTTTTGACAACAAGAACCAACTTGAGCACCACCTCAATCCTCATGGAGGTGGATTTCTGCTTCATTCTAATCTCAGTCAGCCTTTCCCATCAGTTCTGTATGAATTTAGTGGATGCTCTTCTTGACATCCAAACCTACTACAATAGCATAGTTTTGTTTTTGGTTTGAATTCAGTTTTCATTCTCCTAGATAGGTCACCCTATCAATACTAGGAACATAGTCTGCTCTACTATTTTTACCTATAGCTGGGGGAGAGGTTTTTTAAAAAAATCCATGAACCCCCCCCCCTCCAGCATTAGTGCAAAAAGGAAACACAAACAGCCTTGTCCAGAATTTGAAATTTGCTTACAGAGCTACAAAAAAAATAAATTACTAATAAATAAGTAAAATATTAATTACAGATATTTTACTTTGATTGTAATGACTAGATAAAAAAATATTAGAAATTTGCAATTTTAGGAGATATTCACCAACAAGAATTTTGAAGGAAAAAAATTAAACTTTTTCCCTGAAAAAAAGAAAAAGAAAAAAATTAAGTATGAGAAAATGTTTTTTTTGATATATTATGCAGTACACATTTAATGGATTGGATGGAGAAAAAGAAAAATCATATCTGATTCAGTAGAATCAATAAACATCCTAATGATGAATTAACTGATATCAGATATCTCCTAAGTGTGAAAAGTGGAATGGGAATAATTCATTCATGTGAATTGAATAAAGTTTTTGTTTCAAAATTCTCAGGTCTACAACAAAATCAAATACCTGAAGAATGATAGAAGGTACAATGACCAAAATGTAACTATAATTATCAAGATGATACTAATCTGATTACAGGTAGAATGAGTATTTCAGTATTTTTACCATTAAAATCTTCAGGTATCTGAAAAAAAGATAAGAAATATCTACAGAGATAATAGCAAACATGCACAGAAATGAAAAGTAATGAATACTGTTTAGTTGTTTGACCAATTTTAAATTTAAATCTGTTATGAAATGGCCATTATTTTTCCAAACAACCAAATTAAAAAGCCAGGTTGATAGAGAAGCTGGAATATAAATTGTCATTGTTACAAAATAAATATAAGAAATTTTAAGAAAAATTATGAGTACAAACTAAAAACTTAATTTTTGAGAAAATTAACAGGAAAAAATGGCTGAATAAAAAGCATATTTACACATTAACCCTTTTGGAAAACATCTCAAATTCCCCCAACTATACTTAATATGTGAGGACGAGATGCAACTTGAGTCTATGTTACATTAAAATTTTGGATCTTGTGCAATATACCCCCCCCCCCGGGACACCAATAGTGTATTGTAATTGTGAAACTCAAATTAGTTTTCTTCATTTGTAAGCTTTATTTTATTTTATGGTCTTAAGTGCTTTCCAGCCATTTCAAATATCTTGCTAAATGCATTGTACCAAAAGGATTAAAACAATTTTTAAACTGCATTTTTCTTCTTTTTTTTTTTTTTAAAAGAAAAAAACATTAATTTTTGACTTGTATTACATCTTAATTTCAGTAAAGATTAGTAGAATTAAGGATTGTTTTTGGCAAAGAGGTGAGAGCTCAAGTCTTGTTAAGAAACTATTCTTATGCTTTATTATTGGCCGTATAATAACTGAGAAATGGAAAGGCAGAGAGACATTTTGTTGCCAACACAGACAGAGCAACATTTTTGTTGTTTTTGCAGTAGCTTGCTAGGAGGCCCCAATGTCGTGTAGGATTGTCTAAAGTTTATTTTTCAAAATATAAAAGTGATTATTGTTTTCATATTATTGTACTATGACAAAAAATAGCTGATCAAATTATCAGGTTCTATTTTTTTCATCTATGATTAATTGACCAAACTTTCTATTTTGCAAATTTTCAGAAAATGATTCTAGCTGCAAAAGGGGAGAAAAAATACTAGTTAAAAATTAGAAATGAATTTGTCCTTTTCTGTCCAACATATTAAAGTATCAAAGTTTTAAAAATAAATGTAATTTACTCATCTATGAAGATGGTTGTTCTTGTTGCCAATTAGAAATCAGTAGATAAAAGTTTTGATATTGTTAACTTTGTATTTTAAATTTTCAGTAAGAACATGAATTTTGTTTCATTCATTTTTTTTAATAACCTTTTGTTATTTCAATTTAAAATTTGATGCCTCCCCTCCCCATCCATTTATTGATATTTGTTAAGCTTTGCTTAGTAGAGCAAAATGCCAAGTGGGAGATTGGATTTCAAGCCAGCCTGCCTTCAAAATCAACATTAGAAATCTTGGCTTTTACCAGGACTTGATCCAGGTTCATTATTTATACTCATTAAGCCGAGGAGAGAGAAACATAGTGTGAATAAGTAGTGACAATATGGCTAACAGTTGTGGAATAAATGTATGTAGAGATGACAAAAGATATTTCAAATATTTATATCTACAATCATATATAGAATCGGAGCTAATGTCAGATTTTAAAGGTACCAATATTTAAGTGGCAAAATTACTTGACATATTGTATATACTCATGAATCATGTGACTTTCAGAAACCTAAATTTTAATCAAATATTCGAGTCACACCATATACAAGATATAACATTTGTATAAATACTGTATAAGTTTCGTATATTGTGGGATCCCTTCTTATTAAGCTAAAATTTAGGTATTTCTCTGAATTTTTGAGATGAGGCTTGATGATTAGTATTATCTGCATTATTCAGACTATTGTCCTCATCTTCATTGTTATCTGTACAACGTTTCGGCCGATGTGCCCTTCGGCCTTCTTCAGATATTTCTTCTCGGACTCGGGAACCTTCTCAGACTCAGGAACCTTCTTGTAATTGTGAGCCATCGTGGAACTTTGAACCTAACCCTTTATTCAGTCCACAGGGGTATCTTGTTCTCATTCCACTAACCATAGCTGAGGTAGAGGTGTTATTCTGTGTTAATTATTATTCTATGTTAGGTTAAGACAATTCTAAGTGACAATTATCTCTGGACTGCAGGTTCAATCCTGGCCAGAGGCAGTAATAACATAGAATAATAATTAACAGCTTAACATCTCTACTCCAGCTATGGTTAGTGGAATGAGAACAGGATACCCCTGTGGACTGAATAAAGGGTTAGGTTCAAAGTTCCGTGTTGGCTCACGATTACGACAAGAAGGTTCCAGAGTTTGACAAAAAGGTTCCCGAGGTCGAAAAGAAGGTTCCTGAGTCTGACAAGAAATACCTGATGAAGGCCGGAGGGCACATCGGCCGAAACGTTGTACAGATAACAATGAAGATGAGGACAATAGTCCGAATAATGCAGATAATACTAAAATTTAGGTGTCAGAAAGTTACATGACAGTAGTATATACAATATTATATTACAAAAACTATATTAAAGTATTTTTTTTTAATCTAGATTTTTAGACCGAGAATAAAACAAGATGCAGAAAAATTACAATTTTAAATGTTTGGTAATTTCTAGAATAAAATGTTAGTCTGATACAAATTTAAATACATTTCTAGTTTGTTTTAAGCCTATGTAGTTATTTGTTGCTCTAATAGTTAATTTCTACAAAAATTGCCATGTAATTTTCACAATTTTTGTTTTGAATCTACTAAAATGTAAGATGAGGTAGAATCTTTTCTTATGATTTGGCATAAATTATAAACTGGAGGGTTATCAAATTGGTTGCCATTGTATACAACTTTCTAATGATAAAAATGAAAAATAGAAAAGTAAAAAAAGTATAAAAAGACAAAAATAGTCAAAGATGGAAAGTTTCTTTTTTTTTTAGCATACAACCAATCCAATCATATTTCCAACATTATTTTTGATATTAGAGATTAAAGTATTCTTTTCCAAATATTTTTATACATTCTCTTTGTTAAAGAAAAAAAAAACAGAAATGTGTATGTATGTGTGTGTGTGTATATATATATATATATATATATATATATATATATATATATATACCTTTCCATACAGTGGGAATAACATTTTGGGTGGTAAACTCAATTTTTATGTGAATGTTGATCAAGAAAAGTATAAATATATGTGTGCTTATTCTTCTCTTAAAAAAAAAGAAAAAGAAAAAATTAGCAAAAAACAGACTTTCATGTCTTCTGGTTGACACATACATTTCTTCATTTTATTATTTTTTTTCCAACAATGAACACAATCAGTCAGTCAGTCAATAATTACAGATTAATACATTTCCATTGTTTTTTGTTGTTTTCTATTCATAAAACCTCTCATCAATAAATATCAATTCATTAAAGAAATTTAAAAAAAAAAGTTAGTTGCAAATTTTCATATATAGTGTTTTTTTTTTTTTTTCAAAACTTTTTCATTTTTTATATTCCTCCTTCACAATGCCCTCCTGAGTAGCTATATATATATATATATATATATATATATATATATATATATATAAACTTTAGGTAGGAAGAAAGGTAAGTAATGCACAAAAATTTGGGATCAGCAGACAGTGGCAATGATAACAGCAACAACAACAGCAGCAGCAATTCACGTGAGGGTTAGGTTAGGTGGTTTTTGATGGGTGGTACGAGAACATTGTAGAAGTCTGGACACATGGACATTACACACACACACAAATGTGTATGCCCACACATACACACAGCCATGGTTCAAGGCAAGAAGAAACAGTTTCAATTTGAAACTGACCAATGAATGGTGGAGATCTTAAATTTGAAAGAGCCAATTATTTTCTTTAGATTTTTCTTGGTTGGTTGTTTTTTTCTTCTTCATTTTAAGTATCCCCCAAATTTCCCTCCACGCTCCTCTATTCTTATAATTTTTTCTTTTATTCCTTTTATTTGGCCGTCATAGATGCAAAATCAGAGTCGGAATGTTTAAATTACATTTTTATCTCCCATTTTTGTGAGAAACAAAATTGACTATATCATAATGTAAGAGGAGGATGAGGAGGAACGTTGGCGTCACCTTCGACAGGTAGAGGACATTCCACTCATTGAGTCTTTGCTGACCAAAAGAGTCTTTTCTCCAAGAAGTTGTTTGGAACCAAACACAAATGGTAAAGATGGACTGCTTCTTGACCGACGGATATCTGAAAGAAAATAAACCAGACAAATAAAACATTAACAAAATGTTCAAATAAACAATCAATATAGAATATTTACATAAAGAGGGGTTTTTTTTCTTAAAGAAACTTTGAAAATTTTCCCTGTATCAACTATTCTATTGCTTTAAAGTCTTCCATTAATTATTTTTAAAAAACATTTTAATATTTGACTGCAATTGGAACTGTATAGACAAGGGATCTTGTTATGATTCAAAAAGGTATATCTTTGTACAAAATGTAGGGGAACACATATTCTGTTTAAAATTTTCCTTAATTCCATTTTTACTTTGGTAAAATCCCTTTTTAACTTATGATAAAATTTTTTTTTTCCATTTGATTGTATTTCATGGGTAAATTGCAATAAATTATATAGATAACATTAAAACAGAGAAAAGCAAAGCAAAATTTTATCACATTTAAAGAAATAGCAGATATAATTTCTGCTTATTTTCTATGATTTTCTGTTTGTGTGATGTCTGTCATCTCAGGTACACTTTCCCCATGCCAATATAAGTTGACAAATATATTTCTTATGTTATGAAACAAAAACAAATTTCTTCATGTTCTGTTGTATGTGTTAGTTGTCTAGTATGCCAATATGAATAGTCAAATCTACTCCTCCTCATGTTATTAAAAAATATCCTCATGTTCTGTTGTGCAAGTTAATTTTCTATAATATCAGTCACACCTCTACTATAATAGATCTTTGAAACAAGCTGATGTAAGATTTCACTAACATATTTAAGAACGTGTTTTAGATAGAAATTTAAGGCTGCATGTTTGAGACCCCCAATATAGAATATGATTTAGTATGAGTAAAATATGATTTAAGAAAAATACTTTTTTTCTTGAATATTTACCTCAAATCTTTTGGAATTGAATATTCCACCACTTAAGTATAAAGACTTTTTTTTTTCAAAAGATTTACCTGTATCTTTTATCATTTGGTGTATTTACACAGGCACTGATAAATAAGGATTTTTAACACAGTTAAATAAATATTACATGGCGGCTGTCAGTTTAGCATTATTTTGTTAGAAATAAAAATTTGTTCAGTATCATTTTAGATTTATTATAAAGAAAAAATGAATCAGAAAATTATAGAAAATATTTTGCCTTATTTAAAGAATGATAGTTGTTGCCATATTTATATCCACTAAAGACATGGCGTAGTGTCCCCCCCCCCCAAAATAAATAAAATAAAATAAAATAAAAAATATTTTAAAAAATTATCTGTGGCTATGCAGGCCTATCCCTGAGTCTTTGGTGCACTGACTGCACACAAACTGTGATGCTTTCTGGGGCTGCTATTTTCTCTCCTTCTGTCTGGCTCTCTTTGCTGTCGAGGCTACTCTCCTCTCTGCTTCATTCCTCTTCATACCTTGCTTAAAATTAAGGCACCAGGCCACTCGATTTTCTGCATCTACCTCCCATATGTTTGTATCAATGTGGCATATCCTCATGTCTCTCCTGCAGACATCTTTAAAGCATGGCGTGGTCTACCTACCAATTTTACTAATTTGCCATACAAAAGATCTTTTGGGATGCGGCCATTTTCCATCCTTCTGACATGTCCAAACCAGTGAAGGCGCTTCTCGCAGAGGATAGAGAACATGTTGTTCATGTTGGTGCAATCCAGCACGTCTGTTGGGTACTTTATCCTGCCAGTGGATGTGTAGAATACATCATAGACACCTGAGGTGGAAATTGCTGAGTTTTCTTTCGTGGTTTATATATGTTGTCCACGCTTCGCTACTGTAGAGGAGTGTATAGATAATGCATGCTTTGTAGATGTGCAGTTTGGTTTTCTTAGTGAGGCTGGAATTATTCCAGGCAGTCTGGCTCAGTTTGGCCATAACTGCTGCTTTCGCTATTCTGCTGTTGACTTCAGAATCAATGGAGACCAAGTTGGAAATGGTGGACCTAAGATACTTGAAACTCTCCACGGCTTCCAGGTTGCACCCATCAATATTGATGTTTAGAGGAGTGTCTGTGTTTTGCACTATGACCTTTATCTTACTTAACTGTTACATGTCTTCTTCAGTGTGTGACATCAAGGCTATGTTGTCAGCAAACAGCTTTTCATAAATGAGAACATACATGACTTTACGTCAGTTCTGGTATGAATGTAGATTCCTTCACTGCAGTCCCTGAAGGCATACTAGAGAAGCATGGAGAAAAAGATCCTGTAGTACAGGTGCAAGGACACAGCTCTGCTTCACTCCGCTGTTGACTGGAAATGCCTCAGATGTTGTACCATTAAAATAGACTGTGCTGTGCATATCTGCATGGAAGGAAGTGATGATCCCAAGTAGTCTGGGTGGGCAGCCAAACTTCTGCAACCGTCTAAAGAGACCACTTCGGCTGACCATGTTGAATGCCTTTGAACATGATGTTGGCATCTGCTGCTCCTGACACATTTTTCTGCAGCTGGCGTAGAGAGAAGATCGTGTCTACTGTTGACCTATTAGAACAGAAACCAGACTGGGATTCCGGGTAGATGCGAGAGGCAAAGGTCTGTAGGCGTGCCAGTGAAACAAAGAATGATAGTATATTTTAATCATACAGAGTTACCTACCCTTAAGTTGGTAACGCCTTCCTTTATGGCTATCTCGGCTGATATGTTCCTCTTTCCTTTGACTGGAGGGATGACCTGGACTAGGACTTCGGGCACGATGATGAAAAGATGGCACTGTAATGACAAAATTTAAGAATCATTTCTATTAAAAAAAAAAAAAAAAAAAAAAAAAAAAAGCAACCTTTTCTTTTACATCTAAAAATAACTATTTTAAAAATTATTTTAATCCAAACAATATCAATTCTAGTAAAGAGTTATGTATAGATAAAACATACAAGATACAAATATTTAAAATAAATGGCTTTATATTCTCTCTACACTTCTTATACTATTGCCCATCTCCTCTCGTGTTGAAACTGGCTATTCTTGTGATATCTTCTCGTCATGTTTTGCCTTCTCTCATAATTCACAAAGATGAATTACATGACCACATTTTTATGTGCACATATAACTTTAATTCTTTGCTGAAATAACATTTTACAGACTATGAAGTCGGGAGTCAGAAATCAGAGCATAAGTGGAAGTTTGATTCACTTGTTTCTTTGCTGACTGAAATTATCTTTTACTTCTAAACTTTCTAGTAACATGTTCAATCATGTGATTTTCTCATCCAATGAAAGCCAACCTCTCAAATGATCATAAATTGTCACTTACACTTAGTGACACCTAACGGTTTTTGCAACAGCTTTAAACTTAATTATAAACTTTAAACTTAACATGCTAAATAAAAGATTTTTGCCAATCTATCATTTAAAATTTAATTTGCTTTATTTTCTGACAAAAATAGAATTAAAAAAAAAAAAACACACACAGACACACAATTAAGCCAGGATAGCTTCTTCCTCTTCTTAAAAAAAAGTTTACCTCTTCGAACTGGCTGCTGGCGTCTCTGGAGGGAGTTTTGATCTGGTTTTGTTTCACCTATGGCTTTTTCTAACTTTGACTTGAGGCCAATATTCTCTTCTTGAAGAGCACTGTAAAGTTTCTTACAATGCAAATACTGTGTCATCACTTGCTTATGTTCCTACAAGAAAAAACATTTAGCTTAAAAACTTTCAAAATGAAATACTCTCGATTTCATAGACAGTGTCAATTAATGCTCAACATTTGTTAAATTTGTATAACCTAAAGAGGCCTTGTTTTTACCATAGAAATAGCATTAATACAATATACAATACAGTATGATATAAAATTGTTAAGATGTAACAATAATAATTAGTATTTTTTGTTTGTTTTAAAATTTTTGTTTATCTTTTTGCCCTCTTTGTAACTATGGTTACAATTACTGTGACCAACAAGGATGTAAGACAATAAGGATAGATATATGTAATTTATTCACTGGTCCTGTCAACCTGGTTTGGTCTTAGGGGTGCTACTTATGTAACGTGTCTCTCTGACGGGAATAATCTGGCAGAGTGGAGCCCATCCCTCTTTAGGTCTATAACTGGTTTGAATTCAGTTTTCTTTCTTCTAGACAGGTTGCCATATTAAGGTTAAATAGCCCAATCTACCCTACTATTTACCCATAACTGGATAAATGAGAACAGCTTCTTGTAGGATTTGAACTCAGGTAACTGAATTTACTTCCTATGAGATTAACCGTTACACCACACCAATGTAATTTATTATCCAATAATAAAAAATGGCTTCATCTAAAAATAAAAAGATATTAATATGTAATTCATAAACCTTTTTGAGATTAAAAATGAAACATTTTGATGCTAACAAGATTTATAAGATTTATTTTTTTTTAAAAAAGGTGATTTATACTATTTAGTTAATGACTAATAAATAAATGGCCAATCTCAGCTTTGTAATAAGGTTTTGGAAATTGGAAATATGAGTTTTATTGTATTTTGATCATTCTTTTTTAAAACCACTTTTTAGCACATTTTGAATTAAACTGAGGAAATCCAGAAGAAAAAAAGTGTCAAATATTTATAATTAACCCTTTTGATTCAAACAGCAATTTGAGCTGCACAAATATATTTAATGCATGTGGGTGAAATACAACTTTAGTCTACATTATCTAAAAATTTTGGATCTTGTGCAATATACCCTCCAAAAGTACCGCTTGTGTGATATACCCTCCCAAAAGTACTTTTTGTATGATATACCCTCCAAAAGTGCTTCTTGTATGATATACCCTCCAAAAGTATCTCTTGTGTGATATACCAAAATGGTATATCAAACAAGATTTAAAAAAATTAAAAAAAAAGAAAAACAAAGAACTTTATTATTTCCTAAACAGACACTTTTAGAAGTATCTGTGAACATAAAATTCTCATATAAACAAACTTGTATGATATACCCCCCCCAACCCCAATAGTATATTAAGTATTGTAATTATGAAACTTCAATCAAGCTTTTTTATTTCATGGTTAAAAATGCATTTGAGCCATTAAGTTTATTGCGAAATGTGTCACCCTAAAAGGGTTAAAACTAAAAGTAGTAAAAGAAGGTCTGCCTTACCTCTGTAATTCTGTTCAAGTTCACATCACCAGCTGTAACTTGGGATCTGAGTTTTTGAATATCAGAATCTTTCATTCGATTCATTATCTGCAAGAGAACAAAGCATTTAAGAAAATAAAAGAAAACTTTAAATAAAAGAAACTTTAAATTTTATAAGTATTATTGGCATCATGAGACCATAGATCAATGGGCAATGGTTGTATGAAAGACTGACAGGGGCCTACCCTATTTCTTTAAAATATCGATCTTGTCCAAAAGGAAAGGGTGGAGGTTGAGATACAATTTGGCATTGTAGGAATTTCCAGGTTGAAGACAATGTCTGACTGATTTTGAATTCAAAGTATTTCTCCTACACTGGTTACAAGGCAAGAGAGCTCAGTTTGCCCTATTATTTACCCATAGCTGGGAGAGGAGATAAAATGAATTCATATCTAGGACATCCCTTAGCATATTCTAAGCCACACCGACATAGCATAATGATAATATATACAATGTAATATATGTGAGTAATACTGGCCTTAATCAATGACCACTTTTTACTTCATTTGCAATGCACAATACAAAGATTGAGTGATGAAACTTGCCCAAACCTACTGGCCCAAAGATAGAAAAATTCATGTTTAATCAATTCATTTAAAAAAATGTCATTCTGCATTTTTGTTAGTGCAGAACATGACTACAGAAATGGTCAAAAGAAGAAGTAATAGTAATGGTCAGTGGGCAAGGATGAGAAAAAGCTGCATTCCCACCTAACAGGTCTAAATGCAGTCAGCATTAAAAAAAAAAACATGACAATTGATTCTTTTCCTCCTTTACTATCAACATTTTCTAGGTCACTTTTTTTAGGTTATAAAAATTAAGTACAAGTTAGTGATTGATTGATTTTAATGGCATATCAACCGTAGGATTATTTTATGTCTAGAGTTTAGGGAATCACATTGTACGTTCATGTTTACATTTTTTACATTTTTATCTTTATTTATTTTTTTTCACCTGGTCTTATTGAACGCATGATCTTTAAACAGATCTTTTTGATACATATATAGGACCTGGGAATATCACTCTGGGTCAGAGTGGACCTGGGAGTAATGGCAATGCACTATGCCAAACTTTTGTAGAGTCTTACCCTTTTGCACGGGTTACATTGAAACACATTCTAAGCCCCACTGACAGGGTGAGAATGCAAGTTGTGACATTTGATTAAATCTTATTGAAATTTATATAAATAATTGATTCAATAATTTTTAATAACTATCCTCCTCCTGCTACTCTTACTTCACTGCTGCTTTTCATCTTTAAAGAATAGAGAGTTCTAAAAATTCATTATATATTGCTTTAAGATCAGAAGGGGTGGATTTTTTTTTTTAATTGAAATATTTCAGGATTTTTTTTTTAAATTACAAAAACTAATCTCATTTTTTTTTCCTATTTTATTCTTTCTAGCAATGTTTTAAATGTTAACTTACCTGAGCCTCATACAGATCTTCTTCAAGAGAGGAACTGCCGGCTGGAAGACCACGTGGACTCCTTTTCTTCACCAACTCTTTTAGTTCTGTTAATTCTTCTTCCACAAGTGTGGTCAGTTGTTCGTTTCTGGACAAGAAAGAAAAAGAAAAGGTCCAAGTCAGAGAAGAACAAAAAAAAAAAAAAAAAAATCAATCAAACTAATGAGTGTACTGGCTAAGCTTTATCATCAAGATGTGTTGAGAGCACTTATTGCCTTGACTCTCTTTTCATCCATCCCTATTGGTCATCCCTCTTGGTAGGTCCTCTAGACGGCATCTTGAGTGCACAGAGCTGTCTTTGCTGGTTGGCTAACACTGGTATATCCATGTCTAGAAGTCCATAGGAGAATGTTGCTTATGAAGTTGCTCCGCCCATCATCAGGTGAAGTACACCATTGACCTAAGTTTGGGTTCATCTGTCTTGCTTCACACCCACCATGCTGCATCTATGGTTTCCCATACTAATGCTTGTATGACTTCTATAACACTCTCTATTCCAAAATCTGATATCCAAAGAGCCAGAGCAAGATGACAAAGATTATGGAAGCTGTATGTTTGGTTGATACAAAGTTTATATGGAGTACCAAATGAAAATTTAATGGTCTGTGAAACAACATTATGTCAACACTACATATGACAATACCCGATCTGCACTTGTGCACCTTCATTGCTCAAGGTTGATGACCCCAATTTGTAATGCTCTGTGCTGGCCGATTTAAAGGGTACGAGTTAGAGACAGGTTCACAAGGATGAAAAACACAACACAAACTTTGATAACAGGATGCTAATGGAGGAGGAAGTTGTGACACTTTGTGCAGTTTGTGGTGGAGCAGAGGACACTTAAGTCTATGTTGTCAGCTGGCAAGAAAGTTGTCTTAACTCTAAGTTGATTGCTGGCTTCACTGATATGGGTTCTTGGCTATTTTTTATCTACTGCTATGGGGACAACCTCGCACTCCAACGGTTGGTTTGAAACTAAGTGGTTTGAGCCGGCTGAATATATTTAAATTCCACCCCTACACACCCCGATGGATTCAACCACCCAGATCCTCAGTACTTACTTTACTTCTCAGACTTTTTGCCAGCGATTTCTCGGAAAATGACAACCATTAATTTTTTTTTCTTTTTTAATTAGTCTCAGTGTCCCCACTTTTCAGACTGTTAACTGTTTCATGGCGCATTTTCTCTTAAAACCTAAACCCTAAAGATATTATCTCTAAGTGGCTCAACTTCATGGTGACCGTACAGCCTTTATGACTCTCTTGAACTTTATCTTACTGATTGCATTCTATTTTCCTTTTTTTAAATTTTTTTTCTCTTTTATCTCTGACCATATTCTCACCTAACCATTGTGTCACATACATCACATTCCAGTGCCTCGATTTATAGCATACACAAGGCTAGAATATTCAGATATTCATGAAAATCTGATTTTAATGGCATATCAACATTTCATGCCTAGAGGTTAGGGAATTGCAGTCATTATACATTCATATTTATGTTTTTTGTGTAGTTGTTTAAGCGTTGTTTTCTTTTAACACACTAAACTATCAAATAGAATTTTTAAACATATTTGAAACACAGATGGCATCCTAACAGGTACTACTACCACTTCAGGTCAGAGTGGACCTGGGAGTAATGGTAATGAGGGAGTACTACACACTCCCCAGATCTCCAGAACTTGAGCATCACCATCAGATGCAGTTTAGTGTCATGTCTAAGACACTGATTTATGGAATTAATATTCAAAGCCAAGGATTTCTCCATATCCTTCCTATTGAATTTCAACCTTACAAAATTATATTATTAATGTTTAGTTGACAATTTCTGCCTAAAAATTAGGTTTTCAAAATTCAACATAAACACAAGTATATTTAACTCACTCACTCTTACACAGTGAAAAATATTATATAAAAAACAATGAAGCTTATTTTCATAATAGAACTGGAACCTTACCATCAGATGTAGTTTAGAGCAAGCATAATCTAAGCTACATTAAAAGGTTGGCCTAAGAAATGAGGATAATCACTCAGGCATTTATAAAGCTCCACCTATGGCCAGATAAAATAAATAAAGGGAGTAGGGAGATACATCAATCTCTCAAATGAGGGGAGCCATCTGCCTTTAAAAATTAGCATTTGAAAGGCTAGTTTTTTCCTTGAGTGAACTGATCTACTAATTTCAGTGGTTTGCCATTTATCTTGATTAAAAATATATGAACACTGTTTTATCTGAGTTCACATAGAGGCCAATGCCTCTTTCTGCCTGATCTAGGCTATGCAGCAGTACTAATTAGGAAATCTGCCATTATTTTGGAAATAAGAGAAGTCTTGCAAGTATATCTTAATAGTAACAGATAAGGACATAAAAGTTTAAAGGTTTTATTCTTACCTGGCAAGAAGTGTTGTCATGTGTTCATTTTGTTCAGTTTTGGATCTACTTAAACGTTCTTCTAACATTTTATAATCTTCACATTTGCTTGTGTAATGTAAATTCAAAGATTTCAGTTCTTCTTGTAATTTGCCAACTTCCAACCTGGAAAAAGAAAAGAAAGGAAAAATATCCAAATAAAAAAAAAGGGAAAAAAATATAAAAAAATATGTTCCTAATTTTTTTGACATAAATAAAAAAAATTTAAATGAAGTTTTTTATAGCTCCCCAGATTTCCAGTTATATGGGAGTAATGGCAATGAAAAGGTGATTCCTCACCACCAGATGCAATTTAGTGTTACATACCCAAGCAACCACCCATTTGTGTGTATGTGAGGGTCTTACCCCTATGTGGGGATACAGTCATTCTAAGCCCTGCCAACAGGGGGAAAAAAAAAGAGACTTACTCATGATGACGTCTAATTTCATTCACATAATCCTCTGTGTACATTGTTTTTAAAGCATCTCGAAATCTGTTCTTTTCTGTTTCAAGATTATCTTCATATGCTTTGCTCATAGATTCAAGGGCTGAAAAGATACAGGAAAACACAGATTTTAATTTTTAAAAGAAAAATACAATTTTAAAATCTTCCTTTGAAATTAAAGATTTTTTTCACTATTGCACCAAATGATACTTAACACTTATGAAATAAACATAATATCCTATGCAACAAGATTAAAAAAAAAAAGAAAAAAAAGAAAGGATATGTGCCATTTTGTAACTATATATATGTTGAGAGAAAGTGAAAGATATGTGAAAGCAACTTTTCTGCATATGGAGGAGCCTCAATCCAGGAAGAGACCATGAAATAAATCAATGTTGAAAGCCAACAAAACAAATGAAATGAAATATAAAGAATATCTCCAAATGCCAAGAGAGCCTAGAGTGAATATATGAAAGAAATACTCTAAATGAAAAGAGCATCATCAAATTTTCCTATCATTTTGTAAACACACATAAATGTAAAAAGATGATTGAGATTGAATTTATTTCTCAATCCAATCATCAATTCTACATTTTCTTTTCATCTTTCTTCTCCAAAATTGTATATATTGTTATATAAAGCAATTTTAAACCTTACATTTCGGAGTTTGTTCTCTTATTGAATGCGATAATTCCTTCCTGAACAAATATCACTTTTTTTTAACTTTGCATTTGTAGCCAGTGGTGTGGATTTCTCAATTCCAGAAATATATGAGTATATGCAGTGTGGCAGATGTGTGTGTGTGTGCACACACACATCTCCCACACTGCATATACTCACGTATAGACCAACCTTTGATTTATGATTGATTGATTGATTTTTAATGGTATGCCAACCCACCTAGGGTTATTCTATGCTTAGAGTTTAGGGAATTGACTTCAGTGTACATTTATATTTACATTTTTGAGTAGTTTATATTAAGAGTTCTATGAAATCAAGTATTCCAATCTAATATAAATAATTTGCACAGTTATATGGTTTCAAGTATTCCTATATAATACTAATAGTTTTTCAACAGTCTCTTTGATACTCCTACCACTCTAAGTAAGAGTGGACTAGGGAGTAATGGTAATGAGGGAATACTACACACTCCCCAGATCTCCAGAACTTGAGCATCACCATCAGATGCAGTTTAGTGTCATGTCTAAGACACTGATTTATGGAATTAATATTCAAAGCCAAGGATTTCTCCATATCCTTCCTATTGAATTTATTATTTCTTGCTACGTGCGTACACTGGTTGACCCTAACGAGTGTGCGTGCCTAACAGAATATAATTACAAAATTATATTTGAATCATTCAACTGTGCCTGGACATGCGATTTCTTGGCGCGAAAAGCCATCTCAACTGTTGTCATGGCGACAGTCCTGGGATTAGGAGTACTCTTAGGGTCGCGAGGTCACAATTGAAATCCACATGCACTCTTTCCTTCACCTCAGGTGGGTGGGGGGTGGGGGTAGTACAATTGTCTTCTAAGCGTATAGGTGGTAATAGGAATGTTAGCATTCCTTTGTAACAATACAAGACCGGTTGAATCTTAATTCTTTTGCTCGCCTACGCATCTTTGGGTTTTCTTTTCTTTCAGATAAAGTTTTCCTATAATTTTAGCATATGTATACTGGTTGATGTACCAGCGATATGTCACAATTATTAATGTTTAGTTGACAATTTCTGCCTAAAAATTAGGTTTTCAAATTCAGCATATACACAAGTATATTTAACTCACTCACTCTTACACAGTGAAAAATATTATATAAAAAAAACAATAAAGCTTATTTTCATGTCTACAAATCTACTTCCCTATTATAAAATGTTTCACATATGAATATTTGTTATTTGAAATCCATTTACCTCCTATAATCAAGGGAAGTATCTACAAATTCCCATAATACTTCATGGATTAATTAAAGAATTCACGATCTTTAAAAATTATTTTCCTTTCTTTCTTTTTTTATCAATCTCATCAAATAAATTACACAGTTTAAAACAATTTTTTTTTTAAAAATCTCAGTTATATGAGTTTTCTTTTTTCTTTTTGACTATTTTTGATCTGCTGATTTCAAATATGGAAACATTTTTGTTCTGTGTGCTCTAGTTTTCATGCAAATTGAGGTATTACATTTTATCCTTTTGTGGCAAAATAAATTACTTATGCGTTTCTAGTATCAATAGGGATATCCAATTTTGCTTGTTTTTTCTGTCAAATTTGATCATGGCTACAAGGAGACATCAATGTGTGAACAGCCCTGGTAATTTCTTCTATATTTGTGGATACTTTATGCTTATTCATCAGAGGTGCAATGTAACATCGTTTCTGAAGCGAGCCTATAAAGCAGATTTTGGACTTGGTGACCAAGACAAGAAATTAAATCTACTCTGCACTCTGATGACCCACCAGTTCCAATGTTTACTGAGTTGTCTTCATCTGAAGAAGAAGAGTGTATCGATGTAATGCAAGAGACTGATAATATAACTCAAGAAATACTGACAGATTTCAGACAATCCTTATGTTACATCAAACTCATCAACTCCTCAGCAGTTTAATCATCCAAAGCTGAATGACTGTGCGTGATTTAGGTCTCTACAAAAATGCGGCAGAAATTTTAGTTTCTATGTTGCAAGAAAAGGTTCTACTGAACAAAACCACAAAAGTTTTATACTATCAAAATTGGGGACAGGTTTTTGTGGAATTTCTTTAAGAGGAGAATAAGTTTGTTTATTGTCATATCTTGGGTCTTCTCCAAGAATTAGGAACTCCATTGTATAATCCAAATGATTGGAGATTATTCCTAGATAGTTTTAAGTGCATGCTGATGTCTGTTCTACTACATAATGGTAATGTCTATGCAGCAGTTTCAGTAGGTCATTCTGTGTGTTTACAAGAGGAGCATAATTACATTAAAACTGTGATATACCTACTATAATACTACAAGCACAACTGGACAATTTGCATGAACCTCAAAATGATCAACCAAAAGGATTTACAAAGTATCCCTACTTTATTTGCATGTGGGACAACCAATCAAGAGACAAGCATTGGAACCAGAAAGAGTGGCCCTTACATGAGACCCTTAAAGTTGGTATCCAAATATTGTCAATGATCCAATTGTCAGTCAAGAAAAGATCCTATTTTCCTCCTCTGTACATCAATAATGTGAGCTATTATTTTCCAAAACTTTATATAGATGATAGATAGAAGACCTGTGATGATAGATAGAAGACCTGTGATAGATAGAAGACCTGTGATGATAGATAGAAGACCTGTGATGATAGATAGAAGACCTGTGATGATAGATAGAAGACCTGTCAACCTGTTGTAATAGCACTCCATGGTCGTTTAAAATTTATATTTGGGAAAGAGTGAAGGATTCTAATTAGAATTTTATATTCATCACCATTATATCAAGGATTTAGGTGATTAAAAAAAGGTTCATGAATGCAGACATCCCGACAAAATTATTCAGTTACAAGTTGAACTGGAAATTGTTTTATTCTCTAAGTATATTGCTGTAATAAAAATCTTTTTATGATATATGTTTTGCTGGGTTACAGTTACACACATTATGGGGATCATCATCATCATCATCATCAAGGCATGCCAACAGCATGGATTCCCATGACACACTCTCTCAATATCTGTCCCTATCGGCCATCACTCATAGCAAGTCCTCTAGATGGCATCCAGTATCTGCAAAGAATTGATAAATGTAAGCAACTGCTGGTCGGTTAACATGCAGTTTTCTTGTGTAGTTCACATCTAGCCATTTTATTAGAGTCCAAATGGTGCAACCATACAGTAACTCTGACACAGCTACAGTTTGGAAGAATTCATATTTTATTTCATCAGAGAGATCAGAGATATCTGTGAGAGACATATTGATTTTAAACACTGAAATGAATTACCAGCTTTTGTTAGTTTTGCTTCCTGAGCCAAAGCGTCATCTTTCTCTTTCTTTAATTGGGCCATTTGTTGTTCATGTTTATCACCCTAAAAAAATAATAAATTAAATTAAACAGAAATTTGATTTGATATTTTTTTTTTTAAATGCCAAAACAATATAATTTCAATTCAAATAGGAAAACTCAAAAACTAAAATTCACACAAATGTTAGTACAGTAACAAATGATAAGACAGATGAATTAATGAATTGACCAGTTGAAACAGCAAGTGTATTGGTAAAATTTATTCAATCTATTCATTCTTTATAATAGTTTGTTTCACTACAGAAAAGTTGTTATGAGGAGGGTACTGAAAAAAAAATATGGAGGAACTAAAAATAGGAGCTAAAGAAAAAAATTATAATTATCATTATTAGTAAAAAATATGGGACCTGATGAAATACATATTAAAATTTTCAAGTACTTATCATCAAATAAGGAATGAGCCAACCTTTCTTGATCCATAGCTCTACCTCCTTCTCATATGCTCCTCTGACTGTCGCTGGCACAGAATATTCCGTAACACGGTTTTGCAGCCTATTGGGCGCTTTACCTTCTGTTCATTTCCATGATGCACTACATTCATTTCATTGTCAATCAAACTCTGCATAGAAATCAGTTTCTTTGATGACAAGCACTGTCACTGCTGTTCATGAGCAAATTGTACCTCTCCTGACTTTGATACTCTGCCAAGAGCTTTAATTGCAACTATCCCCATCAGTCCTGAAATTGGGAGAAGTATGGACCACACTTTTGAAGTTTAGGGTCTCAATATTTAAGTTTGTTGCATCAAATGAGATAATCCCTGGCAAGGTGGTTAAGTCTGTTGCATTTGTAGCATCTTATTTTGGTGGTTTTCATTTGGTATCCTTCACTGCACATCGACTTGACAACTGTTTTAATTAAAGCTGATTAAGGCGGGTTATCTTTAAATATGGCTTTCATTCGAGCTGGGAAATATCCCTCTCTTCCATTTGGGAAGATGCATGCAGGTGCCACCAAACATGGTTGGGCAGCCCATGAACAAAGGCATCCTTAAGGTCTTGCTCGGTTATGCCATCAAATGGCACAGAAAGCTTCTGTAGTTCTGCCAGGAAAACATCAATGGTTTTATTCGGGTGCAGGTGACATACCCCAAATTGAGCATATGCTGCACAGGAGTCCATGGCAAATGCTGTTAAAAGTGCGTCTTTTATGGGACCATAATCCCCCTTTTTGTCTTTGCTTAGTTGTTGGTAAACAGTGAACGCACAGCCTGTCAAACATATTGGGACCATGCATTCTATTTTCTTTACCAAGCACAGCTGATACACCACCTCAGCCTTTTCTATCCATTCAACAATGGATTGACTGGGGTCCGCACCACTAAATTCTAGTATCAGCTTTATGTCAAACTTGTCAGTCATTATAAGCCGAAATAGCTGGATGGATAACAATGTCTACACCGTTAGCAATGCCTGGCACATAAGTAAACAGGGTTTCTTAAATTTTCTGAAGAAAAAAAGAGAGGGAGCAACAATATTTACAATAATAATACTTACATCTCCAGCAGTGGAAGTATCATCTTTGCTTAATTCAAAGCTACTGTTTGCAGAGAGAAATTTCTCTGCTTGGTCATCATTTTCATCTTTTAAGTTTTCATTCTGAAAGAGGAAAAACAAAAATTATTATTGAAGTAATAGAAAATAACTTGACAAAAGCTAAAAACCAGTTTACAAGAAAATAGATAAAACATAAATGGATATTTAAATGTTTGAACTCACCGTCTTGATATTTTGAGTTTCAAGGAAATCACAGATCAAGATTTGTGCAAGGTTTGAATGTGTTTGATAAATTTTGTGAGCTAAGATAAAGGATATCTTATTGATTGATTTTAATGGCATGTCAACCCATCTAGGATCATTTTATGCCAAGAATCATGTTACATTGTATAATGTTTACATTTTTTGTTTAGTTGTTTAAGAGTTTTTTTTGCACATGGTTATATGATATCAAGTATTCCTATCTAATACAAATAATTTGCACACAGTTATATGGTTTAAGGGTTCTTATCTGATACTAACAATTTATACATAATTATATGGTTTCATGTAACTAACAAATAATAATAATCCTTATCAAACTATTATAAAATCGATACTGATGGATCCTTTCATGTCACAGAAGACTGTCAGCATGACCTTCTTTACTGATCACTGTTCTGGAACTTTTTCTTTAGCAGAGAGCCGGTATATTTCTACTCTATGGACTGTCTTTTCAACTCAGGTCATAGTGGCAAACCAATATTTAGACCATTTATAAACATCTTTTGACTAAAACATGCTTCTTCTGTAAATTTCACATGGTTTGCACTTCTTTGATGACATACCTCTGTTCAAGCCTGGAGCACTTTCATTTGCCATCATTTTGAATAGCTTTCAAAACATGATTTTGCGACATTAAAGTAAATTTTTTTTACTATAAACCAATTCCAAACAATGCAGAAATTACATTCATGGAAAAAATTCTGAAAAAAATTAATTTTGCTTTTTACAAAAAAAAAAAAAAATCCCCTTATTTATTTAATGACCCTTGTAATTTTAAAATAGATCTATTGACCCATAGATGGGGCCCTAACTACTACTCCAAGTCTGAGTGGAGCTGGGAGTAATAATGATGAAGGGGTACTACAGAGATTTAAAAATTAGTAATAAAAAGGGTTAGAGGAAAACAAAATTGATAAAATCTCAACAAAATGTCACATAGAGAAAAAACATTTTTTTTTAAAGTTTATGAAATTCAAGTTGGAATTAATAAGATTTATTGAAACAATTTTCTTACTGAAGGAAGCTGTAAATTTTGTTGGAAGCGGTCAATTTTTTGCATCAACTTTGGATCAGAAATTCTCTGTTTAACTTCATCAATTAAAACCTGTTAAGAAAAAGTTTAAAAAAAAAAAAAAAAAATATATAGAAAAAGTACAAAAAAATAAACAGTCAAATTTTGGGGGCTTTAATTTTCATGAACTTGATTGTTTGTAAGTTTGCCAGTTGTAAGTTTTAAAAGTGAAAAAAGAAAAAAAAGAAAAGAAAATTTACAGGCATGGACTATCCTGGTAAAAGATTCCCATAGTGGGGTGATGATCAAAATGAGGTTCTTAGACATGAATATAAATAAATATTTACTCCAGACATAGGTATTTAATTTTTAATATGATAAAATATATTAAATTTGAAAGACTAATAAAATTAAATAAGAAATGATCTAAACAGAATACATTTATTTTATTTCAATTGATTTCTATATAAAATTATACTTAGGATTGCTTTTAAAAAACATTTTAAAATAAAACAATAATATTAGAAATCAATAACATCAAGTAATTATCATTGAACCTGGTATGCAAATTATCTTCTCTATATACTATGTAAACTTATTTCTTAGTGATACATTGCAGGATTTTAAATTTCATTAATATATCATAGGCTGTTTTGAGGCAAATATCAGCTAGACTTTCATAGTGATATTGCTAATAAATAAAATGCTTAGATCTTTCTGGTTGGGGCTACAATCCTGGATGAGGCTATTTGCATTTGGGAAAGGCATGAATCCTTCTCATCTTGACCAGACAGTAATGGCAATAAGGGGGTACTCCACACTACCTAAAGCTTAAGTACTGGAGCCTCACCACCAGATGCAGTTTAAAGTCATACCTAGGACCACCCTCTTTTTTTTTTGAAAAAGTTGGCATAATCTAAGCCTTGTCAACATAGTACTGGCACACTTATGTATAATACTAATCCTTATCTAATATATAAAGGAGAGATTTTGGTATGTACGTGTCGATGTATAACTCCAAAATTGGAGGTCACTCAGATTCAAAATCTTGCATACACATTGATATCGTTCTAACTAAGAAACACTCCAAATTTGGTTATTGATTTTTACTGATTAAGGGATATAATTAATTAATCAAACAAAAATAAAACGATTTTTAGAAAGAAATCATATAGCTGCTGCTGATATTACAGCTACAATCAGCACTCACGCCTCACCCTGCTGCCTGTTTTCGTATGCCCGCTCTATTCTGCAACAATGCGGAATAGAGCGGGCATACTAAAACAGGCAGCAGGGTGGGGCGTGTGTGCTGATTGCTGCTGATATCAGCAGCAGCTGCGTTTGTTTTTATGTAAAAAAGAAAAATGAAAATGTTTTTATCAATATTTTTACGAATACTTTCATATTTCTTAGAATAAAATATATCCATTTTTAATCTTTGTTATTTTTGTTGCTCAAATAAATAAATAAATTACAATGTTACATTTTATTTCTAACTCAAACAAGCAATTAAAAACTGAATTTACAATTGTCTTAAATTGGAATATTATTCTCAATGTTGTAAACAAACAAAAAATCGTCAATTATTAGCGCTTAAAGGGGGGGGGGGAATATTTAAAACAATGAAACTTGAATAAAGGTTAATATTATCTTCAAAATTACAAAATTCACACAAACACTTATTTGCTTATTATGTTTACTTATTTTAAATAAGTAAATAGTGTTTGTGTGAATTTCGTAAGTTATTTACGAAATTCTTTTTTGTCAAACAGTAAAAGAATGATAAAGAAATATCTAAATAAATACATACATATAGTTGTCGAAAGTTTTTTTAGTAACAGTTAACATAACATAGGTAGACCGAAATTGGGTCTAAAATGCGTTTTTGACAAAATGACATTAGACCCCCACCCCAGAAAATAATTTACCAAAAATCAGGGAATTATCGGATTTTAACTAATTTTTCAGTGTTTATTCATCAATGAACGATCTTTATAATACATTACTTATTTTATTTCAAAACTTTCTCATTTTTTCAGGTCACTTAATTTTGACCCCTCCCTTATGTTGAAGGCGTAACATTTTCATGTTTATAGTTTACTAATTACAGTATAAATAAAGAGGGTTGACTTCTGATTTAGGTCGGTAAATTAAAACGGAAAGTTTTTTTGGTGGTACCCAATGACAGTTTAACTACAGTCTATGAATTAACATTTTGCGAATTGGGTTACGTTTTTAGGGGATTAAGGTTGTTTTTAATTACGTATTGCTTAAAAAAAATTAACAAAAAAACCCAAATTACTATAAATTTAATTAACCATTGAAATTAATTATTGAATCTATCATTGAGACAGTTGTTTGTGTTAGTATTGCAATGTATAATTTCAATTAAACTTAGTTCAAAAAATATTTTTCAACATTAAATGTATAGTAATTTTTTTTTTTGTTGTTGTTTATCCCCCCCCCCCTATATTCAACACAATGAAACTTTCATAAAAATTAATTTTATCTTGAAAAAACTTTTTCCATATGAAAGAAGAAACATTAAACAAACTCCAGATAATTTTAAAAAACTTAGGGAAATAATGAAAATTATGACTGAAAAAAAAAGTTTTTATATTAGCACTGTTAAATCAACTAAAATCTAACGTAGCCAAAAACAAGTTACGACAAGAATTAAAAAAAAAATTCTATGAAAAATCAATTAATGGCCCGACTTTCATGAAAATTTCAATAACTATTTACCCTTGGATGTAAATATGTCTGAAAACACTCTCTGGTGTTCCTTTTTTTTTTTTTTAGTCCAGTCATGGACCGGGTAATTTAGCTAGTATTTTTATATTAAGTTCTCACATCATATACAAGTAAATGCAGTAGATATTGGATTTTAAAAAAAAAAAAAACAGAAAGTTAAAAACTTACATTGAAATAATATTTTTGCATGGCAATATTTCGTGTCAGCTGCTTAACTTGTTCACACCTTTGAGCCTCTGTTTGATGTTCACTTGCCTGAATAGCACCAACGGCTGTCATGATATCCATCTTCACCTGTGCTAACTCTTCATCACGTTCAACAGTTAAACAGTCAAATTCTTCTTGCATGAGACTGATTCGGTCTTCATAGAAAGACACTAGTGTCTCTTTTTCTCTGTCTCGTTCCTCAATTACTTTGGTCACCTTTGAAGACACTGATGTCATCTCCTTGTTGAAAGAATCTGTGTTAACTTCATGTTTGTTCTTGGCTTTAGAATATTGTTCGTTAAAGACCATTTCCAAATTGTCAATCAGCTCCTTGGCCCATATACACTCGTTACAGTTTGTACCCTCTGTTGCTGCTGCATATTTTAAGGAATCTATTTCTTTCTCTAAGGCACTAAAGACACTTAACTCATCCTTGTACTTTTGCTCAAACACGGTTTCAAAAACCTGCATCATTCCCTGGACATCAACTTCACATTCTCGGTTGTCCTGTGACTGAAAGCCCCTCATATTGGGCGAACTGTTTAGTATTCTCAACTGATTTATCTCTTCTTCATACTCCAGTCGTAATTTTTCCATCAAGTAACACATCTGAGCCTGGAATACCGCTTCCCGGATCACCTGATTTGAGTAGTTGGTCAAGCGGTGGGGGCAATAACCCTGGACGGATGGAAGGCACAATAGCAATTCCTTTATTTCTTGGATTCTGCCTTGATCAATGTCAATGCACTGGTCCACCAACTGAAAAGCTGCTTGACTTTTTATCTTTGCTTCACCTGTTAACACACTTCCCAGCTTCTTCATCAAATTCTCCCATCTTCTCTCGTCATCTGATATGCTGCTATCAGCATCCAGGTCTTGAATCGACGTTGGAGGTGATGTGCCAAATTTGGTACCATACAGTTCTGTAATGTAAGTAACCTGGCCTCTGATGGTGGCATTTAGTACCAAGACATCTGCCAATTCCATAAGGTGAGATTTTATGTTGTCCATGAATTCCTTTTCATAACATTCTAGTTCTTCATTTTCTTGAAGTGTTACCTGCATTGTCTTCAGGAAAGAATCCTGTTCAACTTTTAATGAGTCATGAATGATCTGGCATTTCTTAGATGTAGGTAAGCTTGGTTCTAGCATATCTTCATACTGTTTAATGTGCGTCTGTAGGAGCCTGTGCACCTGACTGACGACTAAAATTACATTCTGCTTTCCAGATGAGCATTTGATAATGTCTTGTATCTTAAGAAGTTTTTGCTCTTTATATTTCTGCACAATCTCGTAACAAGCATTCTCTTGTTCTTTTAACTTAACAAAAGCGGTTTTTGCTTCTTCCTTTATAAACTCCTTGGATTCACCCACCATTTGTTGGTCAATTTTTTCTTTTAAGTTAATTAACGCGTAAGTCATCTCACCTTGCAATAACGCCTGCGCTGTGAAATGTCCAGAGAATTTTTCCAGTTGATCTCCTAAATAGTGAAACTGGTGTTCCATGTACTCACAAGCCAAAGTTCTCGAGATGGCCTCAGTAGCTAGGCAAGGTAGGTCAGAGAGGTCTTCAGATTTTTCAGCCTGATCAGCAAGAACGGCTTTTCCAATACCCAGGCTGGATATCAAATGTCCCTCGACTACAATCTTCTGTGATAACATTTTCACATAATTAGAAAGCAGCTCCGAATCATTGTCAACTCGACACTCCTCCAAGTCTTTCATCACTTTCTCCTGCACTTGCAGGAAGAGTTGATTCACTTCATTGATTTCTTTCCATAGACTGTCCACACACCGATTTGCTAAGTAATTATTTTGGAGCAAATAAGCTAACTCTCCAAGAATGACTACTTCCAATGCCAGTTTCTCAGCATACTGTAATATCTGTTCATCTGCTTTGCCAGGCTCATCTGGTTTTGTATGTTCTAGTCGGTTATGGAGGTGACGCTCCACTGATGTTTTTTTCACCTGCAGACGACCCAGAATGTACCAATCCTCCTCTGTCAAATTCTGCATGTGTTTTATATATCGGATTAAATAACAAAGCTTATCCTTAATTTTTGGCGTCAATTTATTTGCTTGCTGTTTTGTACCTGCCGATTCTATGGCCCTTACTTCCTCGTTCACTGCAATAAGCTTACTCTGCACACAAGACAAACACCCGTAAAAAGCAAGTTTGATTTCATCGACAGTTTTTCCTTCCGTAATATCAGCAAATTCATTTTCCATCGATAACCGATTTGTCAAGTGGCAAACCTTTTGCTCGCAGGAATGAAGACGTTGTTGAAGACCAGCTTTCTTTGGAGAAGAACTACTCCCTGTACTGCTCTTGGACAAATTCTGTGTAACATCATGCAGCCTGGAATTGGTGGAACTCACTTGGCTGCTCATGTGTCTCAAAGAGGAAATAATCTTGGCATTATCATCGTCTCCGATATCATCAAATTCAGAATCAAATTCTTCATCTGACAATTCCTCGGAAGACTCGCTCTCAGAGTCTTCAGACAAGTTACTAGCATCATCTTCACCGCAAGAGTGCAGCAGTTGCCTGTTCAGCACTTTTGATTGCATCTGTTGCGATTTCATCACACTCCCAACATGATGGATTCGTTTTTCTAAATCTTCAAGCTGACTTTCAAAGTTTTGAGGTGAAGAAGAATTGTGATGTCTGCTGCCATCACCACCACTTTCCCCCCCAGTTGAATGGAGTTTACTCATAAGCTCATCAATTTTGCCCGAGAGTTCATTCAGCTTGTGGTTATAATCATCCTCCAACAATTCAACCCTTTCCCGTAAATTTTTATTTTCTGCTTCTAATCGACTTAAGTCACTATAAGCATCATTAAATTCCCTGTGTAGGTTTTTGTTTTCTTTTATTGCTTCAGTTAGTTGTAATTTTATTGAAGCAATTTCTGCTTGTTCCTTAGCAGACATGCTCTGTTCTAAAGCCTCTGTCTTGGTCAAAGGAGGCAAACCTTCAATCACAGATTGGGCAGTAGATAAGCAACTCTCAAGATCAGCTGCAGAAGAAATTGCAGAAGCAAGCACATGGCTGTAGTCCTTCTTCTGAGTATCCATTATTTGGCTCAACAAAGAATTTACCATACTCACAAGGCTTCGGCCACTGGTCAAGCTGGTCGATATCTCAGACAGTTTCTGCTTGTAGATACCTTCCTTTTCTTCGAGTGCCTTTTCTACTAGTTGGTTAACATCTGTACGATGACCTTGGAGCTGGTCGTTTAGATTGACCATCATGTTTTTGAGGTCACTGTTTTCTTCCTGGAGATTTGAGTTGTCTATGTGCTCATCTTCAAGTTTGGACAATAAAGCCTTGCCCTCACGTTGCTGCTCTTCTACCTGCTTCTTAAGCACCATCTTCTCTTTTTCATCGGTATCCATCTTCTTCTGAAGATCCATCAAAGCGTTCTCCAACAGATCCAGCTGATCCTTGAGGTACATGTTTTCCTTGAGAGCAGCATCGAGTTGGGGTCTGAGAGCTGCACCTTTTTGGATCTCATCTTGCATGTCTTCACTGATTTCTTCAATTTTGTTGTGGCTCTCAATCAGTTTTTCTTCAAGTTGGTTGATAATGGCATTCTTTCCACTAAGAATAGACGAGATGTCACTCGTCAGTGATTGGCTCATTGTATCAGTGGAATCATCAATTTTTTCTTTCATTTTGCTCAAATCCCGTTCAAAGTTGGCCTTCTCCTGACGAAACTCTTGTTTGATTTCCTCAATGTGACCTTCTAGTTTGCGACATCGGATATCTTTTTCTTTCAGGTTCTTTCGAAGACACTCCAGCTCCCGATGGTTGTTGTCCAACCTTTCCTTCGCTTGTCGGTATTCAACCTCAACTGCTTTCAGCTTGATCACTTCCCGTTCACTGTCTCTCAGTTTCTGCATATTTAATTTCACTTCAGTTTCTAATCGTTTACATTCTTTTTCCTTGGCCTGCAAAGCATCTCTGCTTTTTTCAAGCTTTTGTGATGTTTCTCGCAACTGGGCATCCACAGTTTTTATTCTCTTTGCCCAGTCGTTGGACATCTTTGTGTACTGTTCTTTTTCCTGCTTCAGCTCTTTAAGAGCCTCGGACAAGGCCTTCTCAGTCCCGGTCAACTTGGACACAGACATATCCAACTTGGATTTCAAAACATCCACTTCAGATTTTTGACACTGGATAACATCTTTTGCTTCTTTCAGTTGACGTCTCAGGGTCTGGAAAAAGAGAAGATATCACTCAGAATAAATGGACAAAAAAATTATTATAATAATGATAATAATAATAGAATTAAAAAAATGTTCCTAGCTTTGCCCATGCAAAATCAGTTAAGAATTGTTTTAGGGGGTTCTGAGATTGATTTTAATGTCATGTTAATTCATTTAAGGTTATTTTATGCCTAGAGATTAGGTCTCTCTGTTCATTGTACATCAATATTTATATTTTTTGTGTAGTTGTCTTTTAAGAGGGTTTTTGCGCATTTTCTAAGCCCTGCTGATAGATAAAAAAAACCACTTCAAGTCAACCAACTCATTCACTAGCTTCACAATTAAAAAAAAAATTAAAAACTTAAAATTTATAACAAATCTCATTGCAGAAGCAAAAATGTAATTTATTTACTAGACTGAATATGCTACTAAAAACAATACATTGGAAAGTCAGAATAGTCATTTTACTTTCAACTAAATAACTATAGACACAGAATTAAATCTATGGATTACAGTAAACTAACACGTATAGAACAACATTTCTGCTTAAATGGTCATGATTTTAACAGAGATGCAAAGTTTACCATCATAGAAAAAACATTTTTTTAAATGCTTTGGACAATATTACTGCAATAATAGAAACACATTAAAAATAAATGAATAAAACACTGATCCCCAAAGAGATTTAAGATCAAACTTAATGTCACTGCTTTGAAATAAAATGGACTCATTTGAAGTGACATATAAACAACTAAATAAATAAATACACAAACCAAGCAGTCAGAGTTATTTTGAGACATGTCCTCTTGTATGATTAACATATACCCACAAATGAAGAGCTCAGTACCAGTTATCCTAACAGCAAATATATAAAGGTCAGTTGAAGACACTCAGATATCAGAAAATAATTTTCATTCAACAAATGGATATGTATTTTTTGTTGTTTCTCTTATAGCATATCAACTCTTTAAAATCTTTCTAAAAAAAAAAAAAAAAAACTAAAAAAACTTTTCTCCTGACAATAACTCAAGTTGTAACTAGTTGAGAACAATCAAAAAATAAATAATACAAAAGAAATATTCCAATTATATATATAGCATTAACTTTAAAATGAAAAAAATACTTTGCTAAATAGTTAGTAGCTAAATGCCAGCATGAAAGTAAATATTTACTTTGTAATTTAGGTGTCAACCTAATTGAGCCACATTACTTAGTATTTCCACCATAGTCATATGACTCAATAAAAGTACATATTTGTTCAACTGAATCTAACAAATCCAGAATACTAGCTCACCTGAGGATACTTGAAATATATTGTGATATTGCTCAATATTTTTGTGTAAAGATTTTACAGATTAAAAACACTTTAAGCATAAAATATTGATCATAATTGCATACATTAATTCTGATTTTAGTAGAGCAATTCTTTTTATTGGTGAATCATAATCTTAAAATTCACTACCATACAGGAAACCATGTTTGACTACTCAATGAAGAATATACTAATTTCTAATAAGCATCAATATGAACCATGCACTTAAATTTTAATGTTATATATATATATATATATATATATATAAACACAATATGATGGAAAAGTCTAATACTATTCAAAAAATAAATAACTACTTATAATCTATTTTATTTGAAGGATACTATGTTTTTCACAATTAGTTCAAGTGATTGATTTTAATGGCACATCAATCCATTTACTGTTATTTTAGAAAGGAATTGCATTCATTGTACATTCATATTTACATTTTTGTGTAGTTGATTCATAGGTTGTTTTTTGCACATGGTCCTATGGAATATGAATAATTTTTAAACAGATCTATTTGACCAATAGATGAGACACTACCACTCAGTATCAGAGTGAACCTGGAGTAATGTCAATGAAGAGTATTCTACGTCCAAAATGAGAGCTTCACAATCGGATGCAGTCTTGCACCTAAGACACCTGTTTGTTTGTTTGGGTTTTTTTTTGTATTTTTAGGTAGGGGGGGGGGTCTTAAACTCTGTAGGGGTTACAGTCATCATAGCTTTTGTCTCAGAGCAGTGATTATGCTTCTTATCTTGCAGGCTGATTATAGTTAAATTCTAATTAAATTCACAACTTAAGATTTAACTATCAAACATGTACCAATATTTTTTATAACAGTCTGTAATTCATTTGTAATCAATAAAACCTTTCTTTTTTACTTTTAACATTTGTTTAACTGTAAATTTAAAATTATATATTTCTGACATTATTTTATCATTCAAATATTTACTTTTTTTATGGTTGAAAATGAATAAACAAAATGAATCAACCTGCAAATAACATTTTGTGGAGATGGAAACAATTTTTGCTTTTATGGGAAAGCAAATAAGTACATACTTTTAAAACTCAAAGATGAAATTTTTTATAAACATTTTATGACCCCCCCCCCCCAAGGAAAACAAGGTCAATCAAGTTTTAATTATATAACTGGTTTCATTAATTAAAAAAAAATCATTATTCATTTGTTTGTCAAAACAAGTTACTTGCAGATATCCAATTATATCAAATTGCAATTGATATTTATACCATTTCCCTCATAACAGTCAAAATTAATATAGTCTCTTTTTGAATTCTTTCAATACATTAAAAAGTGAATAGGATTTAAAATAAAAAATAACTTTATCCTTTAAAAAGAAAAAAAAAGAAGTAATATTAGATTTAGTTACATGTACCACTGCACATACATTTATTGAAAATTGCCCCCTACTGACAAAAAATGATTCACAAAAAAATGTTTAGAATGAGATAATGAGAGAAAAATGTGCATCAAATTTTTTTTCACATTTTTCTTTTTTTTTTTAATGTGTAAATTTTATAAAAATGTATTGATTTTTTTTAATGGGTATCTAGTTAGAGGCTTAATGATAAAAAAATAAAAAAATAAAAACTTACAACCATAGGAAAGACTCACCAAATCTCTTTAAAAAAATGTCTAAAACTGAAAATAATATTGGTTGTTTTGAGAGAGACATTACTCTAGAAATCAGTTACAATAAATAGCGTCTATAATAAAAACAATGCCTAATACTCATTTATGTTCAATGAATACAGACTTTACTTTTTCCACCCTTTCTTAATATTCTATATAAGATCTTTAAAATAACTGACCTGGTCTAACATCCTGGATTTGTAAATAATACAGGCAGGCAGATTGGAATTCAAGTAGGAAAGATGATGCAGCATTTGTTGTAGTAGTAGTGCTGTTAGTACTACTACTATTACTACCAATCCAAAGTATTCCCAAATTAAATTTTTCTAAAGGTAGCCTTTAAAAAACAGGTGACACTTGACCAAAGGAATAAAAATAGGTGAGTGGGTGGTTAGGGGAAAGTCCGGTTGTGAGTCAATAATTCAAAGGAGAGAAAAAGGGCAGGGGAAATAAAAGGTGCAAAACTGGGCCATATTCATTAATACAGGTAAAAATAGTTGACTTGAATCACTTGTAAGGCAAACAAACAAGGGGACTATTATTATATCAGAATACAAATTGATAATTGTCAAGTGACCATTGCCATTTCAACTTGACAAGCAACAGTTGTGCTGAGGAAGGCTACAGGTTATATAAAAAATAAAAATGAAGGATAAGGAGGAAAGAGTTGGACAACCTACACTACAAGTTAACAGAGACTGACAGACAAGCACTAGCAGTCTCTCAAAACACAGACTGTCCCAGATAGGTTGGTTGAGGTAGGCAGTTAAGTAGGTAAAGTTTGTTGGTTTAGTTCAGGCTTATTCTGATTTATAATAACAACAAATTCTTACTTTTTTAGTTAGTTTGCAAGGATGTTAATATATATATATATATATATATATATATATATATATATCTGTTAATTTATTAAATGCTAATTATAGAGTACATCTGATCACTGATAAAATATAACATGAATACTTCCAAGCTATAGCCATGTCAGTACTAATGTATTGTTGCACCACCTGGACTTAAACAAAATGCATAGAGAAAAAGCTAGTTGGTAACTAAACAAGAATGCTGCATACTGTTGTGAACAAATCTTGGAAGCAGCATCCTACAGCTGTACGACCACTTACCTCCCATCTCATAAATCATCCAAGTAAGATGAGCAAGACATGTTGGGATGAACTCATAAAGGACATTTTCCTACACATGGACACACCAATATTGGCTGACTAGCAAAAACTTACATTAATCAGCTCTATATGTGCACTGGATGCTGTTTTGAGGACTTGCCAGGTATGATGACTGATAGGGACGAATGGCAAGAGTTGGCATGCCTTGATGATAATATAAATTCTATCAATAGAAGTTGACACTGCATAAAACTTAATAGCCTCAAAAGGTGGCTTTTAAGCAATCATACATTAAAATCTACATATCAAAATCAAGGTGGTGTGCTTTATGTAACGGTTATCATTGTTGAAAATGGAATCAGCAATCTGATTTCAAATACTGGACAAGGCTATTTATAATGTGTTAATGTCCTTGAGAAAGGCATGAATCTTTCTCTTCTCCTCCTCTTCCCAGCTATGGGTAAATATTAGTGCAGACTAGGCTCTTTAGCCTTGGTAAGTCAAGGAAAAAGAAAACCAGTTATACTTCATTTAGAAATTGACCTTGCGTCACATCCTGCTCATGGTAGAGGGATTGGGTAAATACATACATATCAAAATTTGATTTTTGAAAAAATAAATAAATAAATAAATAAATAAAAAAATCAACAAAAAAACATCAAAGTTATTGATTTTTTTTTTTAAATTGATATTTTCTGAAAATTACTTAACTACTTACTTGTGGTAGATTTTTAGCATCAATTGCTTTGCTGTTTTCTTTTTCACTGCAAACATTTCTCAACTGAGTTTTCAGATCCATTTTGTCTTGGTGTAACTGGACCAGTTCTTGCTCGGTGTGATCAAGACGTTCTCGCAAAGTCTCTACCTGTTTAAATAACAGTCAAAAAGAAAAATGTTCACTTTAGATAAGTTCCTTTTACATTGTTTTTTTTTTATTCAGGAGGAGATATGTTTAAACATACAAGATACATACATAGTAGCATCTCTAGAAGTGTCTTTTTTGAAGATAACCAATAATGAAAAAAAAAAAAAGACAAAAAGAAGTTCTGTAAAGCTTATTTATTAATCAATGTGCAAATTCCACTGAATTCAATATTTATTCAAATAAAGTGTAAAAAAAGGTTTTGTTTATACCCTGCCCCCCAAGTCAGAATTTCTCTGGTAAACAAACTTCTTTAACTCCTTGAATCCAAAGCTCCTTATATACTTTGTACCTGAACACACAAAAAATGAATATTTATTTACTTTTAAAAATTAATAAAAAATAAAAATGGATAAATAATTCAAAGTTTAAAGAGACATCTTTGTTTAAAGCTACCCCAGCATTCCATAATAAATCGCTATCAATGGTTGCTGTATGAAGCTTTTTATTATAAATATTTAACGCAGGCTTACAGTGTATAATAAAATAAATATTAAAAATTAGTACACCAACTATATATACATGAATGTTAATTTCAGGGCCAAGGCTTTCACCTGTTGAGGCCTAAACTAAATTTTGACCATACAACAAAATGGTATATGCATAAAGCAGAGAATGAAACATAAAATTCTCTGGGATTTTGAGATAAAGATTGATCACCTTATCCCAGCTAGAAGACTAAATCTGATATAATATTAACAAGAAAAAGAGAACTTGTCAACTGGTAGATTTTGCAGTTTTAGCAGATCACAGGGTGAAGATGAAAGAAAACAAAAAATTAGACAAATATCTAGACCTTGCTAGAGAATTGAAAAAACTGAGGAATATGAAGGTGAAAGTGATACCAATTGTAGTTGGTGCACTCAGTACGGTCCCATAAAATTTAGAAAACAGACTAGAGGAATTGGAAATCAGAGGAAGAATTGAGACCATCCAGACAACAACATTGATGAAATCGGCTAGAATACTCAGAAGTGTCCTGGAAACCTGTGACACAATGGTGTGAGTGAATATATTAACAGAAAAAAAATGAAAGAAAATAGAATATATTAGGTCCATGCATATATGTATGTATGTATGTATGTTTGTGTGTAAACTTAAGGAACTAACACCAGAAGGGTATGTCCGTGTGTATGTGTGTAATAGATAAAAGGGCCACCTATGTTGGTCAAGGGAAGTTCTAAAAAACTTATAAAAAATCAAATGACTGAAAGGTGTCCACATTTTAAAAAGTTTACAAAAGCCATTAATGTAAGACCACTTTGAATGGAAGATACGGGTGGTCAGTGATTAAGACCACTTAAAGATAAATATCTTTAGGTGACAACTTTTATGAGAAATTGGATCCCAGAAATTTAATAGTTAGAAAATTGGTGACAAGCAGACTAGAAAATATTTAATGTTACCAATTTTATGAGAAATTGAAGATTTCTGCTATTTGTGTATGGGTCTATATTTCAAAAGTGATTGTCCATTTATTTCAATTGAATTTCATCTTAGTGTGAGAATCCCCGTTCTGCACTCCTGCACCTTCATTGCACAATGTCTAGACCCCCCAACATTGTGATGTTCTGTGCTGGCCGATTTGAAGGGCACAAGTCAGAAACAGTTTCACAAGGACCAAAAGAAAACAAAACAAACACAGTTTAATAACAGGGACACTGATGGATGAGAGCGAATGTAACACTTTAGAAATCTATCTCAACTGGCTGACTACTGGCTTCACTTGTTGTGGATTCAGGACTAACTCTACTGCTACCGACATTAACACCTCTAGGGCCCGGGGTTGAACTGCCTAAGGGCTGGGGCTTAGCTGAATTTATGTAAAATTCTACCCCACCACCACCCTGCCGCCAGACCACCCAGATGCCCAGCACTTAAATTCAACGCAGACTTTAGATGGCATTATCACTTAAAATTAAAGCAATAATTTCTCTTTTCGGACTTAGTGTCTTCAATACTTCAACCATTAATTTCTTCAAAAGAGATTTCTTCATAAAAATAGCCTTTTTGCTTTTAACACCCAGATGTCTAAAGATATTATCACTAAGTGACTTAACTTCATTGTGGCCATACAGGTCTCTTAAACCCCACCGCCCAATCCTTTGTGTCCGCAAAAGGACAACCACCCACCATATGCTTGAGCTTTAACATATTCTATTTTTATTCATTTATCTATTTATTCTGACCGTGTACTCCTTCTATCATAGTATCACATTAGTTACTGTATGTATCTATAAAAATCTGTAAATGAAGCAATTAAAGGGTTATTCTCTTTTTTAAAGAGTTTTTTTATTACACCTCGCTAATTATTTGACCCACTAATAATTTGACTAAATTTGGTAAATGACTGTAACTTGTTTCCTTTAATAGAGTTTCCATACATATTGTCATCATTCTCTGATAAATTTGTTAAATTCCAACAAGTCATTTTTGGATAGGAT
>CM042156.1:66830336-66883703 GCA_023376005.1 Doryteuthis pealeii
ATCATGAAAAATGCAATATATCTTTACAAAAAGAGTTTGTCAATAGTATTGACCATTTAGACAACCACTCTCTCATAACTACTTTACCTTCTACTATTTTACACTAGCAGTAAAAGATTGTGTCACCCATAATTACAAAAGAATTTTTCAGCACAATAAAAATAAAGAAAATTTGGCAAACTTTTAGTATATCTTTGCAATAATGTTAAACCTATACCTGAGTTCAGACACTTTTTTTTTAATTAAGAAAAATTAAAATCTAAAAAAAGAAAATGGAATTTAATCTTTGCTCTAGACATCTTTGTTTAAATCTACATTAAAAGAAAAGCAGTAAATGATGAATATATCAAATCTTTTATTATTAGTATATATATGATCCAAGAATGTAAACATCTTTGTTTAAAGTTATACCATCATTCCAATAAAATATTTTTTTATTTTATTTGACATGGTCTTTCTGGTTTATAGTTGACTGAGACATTTAAAACAAGTTTAGTGTTACAGTTCATTCTGGTTTAAGTGATAAGATTTCCACCTTCCACCTCCTCCCACTCTAAACAAATTAATTTTCTCACTATTAATTAGATAAATAGCATTCACAAAAATATATATATATATATATATTATTTTAAAGCAAATATGTTTTGTTAAATTGCATAAAAAGTGCAGCAATTATGAAATATAATCAGTGACTCTGGTAGATTTACTTAACCAATTTGTACTTTTACATAATTGATTTATTCTAATGGCAATGCAAACACAAGACTTGAAAAATTAAAAAAAGAACTAAAAGAATTTCCAGATATTTTTTCAGAAGGTCTGGGTACGTCTGGGTAGGTCTGGTTTCAGAAGGTACCAAAACAAAGGTTAAGTTGCAAGTTAAAAAGAATGCAATACCTGTGTTCAAAGTGAAAAGAAGTGTGCCTTATGCGGTAATGGATTCGATAAACAAGGAATTAAACAGACTCAAAAAAAAAAAAATGGGTGGAATTTCAAAAATACAATATTCCGAATGGGCTGCACCTACAGTATATATCAAGAAGAAAAACAAGCGTATACGTATATGTGCAGATTTCTCGACAGGTTTGAATGAGCGTTTGAAACCTTATGAATACCCATTACCTAGTGCTGAAAACATTTTTGCAAAGCTGAATGGTGGTAAAGTATTTTCAAAACTAGATTTGTCGGACGAAGAAAGTGCAAAGCTGTTCGTGATAAATACGCATAGAGGTCTATATAGTTTTAACTGTTTACCATTTGGATGTAAAGTAGCGAGTGTATTAAAGAAAATAATGGATAATATGTTGGCTGAACTGGATTTTGCTATGGCATATTTAGACGACATAAAAAGTGAATCTAATGAACAACATGAGTTACAAGTGAAAAAGTGTTTAAAAAAATTGTTGAATTTGGGTTCAAACTCAGTGTGGATAAATACGAGTTTTTTTATGCCAAAAATTAAATAGTTGGGGCAAATAATCAACACAAAAGGTCAAACCCGGAAAGATAAAGTGCGATTTGGAATATGCCAGCCCCTACAAACGTTGCAGAATTACAAGTGTTTGTAGGCCTAGCAAATCATTACCAAGTGTATATAAATAATATACATGATTTGTGTGCCCCTCTTTGGATCTAAAAAAGGAATACCAGCCCACACAGCAAATAGATTGCAGCGTTGGGGCACTATTTTGCTGAATTATGATTTTCAGATGGAATATGTACTTTCTAAAAAGTTGGGCCACGCAGATGGTCTTTCAAGGCTAATACCAAAATACTGTGAGCCATTAGAAGATACGGTGATTGCGGCACTGAAGGCCGAAAATGAAATAAAAGAAGTGTTGGTTAACACAGTTTGGCAGGATTCCCACTCATTTTAGGAAATCATTTCCAGGACATTTTTTAAATTTTCCAGGACAGCACTTGTTCATGGCAATTTCATAATTTACTATTATGTCTAATATCGACACATTACGCCAGTTTTATTATTACTTTTTTTAAGATGCAGGGTTAATGACGTATCTTGGGTTCATTATAGATGATGCCTACATCTATCAATTAACTATAGTGGTGTCCATAATGTCAGTGTGCACTTTAAAGTTATAATTTTTTAAAGTGCAAACAGACTTTATGGGAGCCCTGTACAATAAAATTGTCAGTCCTCCTGTTATTACTTAGCCATGATCAACATTGCTGTTTTTTTAATTGGCAAATCAATTTAGATATTTTACCCCTCTACCTCCATGTTTAAAATATCTATTTTATATACTGTTATATTTCAACATATGTTGACTGTGGTGACCTATTGAGTAGACAAGTATAGAGATGAACACAATATGGAACAAGTATTAAAAAGACTTAATCAAATTGTTTTTTAAAGTTAATTAGTTTAAAAATAAAATATCAAAAAGACCAATGAAGATTTTACGCCCGCCAATAAATTTTTTTCTAGTTGATCATGTTCTTCTTGTGACACATGTCGGAATGGTAGGCATGCAAAAACAATGGTCATTGTTTTTGAATGTGATGAAAGTTCTTCAATGCCTGTTTGATCAACTGTTAAACTATTAAAAATGATTTCCCTGGTTGGATCAATACTATACACAGAGAATACCTGAGGAAGGCCGGAGGATATAGCGGCTGAAACATTATGTTTATACATACCATAATAAAGATGAGGACAACAATAAAAAAAAAAAAATTTTTTAAATTAAAATCATTCCCATCAAGCCTCATCTCAAAAATACAGACTGGTTTATGTTTATGTGGTGGTGGTGGTGGTGGGGGGTTATTACCCCTCTGCAGAGGTGCAGTCAGTGTATTCTAAAGCCCCAGACAACAGGGCTAGGAGCAGGTTGTAAAATTTATGTGCCAATATAAATTGTATAATATTTACATATATTTGAAAAAAAAAAAAAAAAAAAAAAAAAAAAAAAGCAAGAAACGCAGCACAGTACATATTTGTAATTAGAAATTTGTTTTGTAAAAATTAATTTAAAAAAAATTTTTTTTTTTTTTTAAATTTATAAAGGTAAAATATCTAAATTTATTTGGCGATGAAAAGCGGGGATGGGGTGGGAGCATTGTAAAATATCTACATTAATTTGCGATAAAATGTGAAAAACACGACTTGGAAAATATCTATGTTTGGCCAGAATTATGTCTGATGCCCTCAAGTAAAACCATAGCATAAATTAGGGCTGGAGTCCAGGATGACAAAATGTTAAAATGACCAATATTTCCAGAAGGGGGTGGGGAGTTCGTTATTTACATCGTAAAAAGAACACTTACTGAGGTGAAAGTGACATTTGATGAAAAACCCTGAAAATTTTGTTCAAGTGCCACATCCTCGAAGCCTTACTAGGAAGGGTTGTGAGGGCCCCCTCCGGAAAATTTTGCACAAAATAGAACTCTACAGCTGGTGGGTTTACAAAAATTTCAATTGCAAAAACAAATTATTTAGTAACAAAACTATATTTTTAGATGTGTATTTGTACCACACTGCGAAAAGATTTTGAACTACCAATCCCTATATTGTTGACAGTCACTTGATCCCCACCCCAACATCCGACCAAATGGAACCAACGTTTGTCTTAATCAAATTTTCACTTTTCAGTGTTTCCAAAAATGTTTAATAAACTTTTTTGAATGAACATTAATTTTATCTAATTCTTAAATGTAATTTTTTTTTTTAAATTGTTCATTTTCAGTCAAAATGTTGCGTGTGTGCTATTCTATACAAATACCAAACATTCTTTGATTTTCAATCACAATTTTACATTAGTGCTACTCAAAAAAAAAAAAAAAATTGCTCATTTCTTCAAATAAACTTTATCTGAGCATTTTACTTGAACCTTCTTCTAAATAATGTTATTTGTGATGATAAAATTAAAATTATGTCAATTCATTTGTGGAAATGTTTTTTATATGGAATTTCTGTGGAAAATATTTGACTTACACACAAAATATTCCGATAAAACAAATTTAGCCTTGCTAAAATATTCCCTTTTTCTTAAGAATTAAATCATTTTAATCGATTTAACATTCCTGGAACAAAATCAAAGAAAATTCTAAAGTTCTAAATTTTACGAGGGATTGGGGGGGGGGCAGTTTTGTAAAGCGGAATTTATTTTTTAACCTTTCTTGGATGAATAACTCATTATCTTTAGTCTGACTCTGACAAATTCTTGTCTTGTTCATGTTCAGTGTCACGTAAAAATAAATCAAAATATTGCTACATGATGAAAGCAAAACTTCATCAGATGAAATCAAAGTGAATTCCATTCGGGACATCCAGGGATGTCTAGAATGAAATATCTCAGGAGATCTTATGTGTTTTGGCTGGGTATGGAGAAAGTCAGAGAAAAGACTGAAAAGTTGTGCTCTGGCAGCAAAGCCACCCCCGATAAATCAGAATTGTGGTCAAAAACAGAGACTCCATGGTCTAGCTTGCATATCGACTTTGCGGGAACATGAAATAGGTCACAATATTTGATAGTGGTGGATAGTTTTACTAAAATGCCAGAAATTTTCTAAGTGCAGAAAACCAACTTCTAGGGTGACTATTAATTTCCTCCATGAACTGTTTTCAAGATTTAGTCTTGTAGACGAAATTATTACTGATCATTATCAGTAATAGGTCAGTTCACCTCAAATGAATTTAGGAAATTTTGCAAAGCTTTCGCTATCAAACATATTACCACTCTGGTTTATCAGCTGAGAAGTAATGGGCAAGCAGAAAGTTTGTGGACACCTTCAAAAGGGCTCTAAAAAAATCAGGTGTTAATAATAATAATGAGGAATAATAATAATAGGAAATAATAATAATGAGGAAATAATACAGCAATTCCTGCGAGTCTATCGGGTAATGCCAAATAAAAGTACTACAGCGAACATGTCCCCTGCTGAACTGATGCTTGCCAGGAAAATAAAAACGGTTTTTGATAAACTGTTTAGGCTTAAGAGTCTTAAAAGGGACTTAGTTTTTGAGTTTCGTGGACATTTTATTCATATGAGAAAATTTTAACTGTTTCTAGAAGTATTTTTCATGCTGATTTCAAATCTGAATATATTTACACTGTTAGCATTTTCGACTTTTCCAGCTTTTTTGTGTTGAATGATCTTTTTTAAACATCCAAATTCTTGATACAATGGAGATAACTATGAAATACTAATTAGAATTCTTCACTCCTTCCTAAATGTTATTATGAACTGCTATTACCATTCATAGGAACTTATTATGAACTGCTATTACCATAGGATCATAGGTTATCTAGTTTTAAGTTCAAAACTTTCCAAATTAGAAAAAGAAAAGAAAAAAGGAAAAGAAATTTATGAATTTTTAAAAACCCCAATTTTGAACAAAGGAAAAAAAACACCTGGTATCTTTAGTTAATATTAAGTAAACTCAAATGAGAGAAAAATACTTACATTCCAATGGTTAATCTACAGCCACATAAAATGATACAAGTGTAATTAGTTAAATAGTAGCTTTTAGCATAGTTTTGTATCTTTCTTCCTCCTTTCTTTCAAAGTTTAACATAGGAAACTTAATACCAATTAAGCACAATTATCTACTTAGTAACACTAATTAGTAACTGATTCAATACAACTAGGTGAACAGTTAAAATTACACATACACACACACGCACAAAAGCCTAGTTTATAAAAAAAAAAAAAATGATGGGATTATTTACATAGGAATCAGCACTTCTACTTAGGATCAGAGTGTAGTATCTGTACCTATAACCATCCTATGTTTACTTAAAGAAATACAAGATAAAATATGCAGATGAAAAGTCATTTAGAAAGCTTTAATTTAATATTTCCTTGAAAATAAATACAAAATAAGAAAAAAACTGAGATGAGTATATAATATAATTGATTTTAATGGCATGTAAACCCATTTAGGTTTATTTTATGCTGAGGTTAGGTAATTGTCTTTATCTTATGTTCATACTTACATTCTTTTGTGTAGTTATTTCTTAAAAATAATTTTTTGCACATGGTCCTATTGAATATAAATAATTTTTTAATAGATCCATTTAATCTATAGATGGAACTCTAACATGTACTACCACTCCAGATCAGAATGGATCTGGGAGAAATCGCAATGAAGTAGTTCTCCACACTACCAAGATTTGGAGCTTCACCATCAGATGCAGTTTAGGGCCATACCCAGGACACCCTTAGGAGCGGGGGCCTACCCCTCTCCAGGGAATACAGTCATTGTATTCTAAGCTAAGTCTACAAGGTGAAAAGGTATTTTTATCATACATTTGATTATTAAGTGGTTTGGAAAATAATGTAAAACTAGCCATTACTTCTGAAACAACAGATTTCCACATATACAGATAATAGGCTTTGATCCTAGACAAGAAGCCACACCAGGTTGAACGCACATATATCACACACATCTTAGAAGAAATTACAAATATGGGGGAAGGGGGACAGAAATAGGTGACACTGCTCATTATATATACACCCCCCTCATATGTTGGTGGGTTGGGTTTTATGGCACGTCAACCCATTCGGTCATTTTATGCCAAAGACGTTTTGTTTTACTCATTCTTGATGGGTATTTAATTTTTCTTTTTTTAACATTTTCTTTATTCGTTTTTTCCTAGTTAATCCATAGACAGGACCCTAACACGCACTACCAATCCGAGTGGACCTGGAGTAATGGGGATTAAGGGGTACTCCACATTCCCCAGAGCTTTAGAACTGAAACCTCACAATCAGATAGAGTTTAACGTCATACCCAGGATAATAAGACCCTCAGCTACCCTCTTCTAGTACCCACATGATAAAATGAGTTTGAGCTTGCCATAAAGGCAAGACATAAATGTTGAGACAATCATATAGGTGCTAGGGTTTGATGTCACCAGCTAATTGATCGGAGGGGGCCCCTCTGACCGGCCAAAGTAGAGTGTTGCATGTCATAGACTGCTCAGCCACTAAAGTTCCATCCTTAGGCATCACGGGTCACCACCCACAGCCAACAGGAGGCCCCATGGTGGGGGGAGTGAGTCTTGCCCCTCTGTGGAGGTGCAGTCTGTGTATTCTAAAGCCCCAGCTGACAGGGCTTCCCCCCATATGTATCTATATATGTGTGTATAAAACAGAGTGCTGATCCTATCGAGAGCCAGAAAGTTAATTTTTGAGCCAAAACAGCAAAGATACTCTAATCTCAGGTAAATATGCCAAACCATATGTAAATAATCCAGTATTTTTTTTTATTACATATACTGTCTTATTTGGTTGGCTCATCTGATGTTGATAGACAATCCTGGATTGCATGGGAAACCAAATTGAGAAGATCTGAACATGTGGAATAGGAGGAATCAAAACAAGAGAAACAGTCATATAGAAATATTGTTTAGTGATACTAGTTGCTAAAAATAGATCAGGTAAATGACATGGATATAGGGGGGGGGGAGTTATTTGTCATTTAAAAAGATGAGATGATTTAGATTTTGAATGAAGATCTGTTCACAGTTTTTTTAAGGATTCCCTCAAAGACAAGAGTGTAATCAGCTCCTCTCTTATCTGCCATTATCAAAACCAGTTTTATGAGTAAAAGGGCCATTATGAAATTGGTGAAATAACATCTGGAAAAACCAAAGCTTGTAAATCAACAGACAAATATAAGGATTTTTATAATTCCCAGAGAGATACAGATGGCAGACTGTGTTGACTTTAAAGATAATTTTAGTGAATGAAAAATAATAAATGATGAAGTAGAAATGCTGGCTTTGTTTAGTGACAATGATGGAAAGAGGTGAAAGAAATAAAGTTTCATGGATTGAATCTTCAAACCAATTAGCAGATTGCCTTTCTAAAAATGGACACCTACACGAAAACTGAAATACATATATGCAAATCTAACAAATATTTATGTGTTTTCAATAAACAAAGTTAAAATTTTAATAAATAACTCACCAGAGTCCTTTAGTCTTTATAGCAGGGAAGCCATTCAACAGTAAATACATGTCCTGTTACAACTCCCCAAAATATTGATGGTTATCATACACCATTAATCAATGTCTTTGCTAAGAGCGGTTGCTGAAATAATTACATCTTCTCTGAATGTAATTTACATTATAGTGTGTGAATTGTAAGACATTTTGCTTGAAGATATTTTTAAAAGTAAAAGCACAAATGAGACTATCAAAAGATAAAAATCATTGTCTCTAGCCAAAGATTAGAAATAAATTTGACCAAAATTAACACTGAATATTCAATCGAGAAAATGTAAAGTGCATGTTGATAATATCTGTTTTAGATAAATTGCTGTTTTCAACAAAGTGTAAATAATAACATCAATGTAGAGACCAGCCAAATGACTTCTTCATATGGTAGGACATTATTATTTTAATGACTGTCCACCAAGGTAGTTAGAGATAAAGAGGGGGAGGGGGCAAACAAAAAAAAAATACACATATTAATGATGAACTAGATTAGTTCTATGTATAACAGCATTCTGGTAATGTCATTAATTTTTTTTAAGGCAGCCAAGCGAATATATAATCTGGGATTCAATACTGGATTTTCTGGTTTTATATGAGCATTCAAATTGATTTATATTTACTACCATTATATATGTAGCATATATTTACAATACTATATTTTGTTTTAAGAAAACTTTATCTAAATATATAACAATGTTGCCAGTAAAAATTTACATTTGTGTAAAAAAAAAAACCCTAAAAAAAAACAAAAAAAAACTGCTAAGCCATCAAATTTGCTGATGAATGGCCAACAGACATTTTATTTATTTATAAATAGATTTTATTTTTTTAATTTTCAGGAAATACATCACATTTCTTATCACAACTTGCTTTAATTATCTTTATCTTTCTTAAAACATATTGTTTATCAATTACTCCCAAGCAAAACAGACACTAAATAAGACCAATATCATGCTAAATAACTTATCAATAATTTTTATAAAGATAAAAATAGAAATATTAAAGCAATCATAATATTGTGAAGTATTTTCTGATTTCTTTTTTTTTTTTTAAATGTCTATTTATAAATAAATTAAATGTTGATTCAGCCAAATGTCTGTCGGTCATTCATCTAGGAACAGGAACTTTCAAGTAGTTTTCTTTTATCTTCATTTCTGTTACTTTTTAACACAATTCCTCCTAGATCTTCTTCAAGTGTGGATTGAAAATAAAGAATAAACCTCCATTGAGATTTGAACTCTTATCCCCAATAGAATATTTATTCCTTTATTCTTATTCTTTAAAAGGATTTAAGAAAAAAGAAAGGAAAGAGGATAGAAGAAGGAGAAGAAAAAACAGGAAAAAATAGAGAATATAAGCAAAGAAGAAAAAAACTAGAAAAGTGGTGGAAAAAGTGGCGGGAAAACAAGAAAAGTAACACCCCTTCCCCCAAAATTTTATATTTGACAAAGCATTTTATTCAGTTCTTGAATGCCTTCTGGAAGTTTTAGGGCTAGTAGTAGTAACCAGGGCTTGTATCAGATTTTCTTGTATCTTCAATTGTCTGAAACTAACAACTTTTCAGGGGGGGGGGTCAACTTTGGAAGACATAAAAGGCAGCAGAGGTCAAATCAGGAGAGTTTAGTGCCTGGTGAAAGAGTCATTTCATTTTGCTAAAGATTCTGAATATTGTTGATGAACTTTGTGTTCATCGAGATTTGAGAACTGGTACCACTCATCACATTATGTACAACTCAATCACCTCTATAAATTTGTTGTATGTTCCCATAAAAGGGGTTTCCTAATTTGAAACAGAATTTCATACAACAATCCATTATTGACTAACTTAGGAAACCATTCACTCCAGCACGTGTAGCTAAATTACTAACCAAGATGGTTTAATACAGTTATATATGTCAAAATCAGAACCCCACAATATTTCAGCTACAAGAATGTTAAAATGTCTTTGTGGCATGCTGTTTTAAATGTTCATTTTATTTTAGGCCATATCTTGTATATTAAAATCTTGAAAATACTGTCAGGATAATATTCTAAAAACTAGATACTAAATACACAGTAGAAAGCAGATTATGCCCCCCTTTCCCCCCATTTCATGCTGGAAAATTTTGCACATACTTAATATACAAAGGATTCTTTTTTTATTAACCATATTTTCAAGATTGTACTCAGACAAATCAAACATTACACAACTAATTTTATTTTAGTCATATTGAGAAAACAAAAGTAAACAAAAACACTACCTTTTCTTAAAATTTACAATAAACAATTGAAAGGTTGATGAAAATAGGAGCAAAAAAAATTTGATATTAGTAGATCAATAAATAATGAAGAATCGGTGTTGGTAATAATAAAAACAAGATTTAAATCGAAATATTGGGGTGGGGGTCATGCTGATTTAATTAATACCCAATATGAGAGCATTTGAACTCCAGGTTTATGGAATAAAAATGTAAGTTATTTCATAAAAATTTCTAAAACATATTTTGAAAAGGAAAAGACAGAACAAGAAAGAGAATAAAAAAGAAAATGATTGAAAATGATAAAAAAAAAAAAAAAAAAAAAAAAAAAAAAAAAATAAAAAAAAAGAAATAGAAAAAAAAAATAGAGAGAAAAAAAGAAGAGAGAGAGAGAGAGAGAGAGAGAGAGAGAGAGAGAGAGAGAGAAGAAAAATACAAAAAAAGGAAAGAGAAAAGAACAAGGGAAAAGATAAAAAAAGAAAAGATTAGAAAAGTATGAAAAAAAAATGGTACAAAAAGAAAATAGAGGAAGAAAATACAGTGAAAGAAAAAAAAGAAAAAAGAAAAAAAAGAAAAAATTTTAAAAATGGGGGTGGGGTGGGGTGGACAGAAAAAAAACTCCCTTAGAGATGGCAGAAAAGCTAGAACTACAAACAAAAACTTTATTGTTTCAAAATGTCTTCAAAAACAAAATCTATGACTTAAAAAAGTTTTATTCTTATTTCCTTTCATAGAAATAAGAATGTGACATTCATTCACAAAATTGTTTTTTTTAAAACTGCAGATATATTAAGTTGAAAAATAAAACATCAAAAACAAATTTGGTACAAGGCCACACTGATCTGATTTGAAAAGCTGAAATAGAGAGTGTGTGTGTGTGTGTGTGTGTGTGGGTGAAAGGTAAGACACAATACTGAACACAAAAGACAAAGTTGGAAAAGGCTGTAGATAGAGAGAGAAAGAGAGAGAGAAAGAGAGAAAGAAAGAGAGAAAGAGAGAGAAAGAGAGAGAGAGAGAGAGAGAGAGAGAGATTTGTGCATAACAATAAGGAGAACTACTATATACAAAAAAAAAAGGCCATACTGCAGAGACAGGTTGACAAGACAAAGTTAAAAGATATTAAAGCAAGCCATCCACATTAAATGTAAAAGAAAAATAGTATTTGTTGCTTTTACCTCTGTCTCAAGCAAATCAACGAGCATCCCATCCCCTGTGGACAATGGACCATCAGGCTGGTTGTCCTCAGAAGAATCCATAAATGATGGAACATTATGATCCTAAAACCATTGAAAAATAGTCAATTGTAAATAAAGGTTTTTAGACCCAAACCCCCAGATTGTAAAATAAAACAAGTTGCATAAAAGCCTCTGCTTCCTGCACATACCTAACCCAAATTAAAACCTTACAAGTGATTGGAAGACATTTTGAGTTTCCTATTTCTTGTAATTATGAATTACAATTTTATTTTTCAGTTGCAAATTATTTTCTGTGTTCCTTTTGATAAACATTATTTCAAGCATATATTTATGCAGTTAAACAATTTTTAAAAGTAGAAGAAAGTTACTTTAACCCTTTGAACCCTCATCCTCAGATACCTCAGGTATCTGAACAAACAAAAATAACTGAGCACAAGACATGTTCAAGTTTTGCAATTCTATCATTTCATTAAAATAAAGACTGAATGGTTGCTATATTAAACCTTTTATTATTAGTATCAGACATGAACCCTTGAAATATGGGGCTTACAGTGTATAGTAAAATATCACTCAGCCCAAAATGACATGCTTATATGTTCAAAAGGTTAAAGATTAATTGCAATAGAAACTGGAAGATTATTGTCAATATTTCAGGAATTGTTTGGATATGTATATACGTATATACTTGTTTTTTGTTTTTTTTTTACTCTATTTCGGTTAGTATGTTATTCAACCTTCCTTAAATGTACAATAAGAGAGAATTATAGATTTTAAAAAAAAGAAAAATGATGAAGATACTAATTAGAATAATGCATAGAAGATATTTTAGTAATATCAATTCATAATTTACAGGATGAAAGCAACTCTATATAACTTGCTTGTAGGTAATTGATATTCAAATTTACAAGAATAGTATGTGATTTTGTTAATATTTCAAATAATTTATTTCCATTAGACAGGTATACATCACTTAACATCCAGAAGTTTTAGCCAATTAAGTATTGTATGACTTTAATGTTAGGTGAACATCATATATGCTATTATAGTAAAGTAAGTGAAGAGGCATATTGTTGATATCAGCTATCTCTTTTTCATTAGTGTTAGACCAAGGAAATTGTTTTGCATTTGAGGTGGAGTGTCACACCTACCACCAGCTCTCAATTTTACCACATGGATCCAATCTGTGCTACACATGGGCTGTACTGACTATAGTCAAGATCCTACATTATATTTTACATAATCTGAGATTGAAAATTCCTCCTTTATCAAATACATAATGAAAATTTAATTAAAATAAATCATTGAGTTTTGATAGGTTTTTTAAATTATTCTGCCAAAAACTTCTATAATGGAATTTATTTCAATATTTTTTATATACTGTAATAAACAACTTTTCAAGAACAATCTTTGACCTCAAAAACAAGGGGTCATTCATAACAGATATTTTTGAAACATTGAAGATTACCTTAACTCTAAGCCTAACCTTGTTGTAACTTCAATACAAAGTGTCCCCTAAATAAAAAAGGTTAAGATAAAGTTTTTACTTAACATCAGTGATGGTTCTAGCAAAGATGTTTCTAGTTTGCATAACTCCTAAATGAAAATAATGAAAAATGTTTCTCTTCTATCAAAAAGTTGAATAAACCCCCACCCCAAAAAATGAGATTCTAAACTAATTTTTAAATATTTGTTATGTGACAAAAAATAAAAAAATAATTTCTGGTAAACAATAATTAATAGAAAGTTATTTATATAAATTTTGAGGCTTCAAATGTACAGCCTTTAAATGCTATATGGGTTATGTGAAGCCATTAACATCATACTTCTTAGCTACTCATCAAGATGGACATTCGAGCCAAAAAAGGTATCAAATTCATGTAAAACTCAATTTGGTTAATAAAATTCTAGTGCCATTAGTAACTGGGGGATTGTTAAAACATGTGAGTCAGAAATTATGTATTCATAATTATCTTTTACTTCACTGTAAATGTTTTTTTATATCACAAAATATCTGAAATGAAGGTTGCAATGAATGTAACCCATCATGATAAGAGACAAATTGTCTTCCCCTAAAGGTCAATTCAATTTAATGTTGATGAAAAAATACATTAAAAAATAATTTTTATTTCTATAAATAAATAAATATTTTTTTAAATTTAGTTATTCTTTTTATTTCATTTACAACTTTATCTATAAACAAAATTTTTTTTAAACACCTTATCTTAAAAGTATAATTAAAAATACAAAAGGTTTGTTCATAAACTTGTTCTCGATTTTAATAGAAAATAGCCAAAAAAAATATTTAAAAAATATATATATAGTATAAATAATTAAATAAACCTAAAATTCAACCAATAAGTAAAATTTTATTTTATATTCAATTTTTTCTATTTTTCATTTCTTTAATGGATTTTAACAATAAATTAATTTTTATATCCATTTAAAAAAATGAAATAGCAATATGATCTATTGCTATATCATTTTTTTAAATTTATATTAAAATTAAATTATCTAAATATTTATTGCTAAAATCCATTAAAAAATTGCACTCGTAATTTTTTTTTTCATCATAGGAAAAAAAAAAAAAAAAAAAAAAAATTCAAAAAATTCTTTCTTCAAAATTGTGATCCATAAAGAAACTGGGGTGAATAAAATTTTGAAGGGTGAATAAAAGCTTAGGGGGTTCACAAGTGGGAGAATTTACTTTAAAGAAATTTCCTGGAAATCTTATCAAATATTTACAATTAAGCTATCATTTTTAAAGTTATTTGACTTTCTTTTTTTTTTTTGTACCTCATAAGTATTTTCCCAAACTGCATCCACACCACTTTCTGAAATCTAGAGTCACCACTACTTAACATTGATTACTACTTATAACACCTGTGCATAAAATATATACAAATATTATAAATAGTAAATGAAGTTACATAAAAACTTGATCATCTTAACTAAAAGCCTTTATTTGGTGATTAGCTTCATTTAGAACATTTGACATGTGATTTTGTTTATAAAAAGAAAAGAAAAAAAAAGTAAATAATGCCTTCCAAGCATAGTTAATCAATTACATATGTAATTATCATATTATCAATGCTAGTGTATCAGTGGTGGGGTTTTAGTATATTTGGAATATCCAAATAAACATTGTAGGCTACATCAAGGTTTAGACTAGATTGTTTATTTACAGTATTGCATTGATTTTGGTTGTATTACACTAGTTTTGAAAGTATAAATAAGCATTTGAATGATTTCTATTTATGTCACTGGATGTTGAAGGACTATTTTTGTAGGCTAGCATAGCCAAAAGTTAGAGGTTGTTAATTATATTCAACATATATTAAAAACACCTTTTTGTATCTAAAAATTAGGGCTTGCTCATTGCATGAAGTTATTCATTACTACATGATATAGGTAAATGTTTACTGGTATCTTTTCTTCTTTGCTCAGCTCTATAAAGAAATTTTATGTAAGAATCCTCTCCATTCTTTCTTTTTCATATTGTTTTAGGATCAAATTAACTTATATAACCTGGGACATATGTGTGTGTGTGTGTGTGTGTATATATATACACACACACACACAAAAAAATATACTGGGTAGAAGGATGTTAAGTGACACTTACCTGCATTATGTTCATTATAAAGAATGATTAGGTTAAAGTTTAGTAGCAGTCTCAGGTAAAATAAGCAAATATTTATATCAACAAAATCACCTTTGATACTTGAATGGAAATCAATATTTAATTAAAAAACGTCATTTGGAATTATCATCATCTTTGTATAAAAATTGTTTGGACTAGCATAAATATTATAGATATCAGTCAGTCATCAATTCCTTGCAAACAAATTGGAAAATTTTAAAATGTATCAGAGGAAAAAAATCAATAAAAAAAACTAAAAAAAAACTCAACAAATTTCATAAAAGGCAAAGAAAAAGAAATAAACAAAAATATATCTTGTATATACTACTAATTAAAAATTCCTTTTCCCCCCATTAAGCCAGCACATTTGAAGCAGATTAGTCCAATCTTTAAAAAAAGAAAGAGGAAAATAGATTGGGATAAAACTCTTAAGAGCCAAGTTCCAATGACATAAGCACAATTTTAAAGTTGACATTTGAAAATAAAAACAAATGAAACATAATTTGTGTACATGCATTAAAAAAAAAAAAAAAATCAATATTTGTTCAAATCTAACAAATTGATTTTTTTTTTTCTGATTGGACCAATCTGATTCAGATGTACCAACAATTAAAATTTATTATCATTATTCAACCAAGAGGTTAGTAAAAAAGATCATACGTAGAAAAGCAAATCTTGTTTATTATAATATTTACAGAACTTAAAAGAATATCACAAATATTTAATAAAATTATTGAAGTAAATATTAAAGAAATTTATTGAAATTCTTTGGTAAATTCAAAAGTTTTTACAAATTGATTTAATATAATCCTTGTTAAGCAATTTTTTTCTCAAGAGAACATCAAGAATTAGGTAAAAATTTAATACTACCTGTCTTATAATAAATGTTACATTTAGTGTATTAAATATAAGTTTAAAAAAAAGAAGAAAAAGTGAACACTACGCCATCATCTTTAATAGACAGAAGGATGCCAACAACATTAAGTTTATATTCAAGTGTAGCAACTATCATGGGATAAGGATAGTAATTTGTAAGTTTAAATTTAAGATTTTTTTTTCTTCTGATACCTTTTAAGTAAACAAAGATTAGAAATTATTGAACAAATTTGTTTCTAATGCAATCACAAAAATTTAAATTCTGAATATAGTTTAGAGAGTTTATATAGAAATATATATTTGCAAATACATGTAATTAATTCGCCTAAAAATCTGCTAAGCTTGAACTTTTAAATAATTCTTGTTAAGAACATAATTATTGGATCTTTTCAAGCATAAAAATGACAAAGATCCCAAATTTTCATAAATTGTTTAGAATAAAAGCATGATCACAGAAGTATCAACAAAAGATTTTTTTTTAAAAAGGAAAGAAAAAAGTGAACATCCTGTGAAAAGAAAACATTTAAATAAAATTTATAGTAACAATGTGTAATAAGCAAAATATATAATATAAAATAACAAATTTTGAAAAAAAAAAAAAAATTTTTTTTTTTAAATCCACATTTTCTGCATGGTAAGAAATTACACATTTATATAAAAATTGGAACTCAAATAAGGAAAAGAAAAGCTAAGAAGGAGATATGGAGGTGGGGATCAAGGGGTAGATAGGAAAAGGTTTTGTTGGGGAAAGGACAGATGAAAAATAAGATACGAAAGAGAGGAGGTCAGAAGGAGAAGGAGAAACAAATAAATAAATAAATACAAAACTATAAGATATTGTGTCCAAAGCATAAAAATAGTAAAAAAAAAATTTGTTTATTTTAAATCTGTTCAAGATGCAAAGTAAAATAAAATGAGTAACAAAGTTTGTAATGAATTGAAAGAAATTTAAAATCAAATAATTAGTAGAAAATCATTTTGTGTATGCAATAAAATTCATAAACAAAAAATATTCTTTTATCAAGAAGCAGTTAGTTTAAGTTGCATAAAACACAAATTTACTGATTGTAAAATAAAAGAATAAAAATAAGAGAAAGTAATGTTTAGAATAATAAATAGAAAAAATAAATAAAAGCAACTCTTAAGTAGGTTAAATCAATTTGAATAACATTCAGGAATTTTATACATTTTTACCATCAGCTTGTGAACCATTAAAACAATCACTGAAAACCTGAAATTAGATTTTTTAAATTTAAAAAAAGGGATTTATCTCCCTTTGTTTCATAGTGACACTTATTCCTCTAAGTCCGAGGTGCTCACACTTTTTTGACTTGTGAGCTACTTTAAAAATTATCTACCTGTATTAAAAAAACACACACACATACATACATACATACACACACACACATATTATATATATATATTATATATATATATATATATATATATATAATAAAACATTGGTTTCCTAAATTAGAAATATAAAGTTTTTTAATATGCCTCCTTAGAATTTTAATTTTTTTTTTTTTTTTTTTTTTAAATTTCAGAGACATTTCGAATGTAAATGTTTTTTTCCTTCCTTTACTAGAAAAGGCACCAAATATGAAAGAGGGGTGTGAAAAGTTCTTCATCCAACCAAAACAAAACAAAAAAAAATTATATTGATTAGGGTTGTGAGAAACTGGAAGAATGATTTGCCAAGTGTGTTGAACTGCAGGATGAAAATGTGAAACAGTTACTTACTAAGCTTAGTTGTGACCAGTTCAGAAATATGGGGCACCCAGTAAGAATTGAAATCACCAATAATGGTCTGTTAGCAAAGATAGCTTACTATTAAACTACTTGAGATGTTTATGAATATATGGAATAGTATGCATGTTTCATGGCTTTAGATCATTCCCTTCTTGGTCAGGCCAAGAAATTTTCAGCATCCTTCTAATGACTACAATATTTGCATTTAAGAATATTATATTGTTAACACTTCTGGTGCAGAGAGTAAATAGAGTTACACAAATATATTTAATGCATGAGGGTGAAATACAACTTTAGTCTACATAATTTAAAAATTTTGGATCTTGTGCAATATACCCCCAAAAGTACCGCTTGTGTGATATACCCTCCCAAAAGTGATTCTTGTGTGATATACCCTGACCCTAAAATTTAAAAAAATACTTTATTACTTCTAAAATATTAGTAAAACAATCCTTTTTAGAAGTATCAGTAAATAAAAAAATCACTTATAAACACATTAGTGTGATATACCTATTGACTCCAATAGTGTAATGTAGTATTGTAAAAAAATTTTAAAAACTTTTTTATTTCATAATCAAAAGTGCAGTTTAGCCATTAAATTTGTTGCAAAATGCTCTGCACCAAAAAGGTTAAATAGTGAAATTAATAATGAGAAATTTGTATATTTTTAGCATCTTTGATGAACTGGAATTCTACTGCATAAAAATTAACAACTGGTTCAAAATAAGACAGACACAAATTACCCAACCTGAAGTAACAAGTGTGTTTAACAATAAGTCAAATTTTTAAAATTGATGCGATAAGGATTGTCCCCATGTCAATAAATTATTGATCTTAGACATGGAATTACCAGAAAGTGTATGCAGTAAAAAAAAAAAAATAAAAAAACTGATGTTGAATGCAGTGAGGTTAGAAAGAATAAGTATTTATTTGTAAGGGTTCTCAAATTATGATGGAGTTATACATATATCTAAGAGTATTCTTTAAAAAATTTGTTAAAAAGTTCCTCTATAAGATATGTAATGAAACAAACCTGATTTTTATAAATAAAGAAAACAAATATAAAATGGAAAATAAAATAATGAATATTATCGTGCGCATATCTATAAAAATATATATATATATATATATATATATATATAATGCACCATTATGATGACAATGAAAAACATCTCCCTACCCCATCAATGTTCTCAAAGTTTTGTTGTAGATTTTGATAATAGTTGAATAAAATCCTAAAAATCATATCCAGCAAAAGTTGGATTGAATTGGATTTTTGTTTTACAGCACATCAACCTTATAGGTCATTTCATGCCAAATCATCTGATTTTATGGAATTAAGAAATTTTGGAATTGTGGTAAATATTTTTGTTTGATTGGTTTTATAAACTGGTAGAAATATTTTTCAGTAACTTTATGTGCATTAATAAGTCAGAAGAAATAATCTCATCTATATATATGGTGGTTGACCCCCAGCCACTGCTTCCTAGTACCTATACGATAAAGTGTTGGGTGTTTGTACAATCTTTTTAGTAGAGTTTTGATGATTTGAAAGTATAGTATAATTTTGAGGGTATTTTTTTTTTGGTAAATTTTGGGGGCTATCTAAGAATCAGATTTTTTTTTCTCTAAACAGCATGGTGAGATTTTCAGCAAAAATTGGAGAATGTAATGTCTTCAAAAAGTTCAATTTTCTGATAGATGTGATAAGATTGTTGTTAATTGTTTTAAACTATCACATTCTAAGTCCCTAAAACATCATTCAAAGTTTAAAATCAGAAAACACACATGCAGGTAATAAAACATTTTGATTAACAGAATAGTTAATTTGTTTTACTATTTCCCTCTTTTCTAATCATCATAAACATTTAATTTATATGACAATACCAAAATCAATCACATTTTGTTTCAAGTTTCAAGAATAAAAAATGAAAATTTATATGGTATTTGTTGATTTAATTTTTTTTCTTTTTTAGACATACTTAAAGTCACATCCTGTATAATAATATAGATAGATTTAACTTGAAAATAGGAGGTAATTAAAAGTAGTAAAGTCGGATGAATGGTCTATTCTCGTATCACCCAGACAGCAAGTGAGTCTATCCCCTTTCCACTAGCACTAGATCATGGAAACTGTTTTTGCTTCTGAGGTGGAGCACCACATCTACTATCAGCTCCCCACTTTACTGCACAGATCTAAGCTGTGCTACTCATGTGGTAAGTTGGCAAGTGCTGGTATAAAACCTGGAAATGTGTGGTTCCTAGGCAGATGCACAACTGACTTAGCTAAAAAGTACTCTATATTTATAATAATTATCCCCCCTTAAGTTATAATGATTGGAGCGAGTGTAAACAGACCCTCTCAACACATTCAGTTTAGAATTGGAATAGGGAAGACAAATTCATTTCAACAACTCAGTTTTCATTCTTCAGTCATAGTTCTTAACCACATTGGCAGATATCTTATTTATTTATTTATGATAGGAGACTGATATTGGATTTACTATTTGAATTTACTTATTTGGAACTTTACCCTTTCTAGATTTAATACTAAACTAGAATATGATCTTTATTGACTCAGGATTTAATACCTATCAACTTGTATGTTAAGTGAAACTAAAAAAAAACAAAAAACTTTCACAAGTTTATTTTCAGTATTTTGTATTACCATTTAATGCCACATCTTCCAACAAGTTACGGAACCAGTGAAAAAATAATTTATTATACTGCTTAGATATATTTTCATATGTCCCATCTTTCAACAGCGATGTGGAGTTAGAATCCAAAACCTCCTTTATGAAGTTAGTATAGTTTTACTGACTGACTCCAGTGACTTCTGACTCCACAACACTTTCTTCTGTCATGGAATCATTTGGTAGGTGTTAAATGCCATATCAAACCTTGTGGGTTATTTAATGCCAAATAGTGTTGTTTTTTGTTTTTTTTTTAAATATATATAATTTGTTTAACTTCATGTATATTAATAAATTGGTAGAAATAATTTTTATGTTAGGTGTTTGGTTATTTTGTTTCGTGGCATATCCTTATGGGCTATTTAACATAAAATCTTTTTTTTTTGGTGTGTGTATATAGGATTTGTAAGCGAATAGTTTGTAGGTAAATATTTTTGTTTGGTTTGGTTTTATAAACTAGTAGAAATATTTTTCAGCAACTTCACATGCATTAATAAGTTTGAAGAAATAATTTCATGTCTATTAATAAGTAAGAAATAACCTCATCTATATTAACAAAGTGGTGATTGACCATCAGCCACTGCTTTCTAGCACCTATAAGATGAAGTGTTGGGTGTTTGTTTGCTATAAGAGTAATTTGAAGAATATGGTTGGGACTTAATCAAATAGGTGCTAGGGCTTGACACATCCAAATGATTAAACTGGGCTTCTCTAAGTACCTGTCTAGCCAAAGTAAGTGGAATGTTGTGGGTCATGTGAACACTTAATACTTGGCCACCAGGATCCCTTCCTCAAGCATTACAGATCACCACCCATGGCCAACAAGTAGTTCCTTGGACGGTGGGGTCTTACCTCTCTGCAGAAGTGTAGTTGGCATATTTTATATCCCCCAACCCACAGGACAGAACCAATGAACAAGTCAATCATTATACTGTCTAGATATATTTTACACATGTATTTGTAAATTTGTTAACTAATCCCATGTTAAAATGAATAATTTCACCTGACCCTTCTGTTTATCCCAAATTGAAACAATTCCATTTGTACAACAAAATGATTTATGTTATATTCTCAATTCTATTTTTACAACTAAATAAAAGTTTCTAATAATGGTTTACCGCCAATTGCCAATAACCAAAAATTAAGTGGGGTTGGAAGGAAATGGCTAAAAAGAAGTTGTATTAATTAAAATATTTCCAATCACTTACCAGACCAGGTGAATGATCATACTCTTCTGACGAACCAGATTCAGTATGAGCAGAATAAGAGGAATCAATATTATAACCCGGCTGCTCAGTTTCAGGGGGTGGGGATAAAAGCTTAGGCAGCTTTGAACGGGTCTTGTCTTTAACCCGAGCACTTGGGGACTTGGTTCGATGAGGCAGGTAACGGCTTTCACTCCTTTCAAGCTTCTTCTTGTGCAGGTCCCCACTGAGGAGGGCATTATCACTACCTTCCACATAGCGCCCAATTGGAGCAATCCAATTACTGCTACTACCCAAGCTACTGGTGCTAGTGCCAGTGCCACCACTACTGATACTGTTACCAGATTTTTGGCTTTTGGATGATGATGCATAATCTGTGACATATTCAGAAGATTGGAAGCTTTTTTGACTTAAGTTCTCCTTGCTTTCTTTACTATTTATTGAAGCAGAGTCAATTGTTTTGAAGTAGCTGGAACTGCTGCTGTGAGAGATTTCATGAATCATCAGTGCTTTCCCCACATTTCCTGGATTTACATCAGAGTGGTGGCGCCTGATGCCCTTCGGGGGTTCTTTCCAATTTAGCATTTCAACACAGATTTTTATTGCTTGCATCCAGTTCTTTCGAAGACCTGAAGTCATTGCTGTCAATACATATTCTCCATTTTGGTTCTGGCAAAAAAATTAAATATTCATTTTAATATATTATGCACACACCAAGGTGTATCAAAAATATTTCTAAAAAGGGATATAGGAACAAGTAAAACAATACTATTACTGCAAGAAGTAAAAATAGGCCTTTGAGTGATAGAGAATAGAGAAAGGGATGAGTTCATAGGTTTAATTTAGGCTTTTGAAAATGTATGGCTCTTCATAGCTCAGTTGGTATAGCAGCTAGTGTATTAATCCAAGCTTCTAAGGTAAAAATATACAAGTTCAAATGTTAGTTAGAGCTTATCCATAATTATTTCCACTGAATGCCATTTTCTAGTTATCATAGATTGATATACAATAAAAAGCAACTATAAATTAAAATGAAAGAAAAAAAAAACTAATAAAAATTAATGGTTTTTAAAAATTTTTCTCTAGAACCAACAAAAACAACCCCCCCACACACTTTTTAACTAAAACAGCTATTTATTAATTCACCTGAATAACTGTTTTGTTTGTTTAATGGCATGTCAACTTCTTATGGGTTATTTAATGTGGAAATTTGATTGAAGCGATTCAATTACTACCAGTATCCAGGTTGAGTAAGTAGTAATGTCAAAAATCAGAACATGAATTCTTTAAATAAAAAAGGAAATAACCATTTTAATCCTGAAAAGGATGACTAGGTAATTCCATGTCAAATCATCCAGGCCATGTGACCCACCCATTTCAATTTTTCTGAAATTTTGTCCAGGTGTGGAAAAGTAAAACAATCCCCAAAATTTGAGTTTCCAATTCCAAAAGTTGGCAGAATTATGTCGATTTTAAACTCAAAAAATTTGGTGGGGGGGTACAAAGAATGCAACCTTTTGTAATCTATTTTTGTGTGTAAAATGAGTTTTACTTTATCATAGTCCACACCTGGACAAAATTTCAGAAAAATTGAATAAGGTGGATGGCAATTTCACTTTTTTCTAGATGATTTGACCCAACCAGACACAAGAGGTCACAGCAGTTATTTCCTTTGATTATTCCCTCCTAATCATGAGAGATCTCATGACTATGCAATGGTTGTAGAAAATAATAATGGCTTCTTTTGAGATAAAGATAATTCTTGTTTTTGTGTACAATCATTATGCTTTTGTACCTAAGATCAGAGTGTAGTATCTGTGCCCTGATCCAATGTCCTTCAGAGCTGAAATCAGTTAAACTTTCTAAAAAACATACATAATGATGGGAAGAAATTGAAAAAATGTGAGAGAAGTGGAACTAGGGTTGGAAGAAGAATTATAGGAGATAAGAAAGCTTGAGAAAAACAAAATGAAAACCAGCCTAAAGGAAAATATGTATGTGGGGGGGTGGGGGTGGGGGGTGGAGAGATATCAAGGAAGAGATGCACTTGCCAAAAAGAAAACAAGGACATGCGGTATTTCTAACGTTGCTTCTGAACATACCCAAATGTATTTGACATTTAGCTGTAACAGATATCGGCCAGGAAGATGGTTTAAAACTGTTTAGACAAACTGGATGAGATATCTCTACTGGATGAAAATATGATGCTGTACATGGCTTTTAAAGATTTTTTAAATCCTACAGAAGAATGACTGGAACAAATATGAAAGATTTTTTTTTTTTTTTATTGTATTAATTTTTGTATAAAAAATGAAAAAGGATTGGAATTATCTTACCAGAAGGAGTACAGGCATTTTTTGTGTTAAGTGCAGCTAAAATATCTTTGGAAAAGGAAAAACTAACAATGGGATCACCATTGTCGCCAGTGTTGGTCAATGTATACATGGAATACTTTGAAGAAATGGCATTAGGATCTATACCACTAAAACCATCAATGTGGCTTAGATATGTGGATTATAACCATTCATCTAGAGTACAACACTGTCCCAGCTATTAAGAAGCAAATTGAAATGGTGAATTTTAATCAATAAAAATGAAGAAAAAACATTAGAAGATGAGAAGTGTGAAGTAGAAATATCTCTAGTATAGGCTGTTAGTGCCAAAAATGCACTTGTGAATCACTCAGGAAGTAATCCAAATGTTTCACCCTAAAATTTGACTGACCAATTACTTGCACTGGAATCAGCAACAGTTACTGAGATGGTTAGGGTAAATCTAAATGCTCTATATGTAGCAAGGAAAAGATTTATAGAAGCTGAAACAAGTGAAACAATTTGGAGAGCACAACAATCCAATATGAGGATATACAAATGAAGATTTTGTGAGTGGTGACAATGTCTCTTATAGAAGACAATACTACATAGTATAATCCAACCAAAGTATTAGGAAAGGAAGGTCAGTGTGTAATGATGGAGGAGTATTTTACAGGATACATCCATGTCACTTGATGAAAGTAAATAGCAAAAAGTGTGGGGAGGGGAATAGAAATTACAAGGAATAAAGAATATAAAAATTCATCTAATGAGACAAATGAAGTCTTGAATGAGGGAGATGAAGAAGCATCCAATAAAAACCTGATAGTAAAACATAACTGAAAGATAACACTGAAAAAAAAAATGAGTAGAGATAAAGTTGTGGAGTATAAAATGAAGTAATGAGTGGAAAAGAGAAAAGATTATGCGAACACAGCCAAAATCAACTGAAAAATATACCTGTTGGCTGAATATGTGAGAGAGAGAGAGAGCATATGGAGTAAATCATCAAAATTATCAAGAACATGTGATTTTGTTCACATCTGAATAAGACCAATAAGATGAGATTGATACAAAGAAAGAAATAGAAAAAAAAAGAAGAGAGAAAGGGAAGAAAAAAAAAAAGAAAAAATACAACATATATATTTACAATATCTATATAAATGCACAAACCCAATAACACTATGTAAGAAGTTTATTACAAAGTGTGTGATACTTACTCTTTTCATCTTATTAGAGAGAGATCAGAATAGTCATATTGTGTCTATTTTAAACACAAAATTTTAAGTCAAATATGGTGCATTGAGAATTTATTATACTCCTCCTGTTGGTACAATAGGAACAAGAAAGAGTGCCACTAAGATGTCTGTGAATGCAACTAACCAACTAAATATAAAAACACCTTGAAGGTTAAAGGTTTCAGGTTCAATTTTTAAGCTAGGTAGTTCACTAGCTTATGGGTATCCAAAGACAATTAATATGAAAACAAACTTCTTCATAGAGAAATTGTTTTAATTCCAACACCTGAAGTGTTAAATATAAAAGAATAAACAATACAGACTTCAATCCTAAAAATTTGAATGGAAAAAAAAAGAAGTTCTGTTAGAAAGAAGTTTAAAGTTTATAATTACAGAATATCTAAGGATATTTCAATTGATGTCAATTGAAATATCCTTAGATAACTGACACTGCCGTAAGCCATTTATTCATCTACACCTACCTTGACAGAAAAGCCATAGTTACGAATGACTTCAATTTCTTCAATGGAGTAACATGTTGACAAATCTATTTTTCCATCCAAAGCATTGCTCTCTTCTGCCTTGGCATCTTTGAAATATCGTAAGGAATTGGCATCAAGAACAAACCAATGTTTCTTCCAATCCTAAAGAGGAAAAGAAACAAAACAAAAAAATGTAACAATTGAACATCTTTATGAATTGACTTAAAAGAGATTTTAGTCCCAGTTACAAGCACCATAAGGGTAACCCAAATACAAATATTTTTAGACCTTATCTTTCCAATGCAGATATCATCAGGGAACAAGAAAACTTTTGGTAAATGGGCCAAACTTTTCTTGTTCCTCAATGATACTTGCATTTGAAAAATAAGGTCTAAAAATGTTTGGTTTTAGCTTACCCTTACCACACTTTTAGCAGGGACTATTAAATAAAAATGCTTACTTGATTGATTGCAATTTACAATGTAGAAATCTGTATAATTCATTTTTTGTTATTTTAATCATTTTTTTCTAATAGTTAAATCTTTAATCACAATTTACCTATAAAGAGTTTTTTTTTTTCAACTTAAAATGACTGCCGATATATATATATATATATATATATATATATATATATATATATATAAAAATGCAAAAAAAATACTGTGCCACATACAAAAATAAACCAAAGTTGTTTAAAATGGTTAAATAGGTACTACTGGCAGTAGTTATATAAATATTAGTAACCAAGTGATGACTGAAAATGAATTATCTAATGGTGATAATAATTTAAACTCACCAATACAAAAATATCTGATTTTAAGGGCATGTCCACCCATCTGGGGTTATTTTATGCCTAGAGGTTAATTGCTTACATTGTTTATATTTTTTGTGTAGTTTCTTATGTTATAAGTTTCTCATGGTTATACGATATCAAGTATTCTTATCTAATATGAATAATTTTTAAATAGATCTATTTGACCAATAGATGGGACACCAACAGGCACTACCACTCTAGATCAGAGTAGACTTGGGAGTAATGGCAATGAAAAGGTACTCTACACTCTCCAGAGATCCAGAATTGGAGCCTCACCACTAGATGCAGTTTAGTCTCATACCTAGGACATCACTTTTTTTGTAGGTCTTACCAAGTGCAGGATATACAGTCAGGATACTCTAAGCCCCACCAACAAAGCAACACAAAATATAGAAACGGTAAAAAATAAAATAGAAACATAATATTTTACCCTCTCTAAAAAGAGCTCTTTTTAAATTAAATTATAGATGAGGAAAGATCAAGATTATAAAAAAAAATAAAAAAGTAAAATTACTATGCTGTGTGGACAAGGCTGTTTGCATTTCCCACAGGGCTAATGTCCTTGGAAAAAGTATGCATCGAACTATTGCTGCCTCCCACCAGCTATGGTTAAATAGTAAGGCAAACTAGGCTTTTCAGCATTCTATAGAAGGAAAACTTTGAATTTAAACCTGTTAAAATCTGCTTAAAAATTTACCTTGTGTCTCATCCTGCTCACGGTGGAGGGGTTGGGTAAATACATACTACACTGTGTTGACATAATTGGCACTGAAAATTCTCAGTTGCTTCAGGTTTAGGCCTTTTTGTTGTATAAACTGAATCCTACCACTTCAACAGGTCTAAATGGCCTATGATCTACAGCAACATTATTGTTTTAGACATTGTTCAAATATGAAAAAAAAAATCACAAGTTTTAATTATTTACAAATAATTGAACAGTAATGACCAATTGTTGAAAGCATTGCCCTTTCCAAATTAATACATTTGATATTTTAAATTATTATTTCCACAAATTGTAAGGAAATATCAAATCTTCACTTATTGAGTTAGAATTTGTTATCTGACTTACAATACCAACACTAAGCCAAATTCATTCTCACAAAATTGTACATGTTGTCCAGTTGATTGATTGATTGATTTTAACAGCATGTCAACCCATTTAGGGTTATATTATACCTAGAGGTTAGGGAATCACATTCACTGTGCATTTGTGTGTTTGGGTTTTTTTTGTACATAGTTCATTCAAATATGAGTAATTTTTAAATAGATTTGTTTTACCCACAGATTGGACCCTAATGGATACTATCACTTGTGTCAGAGTGGACCTGGGAGTAATACCAAAGCACACGGTGTCAAGTCAATTGCTCTTCAGTCAGTTGCTTTTAGGACCCAGCGAGATGATATTTCAGCTTCACATGAAATATTTGATAGCCCAATGTTTACTGCATACATTGAAAGTTTGGTTCAAGATTAGAGATGGCACACATTTTATGATATAGCTGTGGAACTTGATCCTCCAAAGTCAATGAAAGTTCAAGAAATTGGTATATCAGAAAATACCATTTCATTAGGTGCCAAAGAAATTGACTGAAAAACAATTGACTCAACATCATATTCTTTAAGTTTATATACTCATACAACTATTTGACAAGTGTATCAATTTTGATAAAAGCTATATGAAAAGTAGCATAGTAGTGCTGGTAACATATGCCCAATATTTTTTTTTGTATTATGATAAACATGTTTGTACCTTACTTTTCAGACATACCTTGTAATTTGTTTTAAATTATATTTAGTTCCCGGATATTAAATATTTCAATTTTTTAACAACACAAGTAAACTGGAAGAATTATAATTTCATTGTTTTAATACTGAACCAGCTGAGTAGACAGATGCCATTCTTCTATGATATTAACAAAGTGTCAAAAAGTAGAAAACATCTTAAAGGGATTTTACAATCAAGTATATAAATTTTAAATAAAAAATTAAACAGTGGAAAGATGTTGATTTTGGGGACTCTTATGGTGCTTGCTGTAGGAAGTGAACTTGGCTACCAGAGTTCAAATCTTGAACAAAGCTGCTTGCATTTCACAATGCACTAATACCTTTGGGAAAAGTATGAATCCAACTATTCTCCCACTAGCTATGGGTAAATAGTGGGGCAAACTAGGCTCTTTAACCTTGGTATGGCAACCAATCTAGGAGATGGAAAACTTTGAATTCAAGCCAGTTGTAGACTTGGAGAGGGATAGGCCCCGGCAGGCTATTCTTGTCAAAGACACGCTACATGGGTAGCATCCCTATGACCAAATCAGGTTAGGGGACAATGATGATAATATATAAAAAGTCATGGGTGAGTGAATCAACTGGAAATGGCCACTTCCAGATTATAAAGCAAAATACTGGAGAAAAGAAAACTAGAATAAATGAAAGGTTAACATGACAAAATATGTCATCTCTTCCCTAAATATACAAGGTATATTTAAAAAGTATTATAGATTGAAGGTGGATTTAACAAGACAGAATTGAATAATGAATGAAATGTTTATTTGATTCAAAATAGTTCACTTGGCATTCAGTCCTCTACATTATTGATTCTCAACCCTTAGGTCCACAAGTGGGGTGGAGTTGGACCAAAGAAAATAGTTTTAATTTTTTTAGATGCAGAATCTGTGTAGTTTTTTTTCCAAACATTTTGTTAGAGTCTAACTGTTGCAGCCATTCAGTAGCTTTGACATAACTACAGCTTGAAAGAAGAATTTATATTTACTACAGATTCTGGTTACTTGAGATATAATGAAGAAAGAAAAAGACAAAAATGGCTGTTCTAGTAACATAAAACCATATAATCTAAATTTCAGTTTTAATATAAAGTATGGAGCATAAAATAAAAAATACAAATGAATTTCCTCCTCCCTATTTAATTAAAGAAAAAAATTTGTATAGAACTAAGTTCTATACAAAAACAATATCTTAAAATATTGTTGGTCAAAAATAGACAAGGTGTCTTGTTGAGATATCTGCCCCACCATAAAAAAAAAAAAAAAAACGAATAAGAAAAACATTTACACAACAAATATTTCCTTCATTCTTTCTCCCCACACTTTTTTCTGATCATTATAAAATTACTATAAACAAATTTAGTTAATCTTTGAACAAATAAAATTCAAAGCATTTCATGTTGGATGTCTTTGTATAATCTATAAACAACTTCCTGTCTGAAATAAATAACCATTAATGTTGCATTTTTGGAAAAATAAATCTTATTACTATAAAAATCCTAACCCATGAGGGCTATTTAATATGCCATTTCCAAGGAAAGAACATCTTACCAATATTGGATTTGCATATTTGGAACTTTGCACTTTCTGGATTTAATCCTGAACTTGATTGTGTAATCTTTAGTAACTCTGGACTAGATACCAACCATTTCACAAATGGTTGGTATCTAGTCCAGAGTTAACTGGAACTAAACCCCTTACACAAGTTTATTCTCTGTATTACTGTTTAATATGCCCCCCCCCCCAAAAAAAAAAAATCCCTTAGAAATTAATTTTCTAGAAAATTAGGACGGGTATCTAAAAAATAGCTATTGAACTGCTTTATGAATTTTTTTTTCCCTAAATAATATATATATATATATATAATATATATATATATATATATATATATATATATATATATATATAATTCCTGAAAGCAGCACCCTACAAAGCAGCAGATGTATGGTGACTTAGCTCCTATCTCACAAGCCATCCCAGTAAAATGAGCAAGATATGTTGGGGAAGCAAGGACAAACTCATAAGAGAGAGAGAGAGAGAGAGAGAGAGAGTCAAGGGAAGTTATGCTATCAGCACACTTGATGATGAGGATGATTATGATACATATATACTCTCTTTTTTTTTTCCTTATATATTTACTTTTTAAGCATTAAATTCCATACATTTTGAAGAAATTTTTATTTGTGTATTTTACATCTATTAGTTTTTTAAATAATCGTTTTCCATAGGAACAGATACTACACTGATCCTAGGCAGAAATGTTGATCTCAACATAAATAATGCCATCACAAACACATGGGAAGAGATATCTCAATTTATGTCATTAAAAGAATTTGGGGCATAATTTTAAAAGATCAATTTTTGCATTTTTCTCTAAAAATTTTTAATTTTGTACAAAAAAAAAAAAACCAAATTGAAAGAATCATATTAGGCTCAATAATCTTAATTTGCCTCGCATAGAAATGAATATCATATAGGAGTTTCTAATTAAGAAAGAAAAGACAATAAGCTTTAGGCTAAAAAATTCCATCACTTAATTATAACACATATACTCTGGCTTAATTGAAGAGTCAGCCAATGTGACATCAGATTTAAGGCTCCAAGGTAACACCACTGAAATATCCTACAGGACAATAACCTAGTAGATATAATCATTTGTTAAGGTTATGAGTTCAATCCCTGGGTCAGGCAATCAATGAAAGTTATATACATTGGTTCAGTGATATGTGGTTGTTTTGTTTTATGGTGTATCAACCCTTTTGGATCATTTTATGACGAATCAAGTAATTTTGATAAATAAAAGACTCGGGTTGCTAACAGTACCTGTCATTGCTTAAGTGGTTATTCAATTAAGTATTGAACAGGCTCATCACTTCCAGTGGAAGGGAATCAATATCTCAAGGATAAACTGACAAGAAAGAATTAACAAGATATCCTAACATATCACTCAATAAGTCCTGGGCCTAACTAATAAAACAACTTTTAGGCAAAATTCAACTTCATCAACATAGTCTCCTTCAAGGGTGATACACTGATGCCAACACTTCTCTAACAATTCGATGCCTTTTTTGTAGAACGATTTATCTTTTTCCTCAAAATACACCTCAGTTTCCGATATCAGTTCTTCATTGCCAAATTCTTTCTCTGGAACATTCTTTGTTTTGCAAACAGCCAGTTGTTGCTGGAGACAGATCTGGAGAATAGGGTGGGTGTGGAAGAAATTTCGAAGTGCAATTCATGTAGTTTTGCCATTGTTGCGATTGACTTGTGACACAGTGCATTGTCTTGGTGAAAGATCACTTTTCTTCTTCATTTGTGGCAGTTTTTTGGTGATTTCTTCCTTTAAATGCACCAATAATGCTATATAATATTCACAATTGATGGTTCTTCCTTTCTCAAGGTAATTGATGCACAAAATACCTTGCAGATCCCAAAATACACAGGCAATAACCTTGCCTGCTGATGTTTGCGCCTTTGGTTGCTTTGAACGCTTTCACTTACTGCTGTCCACTCAACTGACTGCCAATTTGACTCCAGAGTGAAGTGGTGGATCCATGTTTCATCCATTGTCACGTATTTATGCAAAAACTCCTTTTTGTTTTCTTTAAACAGTTGCAAACAACACTCTGAATCGACGTGTTGTTGTTTTTGATTGATTGTGAGTAAATGTGGCACCCACTTGAACACAGCTTTCTTATTGACAAATGTTCAAGCAAAATGGTGAATACACTGCTTTCAACTCCTCTGCTATCTCACGCAACTTCAGTTTATGATTGGCCAAAAGGAGTTTGTGGAGTTTTTTGGTGTTTTCTGGGACAACTGCCGAATTTGGGCGACCTAAGCATTCAGCATCATTTGTGCCTGTACGACCATTTTTAAAGTCAGCATACCACCACTTAACCGTTGTTTCCAATGGAGTAGAGTCCGAATAACACTTATCAAGCCATTGCTTTGCTTGAACAGTATTTTTCCTATCAGAAAGCAATTAACTCACAAAATTCAGATTTTTCCATTGTTTTGAAAATTTGCAACAATAGCTTCACTTAAATAACTGTAATTTGTAAACTAATAATCCAATTGGGCTCAAATTTTTACACGTGCCATTTCAAGGTTAGTACTTTATAAAAATCATATGGATTTTTTTTTATTAGTGGCACCATCTATATGTCAGGCCCAGGACTTATTGAGTGATGTCTTAAGCATTCCTAAGAATTAAAACAATCTATCCACAATGGGTTCAGTTACTTATAAGTCCCTTCACCTATTGTTTCAACTCACTTTTGTGAAGATAACCTTATTTTCTCTTTTATCCCAAAAATGAGGAAATGGGAACATTATTATTGATATCAAGGGACTAGATTGATAGGAAAATATTTGCAGTGAAGAGTTTTATATATATATATATATATATATATATATATATACACACACACACACACACACAGAGGGTATAATCGATAAATTGTTCCCATTTCAAATTATTCATTTTGTGCATGAGCTTCATTTGTTTCAGATTATGTCTACTATGCAGCAAACTACAGTCAGTTGAACAATGTCTGTGAGTAAAGCAGAACCATGACACAATTCACTCCTCTGGAAATTTGGAAATGGCCTGCTGTACTGCTTTGCATTCACACTGAAAGCTCTAATATGAAGATATCATGGTGTTTGGGTGTCAATCTGAGAACAGTGGAGAAGATACAAAAAGAATGGTGATTATGAAGATACTCCTGAATTTGTTGCTGAGATGCAGACCCTTATTGACAATGACCAAGTCAAGTCAAGTCAATCAAATCCAGAGATATGGGAGTCTTTGAGTTTCTTATCAGGCAGATAGTGAATACTTCATGCACTATTTCTCATACAAAATGAGAAATGGTCAATTTTTATCACAGGCCATGAAAGACAAGAGGAAAAACCGCACTGCAAAGCTTTATAACAAACTCAAGCAACCCTTCCAACCGAAAATGCTTTTGTTTTTTTTCTCAGATGAGAAAAATTTCTGTCAGGATCAGACGGTGAACTCACAGAACAACCATTGGCTTGCTCTATTCCCGATAGTGATGAAAAGTCCACATTATGGTGTTTGGAGTGGTCACTAATGATGGTTGCCTCTGTTGGGATTACATCTCTCAACTAGTAGAGAACACAAATGTTAATTACCTTGCATGACTGCAAAGTCAACATCCTATTTTCACTCTTCTGACCTTAAGAAAAGTAACAATGCACCAGTAATTTTGTGTCACATGAACATGATAACATGTAAGCCTTTACATTTTTATTTTCTACCAGCTTCATATAAAGAACTCAACACTTTCTCTACTAAAGACTCCTATTCATATTAGGGCATTTCACTCATACAATTCTGCATAAGCTCTTTGTATTTCTTATCATGCTTGCATTCTATTCTGTTAAGTTTTCTCAGGAAACAAAATATTCTCATTATCACTCTGTTGTGAATTGTCCCCACATTTATTCTGAACCAGGAAATCATATTCAACCAACGATTGTTCTACATTTCCATTCATCTTCCCACATTGCCTACATCAAGTGTCTGGTAGTGCTGCCTTGGATCAAGAGTGTAGCTGATGAAAGATCCTATGTCTGGCAACAGGACTCAGTATTATGTCACACAAGCAGAAGAACCCAGTCTTGGCCATGAGAGAAAATATCTGTGACCATATCAACCCTAACACATGGCTGCCTAACTCCCTAGATTGCAATCTCCTTGATTATTATGTGTGGAGTGCAGTTGAGCGAGAAGCCAATATATCTGTGCAACATCAAAGATGAACTGAAAGCAAAGATTATGGCAGGATCAATGAAGGAAAAAAATATTTCTGATTATTAGAAACTTGAACAGGCTATTTTTATGGATTAAGTTATATGAATGTGCATGATTGAGAGATTTGTATAAAATATTGGTATTACTTATATCTCTGGCTATTTAAGTTATTCAAGTTATGTTGAAAGCACTAGTTCCTGTCAGATCACTGAGGTTAAGCAGTGATGTAGTTGTTCAGTACTCAGGTGGGTGATTACTTAGGAACAGCAGCTACTATAAACAATCTGAGACAAAATAATTCAAACATAAAGTGCCCCTACCACCAACCAATCCCAGAAATAAACAATAAGTTTTAAGAATTGTATCACAAAATGCAAAAGAAATGATGTTGGCAATTTGGATGTAACTTTTTACTGGATTAATTCTTCATTTTTATTATTAGTCAATTTCTTATTGAGTTGAATTTATAAATTAGGTTTATTGCATCGGTATATATAAGAGGGGAAAAACTATATGGGAGTGGGGGAAGATAAATACTTTGACAGAAATTAAAATAAAAGAAAGTAAACCTCTCACCAGGCCAGTTTTAATTTTTTCTTTTTTTTAACATGAGGATTCAAGCACAAACCAAACCTCATACTGAGCTAGTGCAAAGAAAAAAAAAAGTTGTCCAGTCAGCATTCCGCTTCAATAAACCCTGCCCTCACCTCTAGTCTTTGTAATCAAATACCTTTTCTGAACAACTTCAGGTGTCCATCCCACCTGACAACATTCAGGGAAGTTTGGGAATAAACTCTTTATTCTATCTTCCATGGTCAAGGGTGGGGGTAGCATGTCACCTTATTCACAATTCATTGTCCCTATTTGATGCCCCAAGGGAATTCAAATAACACTTTTCTACTAATCTTTTTGTACTCAATTTATATTAACACCTGAAACATTTTAATAGAATAGGAAATCATTTAAATTTGAAATAATTCTAGCAAATGAAGAGTCCTGGGATTGAACCCATAACTGGAAAGGAGATAGACCCATGTCCTTCTGGCAGCACAAGTGGTCAAGAGTTTAAACTTTGATAAAAATTTCACATGTCTATTTTCAAGGCAAGCAGACCTTTTTGCACTTGGAAGACTGGTATAAACTCCCCCCCCCCCATTTGGTTGTGCAGCATCCCACTTTGAGGCACCTCCACCCAGTTTTATTGTAGGACACTCACACATGTGGGGAAGGGAAAAAAATATCAAATCATCCTTACAATAATCAACATGTTAGTTAGTGTTTAAATTTTCTAGCCATCAAATTTTATGAAATTAACAAAGCATAATAGTTTAAAACATACCATCTATAATATAGCATGAACAACATCTTTAAGAAATGAGCACAAAATACACACACACACCAAGTGACCTATGCATACATGGCCTATTATATGAAAACAATCAAAGCTTAAAATTATCTGGATATTGTGAGTTCAATTTCTAGGCCAGGCAGCGCAGGAATATACATTAATTTGGTAGAGAAGTAGAGTGAAATCATAAGAATTGTCTTGGAATTTTAAAATATCTGAAGAAAGATACCAGACTTGACATAGAAATGAGAATATACACCAAAAGATCAAATAAAGGTTTTCATTCAACATTAGGAAAAAAATCTGGAGACCAGAAAGGACAAAGAAACTGGTCCCCAGGAATCAATGCAGAAAATGTGTGTGGAATGTATTCACTAGAAAACTAGTTGCATGGCTTTGATGCAACTTTGTAACCAGAGGTGTCATTTACATAAATGGATAAAATCTCATGAATGAATGAAACTATAAAAGGTGCCTGTGCACTAGATAGGTTAATTGGTTGATTTTAATGGCATGACAACCAGTTAAGAGATATTTTATGCAGAGACGTTAGGGAAATGCATTCACTGTAGATTCATATGAACATTTTTGTGTAGATGTTTCTTAAAGAGGTTTTTATTTTTGTACACAGTCCTATCAAATATAAATGATTTTTAAACAGATCTATTTGACATATAATGGCATCAAAACCATTTCCTGGCCAAGTATTGGATCTAGTCTCTCTAATGTTCAGAAAAATACATCAGAATCACTACAAGTAAATCAAGAGAAAGAATAGATACCATATATACTTGAATAATGAATGACCGTAAGGAACAATCCCTAATTTTTAGCAACAAAAAAATGTCTTTATCATATATTGCATGTAATGAACAAACCCTAACTTTTGGCTATGCTAGCCTATAAAAATATTTTTTCAATATCCAATGACTTAAAGAAAGAACATTCAAACACTTATTTATACTTCCAAAACTATTGTAATACAAAGAAAATCAATGAAATACCATAAATAATGTGGTCTAGCCCTTGATGTAGCCTATCATGTATGCTTGGATATTCCAAACAAACATACTAAAACCTCATCACTGATACATAATAGGATTGACAATATAATAATTAATGTTAAGTAAAAACTTTATTATCTTACTTAATAGCCTGTTTAGGCTGTGTGAAAACATTTTGGATTGAAGTTATGACAAAGTTAGGCCAAAAAACAAGGTAAGTTTTGATGTGTTCAAAGACATATTTTGTATAATGAACTGCTTGTTTTTGAGGTGAAAAATTGGTCTTAAAAAGTAATTCATTATATGATTATATTCAGGTCAAGAGGGGAAAATATTTTAAATTTAAGAAATAACAAAAAATCTATATCCAAAACAATTTTGAAAGTAATAAAAATTCTCTCATGATAACATAGGATTCTAGAGATTTCTTTTTTGTTTTGTAAATAATAACTAGGTAGACTACACTACCTTATCTCAATTTTGTTCTTTTACTTTTTCCTCACTCTCTATAACTTTCTATACATCAGCCTTCTCTGCATCACTGTATTCTTTCCTTTTCAGTTTCCTTCCTTATTTTGCTTTCTTTCCTTCTTCCTTTTTCTATTTACTCAATTTCTAAGGATTTCAGTCAATGCTCATGCATTATCATCTTACTGTTATGACTGATGTCATTATCTCAAACAAAAACAAAACAGTTCTTGGTCCTGTTTGATTTCTCTTCCATTAAAACAAGTGAATTCACTTCTGATTTATATGTCTCACCTGTGACCAAGTGACTTATACACAAATTAATACAAAATTAACTTCAGTACAAAGTTAGACAAAGTGTACAGATACACGACACGAGGTAGGAGAGAAATATTTTGATTCTCAGCATAAGAGCTGATCCATATGTAAATACAAGGATCGTATGTTGAAAAGTTCATAGGAACATCAACATACTCTCATGGAAATGTGACCAAAATGTTTATTTTTCAATATTTTCCTCCTTGTAGTTCACCACTTCTTCCATGTCAGCCTATAAACTTTCCAGTTCACCCTTGTAATGCAAAAATCTTTTTACAGGTATTATGCTAAAAACATTTTTTTTTTAAATGAATAAATAATGGATGCTAACAAGAAGTTTATTTCTAGGGAGAAGATGAAGGTTGCAGGAAGAAATATTGGGTGGGGGGGGGGTACCATTTGGATATCATGCTTATTCATTTTGCAATAAATGCTAGATATGGGTGTGACAACTTCTGAGGGAAGGGAATAACTGACTAACCTGTGATCTTGTGACTTGTCTATATGAATTGAGCCTGCTGGCAACGGATCCAGTAGCTGCAGTTGCATCCAGTACCGAGGGTGTGCTAGGACTGGTAGGAAAAAAAACAACAACAAACAAACTACGTGTGTCTGCAGCCAAAGGCTTGAAACATTAGAAAGTTAAATAGAAAAAACTTCTGAATGCTTCAAGACATTTAAAGACACACCAGACATTTTTGGAAGCAAGAAGGAGAGGGAATGGAGAATGAATGTGTGTGTGTGTGTGTGTGTGTGTGTGTGTATTGTGATAGAAAAAAGGATGACTTGGGGAGAATAAGGTAAGTGTTTCGTTAGAATAAGATGTGTGTATGTATGTGTGTGTATATATATATATATATATATATATATATAAAGTAAATGAGAATACAGAGTAGGGACCTTTAGAAATTCAGATAAATGTTTAAAAATTACCATATTCAAAAACAAGCATTCAACATGTTTACTGTATCCACTAGTTCAGGTTAAAAGGTAAGCTAAATATTACATTTAACTTGTTTGAAGTATATTTTATGAAATCCATGTCAAATCATCCAGAAAAAGTGAAATTGTCACCCACCCCTTCAATTTTTGCCCAAGGAATCCAAACATGCTATCAAAGAAGTCTTAAAGTCAACCAATTTTAAGTTTTTGATGATTTTTTATTTTTCCTAGCAAGATCAATATCCCGATGTAGCATGCATCTATGACAAATATCTTTCTATTATCTTTTCACATATATTGAACATTATTTGTACCAAAAAGATAGTTTTCGTTTTTGCTCAGAACTAAAACTACAACATGATGCAAAAATTTGTTAAAATTTTGCACTTCAATTTTCTGAAATTTTGTCCAGGTGTAGACTGTTAAAGTTAGACAATACCCAAAATTTGAGCTTCAATTCCAAAAATTAATGGAGTTATGTCGATTTTTTTGCAGGTGAGGGGGGGGGGGGTCACAAAAAATAAAATCCAAGGAATCCAAAAATGCTATCAAAAATGTCTTAAAGTTAACCAATTTTAAGTTAATGATTTCTGATTTACACAAATTTAACTGATGTTATAGCTTTGGTTCTTAGCAAATTTGGAGAGCTAAAAATCAACATAATACCACCAATTTTTGGAATTGTAAGCTTAAATTTTGGGGATTGTCTAACTTTAACAGTCCACACCAGGACAAAATTTCAGAAAATTGAAGAGGGTGGGTGACATGGTCTGAATGATTTGACATGGAATTACACTAAAGCCAACACTTTTAGACTGTATTTTTCCAATGCAGGTATCATTAGGGAGCGTGCAAAGTTTTTAGTAAATGCATCGGCTTTGGCCTGTTTCCCAAAAACTTTTCTTGTTCCCCAATGATACCCGCATCTGAAAATATGGTCTAAAAAAAGTTTGGCTTCAGGTTACCCTTACAGCAGTTTTAACCTGGAGGAGGAGCAACAAAGTATAAACTATATATTTTTTTCTTTTTTTTTTTGTTAATTCCATTTTTTTACCCTCAATATTGAGCATTTTTTCTCTAAATGATCTGAAAAGATTTGTTGAAATAATTACATTTAACTTGTTTGAAGTATATTTCATGAAATCAGAATGTTCAGCTGTTATTCTATATTATTTGCAATTTGTTTGTTTACTATGAATTTAAAAAACAAAAAAAAAATGGATGAATCTCCTGTTGTAATTGTATAATTTTTGTCAAGAGTTATATTTATTGCAGTGGACAAAGTTATTATCAAATCAAAATAAAACAAAATTTCATCATCTAAACTGAGTCATAGATGTTTCTATTGTATCAAAATAAATCTTTGTTTTTGGTAATTGGTTTGATGTGTGGTCTATGTGTACACATCTTTTTTTTCCATTTTTTCATTTACACACAGCATACACTGGTATATATACTTAGTCTTTAAAATCATTCAACTTTGGATAGAGTGGAAGTAATGGCTTCTGAAATTTGGACATATACCTATTATTATCTCTCTCACATTTAATTATTACTATTGAAAAATAAAAGGGTTACATTTTTGTAAATCAAAATGAGTACAAAATCGCAATTGCATCTTTTATGCAAATTTTGTTAATGTTATCATTTTGCAATTCCTTAGTTAATCAACTCAATAAATAAGGAGAAAAATCTAAAAATAACCTTTTGCAGTATTGAGGTTTTGTTTATCGTATACTTTTTTCTTGGTTAATTGTATATTAGTAAAGATGAATAAAAAACATGTCAAAAAATGGTGCAACTTTTTTAAAAATATTTTAAAAAGGTTAATAAAAAAATAGAAATTATCTTTTTACAGTTTTCTTTACATTTAATATAAAGAATAATCCCAGGTTTAAAAAAAAAAAAAAAAAACGATTTCTGTTACATGTAACATACATTTTTTTATTTGTTTGTTTAAATAATTCTCTGCTTGTTGTTAACATATTCAAAACTGTCATGTCATTTTAACTTCGGCCACACCTATTTTCTATGGTGTAATTTGTGTTTAAAATAATTGGGCTTAGATTAATTATTTACAATAAAATTCTATCAGAAATATAAAATCTTTATATTGTAACAGTATTGCCATGTGTTGCTTTAAATGGCATTACACTATGTTATCGCTATTGCTCAAGGTTGTATTGTATGACTCTCATAAAAAAAAAAATTTTACTTCAAAAATTATTTTCAATATTTTTCTTTTATAGAGAATCTCATTATTTCTAGCTATATATTTTTTTAATGCAATCTTTTTCTTTGATTAAACAAATACACCTTTGTCAGCCAGTAAAATGGGAGAATTTATTTTTACATGTATTGATTTTAAAACATCTTTAAAATAAAAGATAAAATGGTAGAAAAGTAAAAACTTTTAATATCACAATTTATTAAAAAATAAGCTAACAAAATTTAAACAAAATCAACAAAGAATAAATAATTTTTCTTATTTACTCGACTTAAAGTTTCAAAATATCCGATTGATTTTAGATAATAATCAATTTTTTTCCTCTTTTCAAAAATGTGAAATTCATTTTCAGCAACTGAAAAAATTATGAAGAAACTTATTGTTCACTATTGGTGAGGGGAGGAGGGGGTCAGTACCCAAAAAAAGCTAATGAAAAAATACTTAGCCTTTTTAATTTAGAGTAAAACATTTATTCAAAATAAAAGCTCTTCTTTTATTATTTCATATACCAAAAATTCTATTAAAATCAGATTATTAGTTCATTATTGTTGATTTTTAACAAATCTTTTGTGTTCCCCCTTATATGTTAACACCATATGATATAAGAACCTTCACATGTTCACCATCCCTGGAATCTCCCACAAGTGATTTAAAAAAAATATTAATATTTCTATGGGAGTATCTTTATTAGAAAAGCAGAACTAATATTATGGAGACTACCTGGGATGATTCCAATATTGTATTGACAGGAGTGAACAGATGGATAGTTTGAAATTCATAGAAAAATGTTTTTTTGTTTTTTTAACACCAAGGATATTTTTTTTTTTCTTTTCTGGTATAATTGATTTTTTAAAAAATAAATGAAAATTATTAATTTCTAAAAAATCATTTTTTTTTTTTTTTTGCAATAAGGTATCTTGTAAATACATAAATGTTGAAAGAGACTTTTGTTGTTTAATGCGGTGGTAGAGGTAATAAATTTAGCCAAGACAGCAACAGTAGAAGATTTTAACTGCAAACTATTTCATTCTAGTAATGAAAGGCCATTCATATGTGAGGCTAAAATAAGCAACAATGAGATAATGATGTAGACAGAAACAGTTAATAAGATATCAAAATTAAATGCAGCATTTCAAAACTTTTTTTTTTTCAAGCAAAATTAAAAAGGAAATTTTACAGAATAATATTGAGATTTTAGTTCATAAATGTTCAAGAGTAGCAAAGAAATTTATTGTAAAAAAGAAGAGGATGAGATAGTTAAATTTTAATGAAGGTTTTTAATTATATAGTGATGTAATAAAATTAATTAATTTTATAGAGGGGAAAATAAAAATGAAAATAAAAATAAGAAACATGAACGCATGCAAATTCTTCAAGAAATTAAACAAAAACAAAGAATGAAAATAGAACCATCACAAACAATACGTTTTTCTAAATATAAACTTTTAAAAAAAATTGGTCAAATATTCAAAATGTCCATTCCATACCCAAGAAGAGATTAATAATGCATTGGTGCATAACTTAAATATAGAAGTTGTGTCTAGTAAGAAATTTATCAAACACACAAAACTAGCTCACACCACAGATTAGATCAATAGTCTCCAGCATAGAGGATCATTATACAAATTTATGGCTCTTTTTGAAATACTTAAACCAATACTTTCTACTTCCCTGGACACTCAGCAGCTCAGAAGAAGTCATCCCAAAGACTGCACCAATACAAACGAATAAACTAGAAAACTACGGTACGCATTTAGCTTGGATGTCACCTCCTTTTACATGTCAGTGCCGGCCCAACCAGTGGTCAACCTGATGACAATGTATAATCTCATCAGTCTATTTACAACAACCTCACCCCACAGGCATACACAAACTACTACTAACCATTTGTCAATAGACATCATCTACTTTACATTCCATGAGCAAACATACAAGCAAATCAAGGGCTGCAATGGGATCCAGCCTGTTGGGTTCACTGGCTAACATGAACAGGCTTGAGCACCAAGCACTAACACATGCCTTCTTCCACCAATATATTAATGATATATTCATCCTTACATCTTCCCGTGAAGAAGCCAAAAAATAAAAAAAAATAAACATACATTTCAGCATCCGAGCACCTTAACAGCACAGTAACATTGTTTACTGCTGGATTTCCAACTTAAAATACTAGATAAAGGTGACATCCACACTGAATTCTACAAAAATGGCCAGCAGAAGATTTATTTGTCCACCACAAATCAACCCTCCCCTTTTAGTGCAAAGACCGGATACAATAAGATGAAACTTACCTCGCACCCAATGCAGCAGGATCAAGATCAAACACACCAACAACTTCATGACTGTACTGAAAGCCAACAGTTACCCGGCTTAAGTCACAAAACGCCTAGAAGACGACAGAAGGTCAAAAACACCACTGAACATCTAATACCGCTTCCTGAGGTTACCACCTTTCAATGAGAGACAACGCCGCAATATGCAGAGTGATCCGGAAGGAAGGGCCTGGACATACAACTGCCATTAAGACCTCACTCCGGAAACAAATATCCAAGAACCCCATAGGGACACCACTAGTTGCACGCTAGCAAACTGGGACGTATCTGGCGACACAGGTATGTGCCATGAAGTGAATGTGATACACCACACACAATGCAAAAAACTGGCAGTAAGGTTCATCTTTATGTATCCGGTCTTTGCCTAAAGGGGAGGGCTGATTTGTGGTGGACAATAAATCTCTGCTGGCCAACTTTTTGTTTCAGGTGTGGATGTCACTTTATCTAGTATTTTAAGTTGGGAAATCCAGCAGTAACAATGTTACTGTGCTTTAAGTGCTCGATGCTTGAAATGTATGTTTATTTTTTTTTATTTTGTTGGCTTCTTCACGGGAAGATGTAAGGATGAAATATATCATTAATTATTTGGTGAAGAAGCATGTGTTAAGTGCTTGGTGCTACAAGCCTGTTCATTTTAGCCATGAACCACAGGCTGATCCATTGGCAGCTGAGTTTGCTTGTATGTTTGCTCATGGAATGTAAAAGTAGATGAGTTATGACACTGTTAGTAGTAGTTTGTGTATGCCTGGTTGGGGTTAGGTTGTAGTAATATAGCTGGATGAAGATTATACATTGTCATCAGGTTGACCACTGGTTGGGCCGGCACTGCATGTAAAAGGAGGTACATCCAGCTTAAATGCGTACCTGTAAGTTTTCTAGTTTATTCGTTTGTATTTGTGCAGTCTTTGAATGACTTCTTCTGAGCTGCTGATGTGTCCAAGGGAAAGTAGGAAGTATTGGTTTAAGTATTTCAAAAGGACCATAATATTTGTATAATGATCTTCTATGCTGGAGACTTTGATCTACTGGTGGTGTTGAGCTAGTTTTGTGTGTTTTTTTGATAAATTTCTTACTAAGACACAACTTCTATCATTTTAAGTTTATGCAACCAATGCATTATTCTCTCTTCTTGGGTATGGAATGGACATTTTGAATATTTGACCATTTTTTTAAAAGTTTTATATTTAGAAAAAACGTATTTTTGTGATGGTTTATTTTCATTCTTGTTTTGTTTTAAATTCTTGAAGAAATTTTGCATGCGTTCTGTTCTTTTTTATTTTCATTTTTATTTCCCCTCTATAAATTATTAATTTTATTACTCACTATATAATTATAAAACCTTCATTAAATTTAACTATCTCATCCCTCTTCTTTTTTTACAATAAATTTCCTTTGCTACTCTTGAACATTTTATGACTAAAATCTCAAATATTATTCTGTAAAATTTCCCTTTTTATTTTTGCTTTGAAAAAAAAAAGTTTTGAAATGCTGCATTTAATTTTGATATCTTATTAACTGTTTTCTGTCTACGTCATTTCTCATTGTTGCTTATTTTAGCCCTCACATATGAAATGGCCTTTCATACAGAATGAAATAGTTTTTGCCAGTTAAAAATCTTCTTTACTGTTGCTGTCCTTGGCTAATTATTTACCTCTACCACCGCATTAAACAACAAAAAGTCCTCTTTCAACATTTAATGTATTTACAAGATAACCTTATTGCAAAAAAAAAAAATGATTTTTTTTTGAATTAATAATTTTCATTTTTTTTAAAAATACAATATACCAGAAGAAAAAAACAATATCTTGGTGTTAAAAAACAAAAAACATTTTTCTATGAATTTCAAAATATCCTCTGTTCACCATTCCTGTCAATACAATATTGGAATCATCCCAGGTAGTCTCCATAATATTAGTTTCCTGGCTTTTCTAATAAGATACTCCCATAGAAATATTAATATTTTTTTTAAATCACTTTGGAGATTCCAGGGATGGTGAACATGTGAAGGTTCTTATATCATATGGGTGTTAACAATAAGGGGGAAACACAAAAGATTTGTTAAAAATCAACAATAATGAACTAATAATCTGGATTTTATAGATTTTTGGTATATGAATAAATAAAAGAAGAGCTTTTTATTTTTGAAATAATGTTTCTCTAAATTAAAAAGGCAAGTATTTTTTTCATTAGCTTTTGTTTTGGGTACGACCCCCTCCTCCCCCTCACCAAAGTGACAATAGTTTCTTCATAATTTTTAGTTGCTGACAATGAATTTCACATTTTTGAAAAGAGGAAAAAAATTGATTATTATCTAAAATCAATCGGATATTTGAAACTTAAGTCGAGTAAATAAGAAAAATTATTTATTCTTGTTGATTTTTTGTTTAAATTTGTTAGCTTATTTTTTATAAATGTGATATTAAAAGTTTTTACTTTTCTACCATTTTATCTTTTATTTTAAAAGATGTTTAAAATCAATACATGTAAGATAAATTCTCCCATTTTACTGGCTGACAAGGTGTATTTGTTTATCAAAGAAAAGATTGCATTAAAAAATATATAGCTAGAAATAATGAGATTCTCTATAAAAGAAAAATATTGAAAATAATTTTTGAAGTAAATTTTTTTTTTTTATGAAGAGTCATACAATAACACTTGCAATAGGCGATAACATAGTGGTAATGCCATTTAAAGCACACATGGCAATACTGCTACAACATATAAGATTTTATATTTCTGATAGAATTTTATTGTAAATAATTAATCTAAGCCCAAATTTATTTTAAACCACAAATTACACCATAGAAATAGTGTGGCCGAAGTTAAAAATGACATGACAGTTTTGAATATGTTAACAACAAGCAGAGAATTTTTAAACAAACAATAAAAAAATGTATGTTTACATGTAACAGAAATCGTTTTTTTTTTTTTTTTTTAAACCTGGGATTATTCTTTATATTAAATGTAAAGAAACTGTAAAAAGAATAATTTTCTATTTTTTTTATTAACCTTTTTAAAATATTTTTTAAAAAAAGTGGCACCATTTTTTTTGACATGTTTTTATTCATCTTTACTAATATACAATTAACCAAGAAAAAGTATCCGATAAACAAACCTCAATACTGCAAAAGGTTATTTTTAGATTTTTCTCCTTATTTATTGAGTTTGAATTAACTAAGGAATTGCAAAATGATAAACAATTAACAAAATTTGCATAAAAGATGCAATTTGCGATTTGTACTGCATTTTGATTTACAAAATGTAACCCTTTTATTTTCAATAGTAATAATTAAAATGTGGAGAGACTAATAATAGGTATATGTCAATTTCAGAAGCCATTACTTCCACTCTATCCAAAGTTGAAATGATTTTTAAAGACTAAGTATATATAATCCAGTGTAATGCTGGTGTGTAAATGAAAAAATGGAAAAAAAAAGATGTGTACACATACCACACATCAACCAATTACCAAAAAAACAAAGATTTATTTGATACAATAGACATCTATGACTCAGTTTAGATGATGAAATTTGTTTTTTTTGAATTGATAATAACTTTGTCCACTGCAATAAATAACTCTGACAAAAATTATACAATTACAACAGGAGATTCATCCATTTTTTTTTGTTTTTTTTAAATTCATAGTAAACAACAAATTGCAAATAATATAGAATAACAGTAACATTCTGATTTTCAGAAATATACTTCAAACAAGTTAAATGTATTATTTCAACAAATCTTTCAGATCATTTAGAGAAAAAATGCTCAATATTGAAGGGTAAAAAAATGGATTAACAAAAAAAAAAAAAAAAATATATAGTTTTTATAACTTTGTTGCTCCTCCTCCAGGTTTAAAACTGCTGTAAGGGTAACCTGAAGCCCAACTTTTTTTAGACCATATTTTCAGATGCAGGTATCATGGGGAAACAAGAAAAGTTTTTGGGAAACAGGCCAAAGCCGATGCATTTACTAAAACTTTGCACGCTCCTAATGATACCTGCATTTTTTGGAAAAATTACAGTCTAAAAGTGTTTGCTTTATGTAATTCCATGTCAAATCATTCAGACCAGTCACCCACCCTCTTGCAATTTTTCTGAAGATTTTGTCCTGGTGTGGAACTGTTAAAGTTAGACCAATCCCAAATTTAAGCCTTACAATTCCAAAAAATTGGTGGTATTATTGTTGATTTTTAGCTCTCCAAATTTGCTAAGACCAAGCTATAACAATCAGTTAAATTTGTGTAAATCAGAAATCATAACTTAATTGGGTTAACTTTAAGACATTTTTGATAGCATTTTTGGATTCCTTGGATTTTTATTTTTTTTGTGACCCCCCCCCCCTCACCTGCAAAAAATCGACATAACTCCATTTAATTTTGGAATTGGAAGCTCAAATTTTGGGTATTGTCTAACTTTAAAACAGTCTACACCTGGACAAAATTCAGAAAAATTGAAGTGCAAATTTTAACAAATTTTTGCATCATGTTGTTAGTTTTAGTTCTGAGCAAAAACGAAAACTATCTTTTTGGTACAAATAATGTTCAATATATTGAAAGAATAATAGAAAGATATTTTGTCATAGATGCATGCACATCGGGATATTGATGTTGCTAGGAAAAATAAAAAATCATCAAAACTTAAAATTGGTTGACTTTAAGACTTCTTTGATAGCATGTTGGATTCTTGGGCAAAAATTGAGGGGGTGGGTGACAATTTCACTTTTTCTGGATGATTTGACATGGATTTCATAAATAACTTCAAACAAGTTAAATGTAATTATTTTAGCTTACCTTTTAACTGAACTAGTGGATACAGTAAACATGTTGAATGCTTTTTTTGCATATGGTAATTTTAAACATTTATCCTGAATTTCTAAAGGTCCCTACTCTGTATTCTCATTTACTTTTATATATTATATATATATATATTAATATACCACACATACATACACACTCTTATTTAACGAACACTTACCTTTATTCTCCCAAGTCATCCTTTTTTTCTATCACAATACACCACACACACACACACACACACACACATTCAATTCTCCATTCCCTCTCCTTCTTGCTTCCAAAAATGTCTGGTGTGTCTTTAAATGTTTGAAGCATTCAGAAGTTTTTTCTATTTAACTTTCTAATGTTTCAAAGCCTTTGGCTGCAGACACACGTAGTTTGTTTGTTGTTGTTTTTTTTCCTACCAGTCCTAGCACACCCTCGGTACTGATGCAAACTGCAGCACTGGATCCTTGCCAAGGCTCAATTCATATAGACAAGTCACAAGATCACAGGTTAGTCATTTATTCCTTCCCTCAGAAGTTGTCACACCATATCTAGCATTTATTGCAAAATGAATAAGCATGATATCCAAATGGTACCCCCCCCCACCCATCTTTTCTTCCTGCAACCTTCCATCTTCTCCTAGAAATACTTCTTGTTAGCAATCCATTATTTATTCATTTAAAAAAAAAATGTTTTTAGCATAATACCTGTAAAAAGATTTTGCATTACAAGGGTGAACTGAAAGTTTTAGGCTGACATGGAAGAAGTGTGTGACTACAAGGAGGAAAATATTGAAAAATAAACATTTGGTCACATTCCATGAGAGTATGTTGAATGTTCCTATGAACTTTCAACATACGATCCTTGTTATTTACATATGGATCAGCCTTATGCTTGAGAATCAAATATTTCTCTCCTACTCGTGTCGTGTATCTGTACACTTTGGGTCTAACCTTTGTACTTGAAGTTTAATTTTGTAATTATTTGTGTATAAGTCACTGGTCACAGGTGAGACATATAAATCAGAAGTGAATTCACTTTGTTTTAATGGAAGAGAAATCAAACAGGGACCAGAACTGTTTTTGTTTTTGTTTGAGATAATGACAATAGTCCATAAAGTAAGATGATAATGCATGAGCATTGGTTGACTGGAAATCCTTAGAATTGAGTAAATGAAAAAAGGAAGAAGGAAAGAAAGCAAAATAAGGGAAGGAAACTGAAAAGGGAAGAAATACAAGTGATGCAGAGAAGGCTGAATGTATAGAAAAGTTATAGAGAGTGAGGAAAAGTAAAAGAACAAATTGAGATAAGGTAAGTGTAGTCTACCTAGTTATTATTTATCAAACAAAAAAGAAATCTCTAGAATCCTATGTTATCATGAGAGAATTTTTATTACTTTCAAAATTGTTTTGGATATAGATTTTGTTATTTCTTAAATTTAAAATATTTTCCCCTCTTGCCCTGAATATAATCATATAATGAATTACTTTTTAGACCAATTTTTTCACCTAAAACAGCAGTTCATTATACAAAAATATGTCTTTGAAACACATCAAAACTTACCTTGTTTTTTGGCTAACTTTGTCATAACTTCATCCAAAATGTTTTCAACACAGCCTAAACAGGCTATTACAGTAAGATAATAAAGTTTTTAACTTAACATTAATTATTATATTGTCAATCCTATATGTATCAGTGATGAGGTTTAGTATGTTTTGGTTTTGAATATCCAAGCATACATGATGGCTACATCAAGGGCTAGACCATCATATTTATTTGGTAAATTTCATTGATTTTCTTTGTACATTACAATAGTTTTTGGAAGTATAAATAAGTGTTTGAATGTTCTTTTTTAAGTCATTGGAATATTGAAAAAAATATTTTTATAGGCTAGCATAGCAAAAGTTAGGGTTTTGTTCATTACATGCAATATATGATAAAGACATTTTTTTGTTGCTAAAAATTAGGGATTGTTCCTTACGGTCATTCATTATTCAAGATATATGGTATCTACTTCTCTTCTCTTGATTTACTTGTAGTGATTCTGATGTTATTTTTCTGAACATTAGAGAGACTAGATCCAAATACTGGCCCAGGAAATGGTTTTTGACCATTATATGTCAAATAGATCTTGTTTTAAAAATCATTTATATTTGATAGACTGTGTACAAAAATAAAAACCTCTTTAAGAAACATTACACAAAAATGTTCATATGAACACAGTGAATGCAATTTCCCTAACGTCCTCCTGCATAAATATCTCTTAACTGGTTGTCAATGCCATTAAATCAACCAATTAACCTATCTAGTGCACAGGCAGCCTTTTTATAGTTTCCATTCAATTCATGAGATTTTATCCATTTATGTAATGACACCTCTGGTTACAAAGTTGCATCAAAGACCATGCAACTAGTTTTCTAGTGAATACATTCCACACACATTTTCTGGCATTGATCCTGGGGACCAGTTTCCTTTGTCCTTTCTGTCTCCAGATTTTTTCCTAATGTTGAAATGAAACCTTTATTTGATCTTTTGGTGTATATTCTCATTTCTATGTCAAGTCTGGTATCTTTCTTCAGATATTTTAAAAATTCCCAAGACAATTCTATTGATTTTCACTCTACTTCTCTACCAAATTAATGTATATCCTGCGCTTGCTGGCCTAGAAATTGAACTCACAATATCCAGATATTTTAAGCTTTGATTGTTTTTATATAATAGGCCATGTATGCAAGGTCACTTGGTGTGTGTGTGTATTTTGTGCTCATTTCTTAAAGATGTTGTTCATGCTATATTATAGATGGTAATGTTTTAAACTATTATGCTTTGTTAATTTCATAAAATTTGATGGCTAGAAAATTAAACACTAACTAACATGTTGTTATTGTAAGGAGATTTTGATATTTTTTTCCCTTCCCCACATGTGTGGTGTCCTACAATAAACTGGGTGGAGGTGCCTCAAAGTGGGATGCTGCACACAAATGGGGGGGGGGGATGTTTATACCAGTCTTCCAAGTGCAAAAAGGTCTGCTTGCCTTGAAAATAGACATGTGAAATTTTTATCAAAGTTTAAACTTCTTGCCACTTGTGCTGCCAGAAGGACATGGGTCCTATTCTTTCCAGTTATGGGTTCAATCCAGGACTCTTCATTGCTAGAATTAATTTCAAATTTAAATGATTTCCCTATTCTATTAAAATGTTCAGGTGTTAATATAAATTGAGTACAAAAAGATTAGTAGAAAAGTGTTATTTGAATTCCCTTGGGCATCAATAGGGACAATGAATTGTGAATAAGGTGACATGCTACCCCCACCCTTTGACCATGGAAGATAGAATAAAGAGTTTATTCCCAAACTTCCCTGAATGTTGTCAGTGGGATGGACACCTGAAGTTGTTCAGAAAAGGTATTTTGATTACAAAGACTAGAGGTGAGGGCAGGGTTTTATTGAAGCGGAAATGCTGACTGGACAACTTTTTTTTTTTTTCTTTGCACTTAGCTCAGTATGAGGTTTGGTTTTGTGCTTGAATCCTCATGTTAAAAAAAAAGAAAAAATTAAACTGGCCTGGTGAGAGGTTTACTTTCTTTTATTTTTAATTTCTGTCAAAGTATTTATCTTCCCCCACTCCCATATAGTTTTCCCCTCTTTATATATACCGATGCAATAAACCTAATTTATAAATTCAACTCAATAAGAAATTGACTAATAATAAAATGAAGAATTAATCCAGTAAAAAGTTACATCCAAATTGCCAACATCATTTCTTTTGCATTTTGTGATACAATTCTTAAAACTTATTGTTTATATTCTGGGATTGGTTGGTGTAGGGGCACTTTATGTTTGAATTATTTTGTCTCAGATTGTTTATAGTAGCTGCTGTTCCCTAAGTAATCACCCACTGAGTACTGAACAACTACATCACTGCTTAACCTCAGTGATCTGACAGGAACTAGTGCTTTTCAACATAACTTGAATAACTTAATAGCCAGAGATATAAGTTAATACAATATTTTTATACAAATCTCTTCAATCATTGCACATCAATATAACTTAATCCATAAAAATAGCCTGTTCAAGTTTCTAATAATCAGAAAATATTTTTTTCCTTCATTGATCCTGCCATAATCTTTGCTTTCCAGTTCATCTTTGATGTTGCGCCAAGATATATTGGCTTCCTCGGTCAACTGACTCCCACACATAATAATCAAGGGAGATTGCAAATCTAGGGAAGTTAGGCAGCCATGTGTTAGGGTTGATATGGTCACAGATATTTTCTCTCATGGCCAAGACTGGTTCTTCTGCTTGTGTGACATAATACTGAGTCCTGTTGCCAGACATAGGATCTTTCATAGCTACACTCTTGATCCAAGGCAGCCACTACCAGACACTTGGATGTAGGCATGTGGGAAGATGAATGGAAATGTAGAACAATCGTTGGTTGAATATGAATTTTCCTGTTCAGAATAAATGTGGGGACATTCACAACAGAGTGATAATGAGAATATTTTGTTTCCTGAGAAAAACTTACAGAATAGAATGCAAGCATGTAAGAAATACAAAGAGCTTATGCAGAATTGTATGAGTGAAATGCCCTAATAGAATAGGAGTCTTTAGTAGAGAAAGTGTTGAGTTCTTTATATGAAGCTGGTAGAAAATAAAAATGTAAAGGCTTACGTTTGATCATGTTCACATGTGACACAAAATTACTGGTGCATTGTTACTTTTTTCTTAAGGTCAGAAGGTGAAAATAGGATTTGACTTTGCAGTCATGCCAAGGTAATTAACATTTGTGTTCTCTACTAGTTGAGAGAATGTAAATCTCAAAGAGGCAACCATCATTAGTGACCACTCCAAACCCATAATGTGGACTTTTCATCACTATCGGGAAATAGAGCAAGCCAATGGTTGTTCTGTTGAGTTCACCGTCCTGATCCTGACAGAAATTTTTCTCATCTGAGAAAAAAACAATAGCATTTTCGGTTGGAAGGGTTGCTTGAGTTTGTTATAAAGCTTTGGCAGTGCGGTTCTTCCTCTTGTCTTTCATGCCTGTGATAAAATTGACCATTTCTCATTTTGTATGAGAACATAGTGCATGAAGTATTCACTATCTGCCTGAATAAGAAACTCAAAGACTCATATCTCTGGATTTGATTGACTTGACTTGACTTGGTCCATTGTCAATAAGGGTCTGCATCTCAGCAAACAAATTCAGAGAGTATCTTCATAATCACCATTCTTTTTGTATCTTCTCCACTGTTCTCAGATTGACACCCAAACACCATGATATCTTCATATTAGAGCTTTCAGTGTGAATGCAAAGCAGTACAGCAGGCCATTTCCAAATTTCCAGAGGAGTGAATTGTGTCAATGGTTCTGCTTTCTCACAGACATTGTTCAAACTGACTGTAGTTTTTGCCTGCATAGTAGACATAATCTGAACACAATGAAGCTCATGCACAAAATGAATTTTGAAATGGAACCATTTAATTGGATATACCTCTGTATGTGTGTGTTGTGTGTGTGTGTGTGTGTATATATATATATATATATTATAATATATATATAAAACTCTTCACTGCAAATATTTTCCTATCAATCTAGTCCCTTGATATCAATATAATGTTCCCATTTCTCATTTTTGGGATAAAAGAGAAAATAAGGTTATCTTCAACAAAAGTGAGTTGAAACAATAGGTGAAGGGACTTAATAAGTAACTGAACCATTTGGTGGATAGATGGTTTTAATTCTTAGGAAATGCTTAAGACATCACTCAATAAGTCCCTGGGCCTGACATATAGATGTGCCACTAATAAAAAAAAAATCCATAATGAATTTTTATAAAGTACTAACCTTGAAAATGGCAACGTGGTAAAAATTTGAGCCAAATTGGATTAATTAGTTACAAAATTACAGTTAATTTAAGTGAAAGCTATTGTTGCAATTTTCAAAACAATGGAAAAATCTGAATTTTGT
>CM042156.1:66883803-66939658 GCA_023376005.1 Doryteuthis pealeii
AAAGAGAGAGATCCACTCATTTTTAGGAAACCATTTTCCAGGACGTTTCAGGACCATTTTAAAAATTTTCAGGAGCATTATTCGCGCAATTTTAATAATTTACTATTATGTCTATATTGACACATTAAGCCCGTTTTATTCTTACTTTTCTTATGATGCGGGTTATGAAGTATTTGGAGTTCATTTAGATGATGACTACTCTATCAATTCATTATAGAGGGTGTCCATAAAGTCAGTGTGCAACTTTAAAGTTCTAAATTCATTAAAGTGCAAAATGGACAAAATGTATTATAAAAATTGTCAGGCCTGCCTGTTTTTGCTTAGCGCATGATTCTACCATTGCTGTTTTTTAAATTGGCAAAGTCAATTTAGCATATTTTGCCCCTTCCCTCCATGTTTAAAATAATTTTTTTTATATTGAATTTGTAAAATTCAATAAACCTCAAATTTCAAATATTTTACTGTACTTGTTTCTCCTTTTTTTTCGGAACAAAAAATATTTGAGATATTCCAATGCCCTTCACTTATATCTATACTATATTTTACAATACTATATATATTAACAGGTTATATTTCAAAGGTTAAAATATTGGGGATAGTGAAGCACATTGGAAAAGAAAAACATCTCAAAGAAGCATATGTTTGACTGTAGTGACTAGTATTAGAGATGAACACATGGGAACAATTATTAAAAAGACTAAATAAATTGTTTTAAAGTTAATTATTTTGACAATAAAATTCGAAAAAGACTGATCGGCAATTTTATGCCTTAAGTTGCACAGGAACGCCAATAAACTTTTTCTAGAAATGATCATGATTCTTTCTTGTGACACATGTCAGAATGAATAGGCATGCAAAAACATGGTCATTGTTTTTGAATGAGATCTATTTGAAGGTTCTTCAACGCTGTTTGATCAACCTGTCAACTGTTTAAAATAATTTCCAGGTGGATCATTACTATATTGGATACAAGGGAACACCTGAGGAAGGTGGAGGATATAACAGCTGAAACATATGTAAATAACATACAATAAAGATGAGGACACAATCCAAAAAATCATAAATTATTCCTATCAAAAGCTCATCTCAAATATAGTTCATGTTTTTCTATGTTGTCAATTTAGGCAGATTGGGCGGAGGGGATTGTGTTTTTGTACAAATTCAGAAGAATTTGCATGCGTTCATGTTCTTATTTTATTTTCATTTTATTTCCCCTCGTATAAAATTGATTAATTTTATTACATCACTATTATATTATTAAATCCTTCATTAAAATTTACTATCTCATCCTCTTCTTTTTTTAGCAATAAAATTTCTTTGCTACTCTTGAAATTTTATGAACTAAATCTCAAATTTATTCTGTTAAAATTTCTTTTTTAATTTTTGTTTGGAAAAAAAAAGTTTTGAAATGCTGCATTTATTTTGAATATCTTTGTTTACTGTTTCTGTTACATCTTATCTCATTCGTTGCTATTTAGCCTCACATATGAATGTGCTTTCATACTAGAATGAAATAGTTTGCAGTTAAATCTTCTACTGTTGCTGTCTTGGCTAAATTTATTTCACTCTACCCCGCATTAAACACAAAGTCTCTTTCAACATTTATGTATTTACGATCCTTATTGCAAAAAAAAAAAAAAAAAATTGTTTTTTTTTAGATATTAATAATTTTCATTTATTTTTAAAAATACAATATAGCCAGAAGAAAAAAAACATATCTTGGTGTTAAAAAAACAAAAACATTTTTCTAATGAATTTCAAATATCATCTGTTTCACGCAATTGCCTGTCAGATACATATTGGAATCATCCAGGTGTCCCATAATAATTAAGTTTGCTTTTCTAATAAAGATACTCCCATATGAAATATAATTTTTTTTGAAATCACTTGTGGGAGATTCCAGGGATGGTGAACATGTGACGGTTTTTTGTGGAGGTTCTTATATCATATAGGTTAACATATAAGGGGGAACACAAAAGATTTGTAAAAAAATCACAATATGAACTAATAATCTGATTTTTAATAGATTTTTTGGTATATGAAATAATTAAAAGAAGAGCTTTTTATTTTGAATACATGTTTACTGCTAATTAAAAAGGCTAAGTATTTTTTCATTAGCTTTTGTTTGGCGTACTGACCCCTCCTCCCCTCACAATAGTGACAATAAGTTTCTTCATAATTTTTTTCAGTTGCTGAATGAATTTCACATTTTTGGAAAAGAGGAAACAATGATTATTATTAAAATCAGTCGGGATATTTTGAAACTTAAGTCGAGTAACATAAGAAAATTATTATTCTTGTGTTGATTTTTGTTTAAATTTTGTTAGCTTATTTTTTAATAATTGTGATCTTAGTTTTACTTTTTACATTTTATCTTTTTATTTTAAAGATGTTTAAAATCAATACATGTAAAAATAAATTCTTCCCATTTATGGCTGAAAAGGTGTATTTTGTTTTAATAAAGAAAGAATTGCATTAAAAAAATTATAGCTAGAAATAATGAGATTCTCTATAAAAGAAAAATATTGAATTTTTTGAAGTAATTTTTTTTTTTTATGAGGAGTCATTACAATAACAACCTTGACATAGGCATACTAGTGGTAATGCATTTAAAGCACCATGGCAATACTCTACAATATAAGATTTTATATTTCTGATAGGAATTTTATTGTAAATAATTTAATCCTAAGCCCAATTTATTTTAAACACAATTACATTGTGGCCAACATAAGAAATAGGTGTGGCCGAAGTTAAAATGACATGCAGTTTTGAATATGTTACAACAAGCAGAGAATTATTTAAACAAACAAATAAAAATGATGTATGTTACATGTAAGAATCGTTTTTTGGGTTTTTTAAAACTGGGATTATTCTTTATATTAATGTAAAAGAAACTGTAAAAAGATAATTTTCTATTTTTTTTATTAACTTTTTAAAATATTTTTAAAAAAAGTTGCCACATTTTTTTGACATGTTTTTTATTCATCTTTACTAATATAATTAACAGAAAAAAGTATACGATAAACAAACCTCAATACTGCAAAGGTTATTTTTAGATTTTTCTCCTTATTTATTGAATTGATTAATAGGAATTGCAAATGATAACATTAACAAATTTGCATAAGATGAATTGCGATTTTGTACTTATTTTGATTTACAAAATGTAACCCTTTTATTTTTCATAGTATAATTAAATGTGAGAGAGATAATAAGTCCAAATTTCAGAAGCATTACTTCCACTCTATCCAAAGTTGAATGATTTTAAAGACTAAGTATATATACCAGTGATGCTGTGTGTAAATGGAAAATGGAAAAAAAAGATGTGTACACATAGACCACACATCAAAAAAACCAATTACCAAAAACATGATTTATTTTGTTACAATAGAAAAACATCTATGACTCAGTTTAGATGAATGAACTTTTGTTTATTTTTGATTTGATAAATACTTTGTCTATCTGTAAATCACTGCAATGAATTAACTCTTGACAAAAATTATACGATTACAACAGGAGATTCATCCATTTTTTTTTTGTTTTTGTTTTTAAATTCATAGTAACAACAAATTGCAAATAATATAGAATAACGCTGAACTTCTGATTTCATGAAATATACTTCAAACAGTTAATGTAATTATTTCAACAATCTTTTCATCATTTAGAGAAAAATGCTCAATATTGAGGGTAAAAAAATGGATTAACAAAAAAAAAAGAAAAATATATAGTTTATACTTTGTTGCTCTCTCCAGGTTAAACTGCTGTAAGGGTAACCTGAAGCAAACTTTTTTTAGACCATATTTTCAGATGCAGGTTTATCATTGGGGAACAAGAAAAGTTTTGGGAAACGGCCAAAGCCCGATGCATTTACTAAAACTTTGCACGCTCCCTATGATACCTGCATTGGAAAAATACAGTCTAAAAGTGTTTGGCTTTAGTGTAATTCCATGTCAAATCATTCAGACCATGTCACCCACCCTCTTCAATTTTTCTGAAATTTGTCCTGGTGTGGACTGTTAAAGTTAGACAATCCCAATTTAAGCTTACAATTCAAAAATTGGTGGTGTTTTATGTTGATTTTTAGCTCTCCAATTTGCTAAGACAAAAGCTATACATCAGTTAAATTTGTGTAATCAGAAATATTAACTTAAATTGGTTAATCTTTAAGACATTTTTTTGATAGCATTTTTGATTCTTGATTTTATTTTTTTGTGACCCCCCCCTCACCTGCAAAAAATGACATAACTCCATTAATTTTTGGAATGGAAGCTCAAATTTTGGGTATTGTCTACTTTTAACAGTCTACCCTGGACCAAAATTTCAGAAAAATTGAAGTGCAAAATTTTAACAATATTTTTTGCATCATGTTGTAGTTTTTGTTCTGAGCAAAACGAACTATCTTTTTGGTAACAAATAATGTTCAATATATGTGAAATAATAATAGAAAAATTTTTTGTAATAGATGCATGCCACATGCCGGGATATTGATGTTGTTATGAAAAATAAAAATCATCAATAACTTAAAATTGGTTGACTTTAAGGGACTTCTTTGATAGCATGTTTGGATTCCTTGGGCAAAAATTGGGAAGGGGGTGGGTGACATTTTCACTTTTTTTGGATGATTTGAGCATGGATTTCATGAAATATAACTTCAACAAGTTAAATGTAATTATTTAGCTTCCTTTTTAACTGAACTAGTGGATACAGTAAACATGTTGAATGCTTGTTTTGCAATATGGTATTTTAACATTTATCTGAATTTCTAAAAGGTCTACTCTGTATTCTCATTTACTTTTATTATATATATATATATATATATATATATAATATACACACATGCTTATTCTAACGAAACACTTAACCTTATTTCTCCCAGTCATCCTTTTTTTTCTATCACAATACACACACACACACACACACACAACACATTCATTCTCCATTCCCTCCCTTCTTGCTTCCAAAAATGTCTGGTGTGTCTTTAAAATGTCTTGAAGCATTCGAAGTTTTTCTATTTAACTTTCTAATGTTCAAGCCTTTGGCTGCAGACACACGTAGTTTGTTTTGTTGTTGTTTTCCTACCAGTCCCTAGCACACACCTCGGTCGGATGCAACTGCAGCTACTGGATCCGTTGCCAGCAGGCTCAATTCATATAGACAAGTCACAAGATACAGGTTAGTCAGTTATTCCCTTCCTCAGAAGTTGTCCCACCCATATCTAGCATTTATTGCAAATGAATAAGCATGATATCAAATGGTACCCCCTCCCCCCCCAATATTCTTCCTGCAACTTCATGCTTCTCCCTAAGAAATAACTTCTTGTTAGCATCCATTATTTATTCATTTAAAAAAAAAATGTTTTTAGCATACACAATACTGTAAAAAGATTTTTGCATTAGCAAGGGTGAACTGGAAAGTTATAGGCTGAATGGAAGAAGTGTGTGAACTACAAGGAGGAAAATATTGAAAAATAAACATTTGGTCACATTCCATGAGAGTATGTTGATGTTCTATGAACTTTTTCAACATACGATCCTTTATTTACATATGGATCAGCTCTTATGCTGAGAATCAAATATTTCTCTCTACCTCGTGTCATGTATCTGTACACTTTGTCTAACTTTTGTACTTGAAGTTTAATTTTGTATTAATTTGTGTATAAGTCACTTGGTCACAGGTGAGACATATAAATCAGAAGTGAATTCACTTGTTTTAATGGAAGAGAAATCAAACAGGGACAATAACTGTTTTGTTTTTGTTTGAGATATGAATAGTCATAACAGTAAGATGATAATGCAAGAGCATTGGTTGACTGATCTTAGAATTGAGTAAATAGAAAAGGAAGAAGGAAAGAAAGCAAAATAAGGGAAGGAAACTGAAAAGGAAAGAATACAGTGATGCAGAGAGGCTGATGTATAGAAGTTATAGAGAGTGGAGGAAAAAGTAAAAGAAAAAATTTGAGATAAGGTAGTGTAGTCTACCTAGTTATTATTTACAAACAAAAAGAAAATCCTGGATTTAATCTCTAGAATACTGTTATCATGAGAGAATTTTATTATTTCAAAATTGTTTTGGATATAGATTTTTTGTTATTTCTTAAATTTTAAATATTTTCCCCTCTTGACCTGAATATAATATATAATGAATTACTTTTTAAGACCAATTTTTTCACCTCAAAAACAAGCAGTTCATTTTATACAAAATATGTCTTTGACACATCAAAACTTACTTGTTTTTTTGGCCTAACTTTGTTTATAACTTCAATCCAAAATGTTTTCACACAGCCTAAACAGGCTATTAAGTAAGATATAAAGTTTTTTTTACTTTTAACATTAATTATTATATTGTTCAATCCTATTAGTATCAGTGATGAGGTTTTAGTATGTTTGTTTGGAATATCCAAGCATACATGATAGGCTACTCAAGGGCTAGACACATTATTTATGGTATTTCATTGATTTTCTTTGTAAATTACAATAGTTTTGGAAGTATAATAAGTGTTTGAATGTTCTTTCTTTAAGTTCATTGGATATTGAAAAAAATATTTTTATAGGCTAGCATAGCCAAAATTTAGGGTTTGTTTCATTACATGCAATATATGATAAAGACATTTTTTGTTGCTAAAATTAGGGATTGTTCCTTACGGTCATTCATTATTCAAGTATATATGGTATCTATTTTTCTTTGATTTACTTGTAGTGATTCTGATGTATTTTTGTGAACATTAGAGAGATAGATCCAATACTTGGCCAGGAAATGGTTTTGATGCCATTTATATGTCAAATAGATCTGTTTAAAATCATTTATTTTGATAGGACTGTGTACAAAAATAAAATCTCTTTAAGAAACATCTACACAAAAATGTTCATATGAATCTACAGTGATATGCATTTCCCTAACGTCTCTGCATAAAATATTTCTTAACTGGTTGTCATGCCATTAAATCAACCAATTAACCTATCTTAGTGCACAGGCACTTTTATAGTTTCATTCATTATGGATTTTATCCCTTTATGTAAATGACACTCTGGTTACAAAGTTGCATCAAGCCATGCAACTAGTTTTCTAGTGAATATTCCACACACATTTTCTGCATTGATTCTGGGGACCAGTTTCCTTGTCTTTCTGGTCTCAGATTTTTTTCATAATGTTTGATGAAACCTTTAATTTGATCTTTTGGTGTATATTCCTCATTTCTATGTAAGTCTGGTATCTTTCTTCAGATATTTTAAAATTCCAAGACAATTCTTATGATTTCACTCTACTTCTCTACGAAATTAATGTATATTCCTGCGCTGCCTGCCTAGAAGATTGACTCACAATATCCGATAATTTTAAGCTTTGATTGTTTTTTCCTATATAGGCCATGTATGCATAGGTCACTTGGTGTGGTGTGTGTATTTTTGTGCTCATTTCTTAAAGATGTGTTCTGCTATATTATAGATGGTATGGTTTTTTTAACTATTATGCTTTGTTAATTTCATAAAATTTGAATGCTAGAAATTTAACACTAACTAACTGTTGAATTATTGTAAGGATGATTATGATATTTTTTTCCTTCCCCACATGTGTGAGTGTCCTACAATAAAACTGGGTGAGGTGCTCAAAGTGGGATGCTGCAGCACCAAAATGGGGGGGGGAATGTTTATACGCAGTCTTCCAAGTGCAAAAAGGTCTGCTTGGCCTTGAAATAAGACATGTGAAATTTTTATCAAAAGTTTACAACTCTTGACCCTTGTGATGCCAGAGGTCAGGGTCTATCTCCTTCAGTTATGGGTTCAATCCCAGGACTCTTCATTTGCTAGAATTAATTTCAAAATTTAATGATTTCCTATTCTATTAAAATGTTTCAGGTGTTTAATTAAATTGAGTATAAAAAGATAGTTAGAAAAGTGTTATTTAATTCCTTGGGGCATCAAATAGGGACAATGATTTGTGAATAGGGTGACATGCTACCCCACCCTTGCATGGAAGAAATAGAATAAAAAGTTATTCCCAAACTTCCCTGATGTTGTCAGGTGGGATGGACACCTGAAGTTGTTCAGAAAAGTATTTGATTACAAAAGATAGAGGTGAGGGCAGGGTTTATTGAGCGGAAGCTGACTGGACAACTTTTTTTCTTTGCACTAGCTCAGTAGAGGTTGGTTTGGTGCTTGAATCCTCATGTTAAAAAAAAAGAAAAATTAACTGGCCTGGTGGAGGTTTTACTTTTCTTTTATTTTAATTTTCTGTCAATATTTATCTTCCCCATCATATAGTTTTTTCCCTCTTATATATACCGATGCAATAAACCTAATTTATAAATTCCACTCAATAAGAAATTGACTATAATAAAAATGAAGAATTAATCACTAAAAAGTTCATCCAAATTGCAACATCATTTTTTTGCATTTTGTGATACATTCTTAAACTTATTGTTTATTTCTGGGATTGGTTGGTGGGTAGGGCACTTTATGTTTGAATTATTTTGTCTCAGATTGTTTATAGTAGCTGTGTTCTTAAGTATCACCACACCTGAGTACTGAAACACTACATCAGCTGCTTAACCTCGTGATCTGACAGGGAACTAGTGCTTTTCAACATATTGGAATAACTTAAATAGCGCAGAGTATAAGTAATACAATATTTTATACAAATCTCTCAATCATTAACATTCATAAATAACTTAATCCATAAAAATACCCTGTCAAGTTTCTAATATCAGAAATATTTTTTTCCTTCATTGATCCTGCATAATCTTTGCTTTCAGTTCATCTTTGGTGTTGCACGATTATTGGCTTCTCGCTCACTGCACTCCACCATAATAATAAGGAGATTGCAATTAAGGAGTAGGCAGCCATGTGTTGGGTTGATATGGTCACAGATATTTTCTCTCATGGCCTGAGACTGGGTTCTTCTGCTTTGTCGTGCATATATTGAGTCTGTTGCCAGACATAGGATCTTTCATCAGTCACTCTTGGATCAAGGCAGCACTACAGACGACTTGAATTGTTAGGCTGTGGGAAGATGAATGGAAATGTGAACAATCGTTGGTTGATAATATGATTTCTGTTCAGAATAAATGTGGGGACAATTCACACAGAGTGATAATGAGAATATTTTGTTTCCTGAGAAAACTTAACAGAATAGAATGCAAACAATGATAAGAATACAAAGAGCTTATGCAGAATTGTATGAGTGAAATGCCCTAGATATGATAGGAAGTCTTTAGTGAGAAAATGTTGAGTTCTTTATATGAAGCTGGTAGAATAAAAAATGTAAAGGCTTTACATGTTATCCATGTTCATGTGAACAAATTACTGGTGTATTGTTAAACTTTTTCTTAAGGTCAGAAAAGTGAAAATAGGATGTTGACTTTGGCAGTCATGCAAGGTAATTAACATTTGTGTTCTCTACTAGTTGAGAGATGTAATCCAACCAGAGGCAACATCATTAGTGACACTCCAAACACCATAATGTGGAACTTTTCATCACTATCGGGAATAGAGCAAGCAATGGTTGTTTTCTGTGAGTTCAACGTCTGATGATCCGGAACAGAAATTTTTCTCATCTGAGAGAAAAAAACAAAGCATTTTCGGTTGGAAGGGTTGCTTTGAGTTTGTTGTAAAGCTTTGCAGTGCGGTTTTTCCTCTTGTATTTCATGGCCTGTGATAAAAATTGACATTTTCATTTTTGTATGAGAAATGTGCATGAGTATTCACTATCTGCCTGATAAGAAACTCAAAGACTCCATATCTCTGGAATTTGATTGACTTGACTTGACTTGGTATTGTCATAAGGGTGCTCTCAGCAACAAATTTCAGGAGTATCTTTCATAATCACATTCTTTTTGTAATCTTCTCCCTGTTTCAGATTGAACCCAACACCATGATATCTTCATATTAGAGCTTCAGTGTGAATGCAAAGCGTAAGCAGGCCATTTCAAATTTCCCAGAGGAGGAATTGTGTATGGTTCTGCTTTACTCACAGACATTGCTCAACTGACTGTTGCGCAATAGTAGATCATAATCTGAAACGAAATGAAGCTCATGCCAAATGAATAATTTGAAATGGAACAATTTAATCGATTATCCCTTGTGTGTGTTTGTGTGTTGTATTATATATATATATATTTATTATATATTAAAATCTTCAACTGCAAATATGTTTTCCTATCAAATCTAGTCCTTGATATCAATAATAATGTCCCGCATTTCCTCATTTTTGGGGGGGGGAGGTTTTAGAAGAGGGGGGGAAAAAGGGATGGAAATGTGTACGTTTTGGCCTTCCGCCGGGATCCCCCAACCCAAAAAAAAGAGGCTGGAGGGGGGGGGGGGGGGTTTTTGGGAAGAAAAAAAAACAATGAGGTTTGACAAATGCGCCGTGGGGGGGAAAAAAAAACCCTTTTTGTTTTTTTTGAAATAAGAGGGGTTTTTAGGTCCCGTGGAAAAAAGATGCCCCCCGCCCCCCCCAAATTTTGGGGGTGGGGTGGGGGATAGATTGTTTTAATTCTTAGGAATGCTTAGACATCACTCATAGTCCTGGGCCTGACATATAGATGGTGCCACTAATAAAAAAAAATCCATGATGATTTTTATAAAGTACTTTAAACCTTGAAAATGGCACGTGTAATTTGAGCCAATTGGATTATAGTTTTACAAATTACAGTTATTTATGAAGCTATTGTTTGCAAATTTTCAAAAAATGGAAAAATCTGAAATTTTGTGAGTTAATTGCTTTCTGATAGGAAAAAATACTGTTCAAGCAAAGCAATGGCTTGATAAAGTGTTATTTCGGAACCTACTCCATTGGAAACAACGGTTTAAGTGGTGGTATGCTGACTTTAAAAATGGTCGTACAGGCACAAATGATTGCTGAATGCTTAGGTCGCCCAAATTCGGCAGTTTGTCCCAGAAAACAGACCAAAAAAACTTCCACAAACTCCTTTTGGCCAATCATAAACTGAAGTTGCTGAGATAAGGCAGAGGAGTTGAAAGCAGTGTATTCACCATTTGCTTGACATTTTGTCAAATAAGAAAGGCTGTGTTTCAAAGTGTTGTGCCACATTACTCACAATCAATCAAAAACAACAACACGTCGATTCAGAGTGTTGTTTGCAACTGTTTAAAGAAAACAAAAGGAGTTTTTGCATAAATATGTGACTGGTGGAAACAATGGATCCACCACTTTCACTCTGGAGTCAAATTGGCGTCAGTTTGAGTGGACAGAGTAAGTGAAGGCCGTTCAAAGCAACCAAAGGCGCAAACATCAGCAGGCAAGGTTATTGCCTGTGTATTTTGGGATCTGCAAGGTATTTTGTGGCCATCATTACCTTGAGAAAGGAAGACCATCAATTGTGTATTATATAGCATTATTGGTGCATTTAAAGAAGAAATCACCACACAAAACTGCCACAAATGAAGAAGAAAAGTGATCTTTCACCAAAGAAATGCACTGTGTCACAAGTCATCGCAACAAATGGCAAAACTACATGAATTGCACTTCGAAATTTCTTTCACACCACCCTATTCTCCAGATCTGTCCTCCAGCAACACTGGCTGTTTGCAAACAAAGAATGTTCCGGAAAGAGGATTTGGCAATGAAGAACTGAATATCGCAACGTGAGGTGGTTTTTGGAGGAAAAGATAAATCGTTCTAACAAAAAGGCATCGAATTGTTTAGAGAAAGTGTTGGCATCGTGTATCAACTGAAGAGACTATGTTGATGAAGTTGAATTTTTGCCTAAAAGTTGTTTATTAAGTTAGGCCCAGGACTTATTGAGTGATATGTTAGGGATATCTTGTTAATTCTTTCTTGTCAGTTTATCCTTGAGATATTGATTCCCTTCCACTGGAAAGTGTGAGCCTGTTTCAATACTTATTGATACCATTAAGCAATGACAGGTACTGTTAGCAACCGAGTCTTTATTTATCAAAATTACTTGATTCCGTTCATAAAATTGATCCAAAAGGGTTGATAACAATAAAACAAAACAACCACATATCACTGAACCACATGTATATAACTTTCATTGATTGCTGACCAGGGATTGAACTCAATAACCTTAACAAATGATTATATCTACTACTAGGTTTTGTCCTGTAGGATATTTCAGTGGTGTTACCTTGAGCTTATTGATGTCACATTTGGCTGACTCTTCAATTAAGCCAGAGTATATTGTTATAATTAAGTGATGGAATTTTTTTTAGCCTAAAACTTAATTGTCTTTTCTTTCTTATCTAGAAACTCCTATATGTATATTTCATTTCTCTATGCGAGGGGCAAATTCAAGATTATTGAGCCTAATATGATTCTTTCATTTGGCTTTTTTTTTTTTTTTAGCAAATTAAAAATTTTTCAAGAGAAAAATTGCAAATTGATCTTTTAAAATTATGGCCACAATTCTTTTAATGACATAATTGAGATATCTCTTCTTGTTTGATGGCATTTATTTTATGTTGAGATCAACATTTCTGCCTAGGATGCAGTGTCAGTATCTTGTCCTATGGAAAACGACTTATTTAAAAAACTAATAGATGTAAAAATAGCAAATAAAAATTTCTTCAAAATGTATGGAATTAATGCTTAAAAGTAAATTATAAGAAAAAAAAAAGAGAGTATATATGTATCATAATCATCCTCATCATGCAGTGTTGCTGATAGCATAATTCCCTTGACTCTCTTCTCTCTCATCTCTCTCTCTTATGAGTTTGTCCTTGGCTTCCCCAACATATCTTGTGCTCATTTTACTGGGATGGCTGTGAGATAGGAGCTAAGTCACATCATCTGCATGCTTTGTAGGGTGCTGCTTTCAGGAATTATAATATATATATATATATATATATATATTAATATATATATATATATATATATATATATTATTTAGGATAAAAAAAATTCATAAAGCAGTTCAATAGCTATTTTTAGATCCCGTCCTAATTTTCTAAGAAAATTAAATTTCTAAGGGATTTCTTTTTTTTTTTGGGGGGGGGGCATATTAAACCGTATACGAGGATAAACTTTGGTTGTAGGGGTTTGTTCAGTTAACTCTGGACTAGATACCAACCATTTGTGGAAATGGTTGGTATCTAGTCCAGAAGTTTCTAAAGATTACACAATCAAGTTCAGCGATAAATCCAAGAAGTGCAAAGTTTCAAATATGCAAATCCAATATTTGTAGATGTTTTCCTTGGAAATGGCAATTTAAATAGCCCTCATGGTTAGGATTTTTTATAGTAATAAGATTTATTTTTTCCAAAAATGCAACATTAATGGTTATTTATTTCAGACAGGAGTTGTTTATAGATTATACAAAGACATCCAACATGAAATGCTTTGAATTTTATTTGTTTCAAAGATTAACTAAATTTGTTTATAGTTAATTTTATAATGATCAGAAAAAAAGTGTGGGGAAAAAGATGAAGGAAATATTTGTTGTGTAAATTGTATTTCTTATTCGTTTTTTTTATTTTTTTTTTTATGGTGGGCAGATATCTCAAACAAGACTACCTGTCTATTTTTTGACCACCACTATTTTAAGATATTGGTTTTTGTTATAGAACTTAGTTCTATACAATTTTTTTTCTTTAATTAAAAAGGGAGGAGGAATTCATTTGTTATTTTTTATTTTATGCTCCATACTTTTATATTAAAACCTGAAATTTAGATTATTGGTTTTATGTACTAGAACAGCCTTTGTCTTTTTCTTTCTTCATTATATCTCAAGTAAAGAATCTGTAGTAAATATAAATCCTTCTTTCAGCTGGTAGTTATGGTTCCAAAGCTACTGAATGGCTGCAACAGTTAGAGCTCTACAAATTTTGTTTGGAAAAAAACTACACAGATTGCTCATCTAAAATTAAACTATTTTCTTTTGGTCCCAACTCCACCCCATTTGTGGACCTAAGGGTGAGAATCAAATAATGTAGAGGACTGGAATGCCAAGTGAACTATTTTAGAATCAAATAACATTTTCATTCATTATTCAATTCTGTCTTGTTATCACCTTCAATCTATATACTTTTTAAATATACCTTGTATATTAAGGGGAGAGATGACATATTTTGTCATGTTCTTTCATTTATTCTAGTTTTCTTTTCTCCAGTATTTTGCTTTAACAAGACAGAAATTGAATAATGAATGAATGTTTATTTGATTCAAATAGTTTCATCTTGGCTATTCAGTCCTTACATTATTGATTCTCAACCTTAGGTCCACAAGTGGGGTGGAGTTGGACCAAAGAAAATAGTTTTAATTTTTTTTTAGATGCAGAATCTGTGTAGTTTTTTTTTCCAAACATTTTGTTAGAGTCTAACTGTTGCAGCCATTCAGTAGCTTTGACATAACTACAGCTTGAAAGAAGAATTTATATTTACTACAGATTCTGGTTACTTGAGATATAATGAAGAAAGAAAAGACAAAAATGGCTGTTCTAGTAACATAAAACCATAAATTAAATTTTCAGTTTTAATATAAAGTATGGAGCATAAAATAAAAAATACAAATGAATTTCTCCTCCCTATTTAATTAAGAAAAAATTTGTATAGAACTAAGTTCTATACAAAAACAATATCTTAAATATTGTTGGTCAAAAATAGACAAGGTGTCTTGTTGAGATATCTGCCCACCATAAAAAAAAAAATAAAAACCGAAATAGAAAACATTTACACAACAAATATTTCCTTCATTCTTTCTCCCCACACTTTTTCTGATCATTATAAAATACTATAACAAATTTAGTTAATCTTTGACAAATAAAATTCAAAGCATTTCATGTTGGATGTCTTTGTATAATCTATAAACAACTTCCTGTCTGAATAAATAACCATTAATGTTGCATTTTTGGAAATAAATCTTATTACTATAAAAAATCCTAACCCATGAGGGCTATTTAATATGCCATTTCCAAGGAAAGAACATCTTACCAATATTGGATTTGCATATTTGGAACTTTGCACTTTCTGGATTTAATCCTGAACTTGATTGTGTAATCTTTAGTAACTCTGGACTAGATCCAACCATTTCACAAATGGTTGGTATCTAGTCCAGAGTTAACTGGAACTAAACCCCTTACACAAGTTTATTCTCTGTATTACTGTTTAATATGCCCCCCCCAAAAAAAAGAATCCCTTAGAAATTAATTTTCTAGAAAATTAGGACGGGTATCTAAAAATAGCTATTGAAACTGCTTTATGAATTTTTTTTTCCCTAAATAATATATATATTATATATCTATATATATATATATATATATATATTATACCTGAAAGCAGCACCCTACAAAGCAGCAGATGTATGGTGACTTAGCTCCTATCTCACAAGCCATCCAGTAAAATGAGCAAGATATGTTGGGGAAGCAAGGACAAACTCTAAGAGAGAGAGAGAGAGAGAGAGAGAGTCAAGGGAAGTTATGCTATCAGCACACTTGATGATGAGGATGATTATGATACATATATACTCTCTTTTTTTTTTCCTTATAATATTACTTTTTAAGCATTAAATTCCATACATTTTGAAGAAATTTTTATTTGTGTTATTTTACATCTATTAGTTTTTTAAATAATCGTTTTCCATAGGAACAGATACTACACTGTCCTAGGCAGAAATGTTGATCTCAACATAAATAATGCATCACAAACACATGGGAAGAGATATCTTCAATTTATGTCATTAAAAGAATTTGGGGCATAATTTTAAAAGATCAATTTTTTGCATTTTTCTCTTAAAAATTTTTAATTTTTGTACAAAAAAAAAAAAAACCAAATTGAAAGAATCATATTAGGCTCAATAATCTTAATTTGCCTCGCATAGAAATGAATATCATATAGGAGTTTCTAATTAAGAAAGAAAGACATAAGCTTTAGGCTAAAAAATTCCATCACTTAATTATAACACATATACTCTGGCTTAATTGAAGAGTCAGCCAATGTGACATCAGATTTAAGGCTCCAAGGTAACACCATGAAATATCCTACAGGACAATAACCTAGTAGATATAATCATTTGTTAAGGTTATGAGTTCAATCCTGGGTCAGGCAATCAATGAAAGTTATATACATTGGTTCAGTGATATGTGGTTGTTTTGTTTTATGGTGTATCAACCCTTTGGATCATTTTATGACGAATCAAGTAATTTTGATAAATAAAGACTCGGGTTGCTAACAGTACCTGTCATTGCTTAAGTGGTTATTCAATTAAGTATTGAACAGGCTCATCACTTCCAGTGGAAGGGAATCAATATCTCAAGGATAAACTGACAAGAAAGAATTAAACAGATATCCTAACATATCACTCAATAAGTCCTGGGCCTAACTAATAAAACAACTTTTAGGCAAAATTCAACTTCATCAACATAGTCTCCTTCAAGGGTGATACACTGATGCCAACACTTCTCTAACAATTCGATGCCTTTTTTGTAGAACGATTTATCTTTTTCCTCAAATACACCTCAGTTTCGATATCAGTTCTTCATTGCCAAATCTCTTCTCTGGAACATTCTTTGTTTGCAAACAGCCAGTTGTTGCTGGAGACAGATCTGGAGATAGGGTGGGTGTGGAAGAAATTTCGAAGTGCAATTCATGTAGTTTTGCCATTGTTGCGATTGACTTGTGACACAGTGCATTGTCTTGGTGAAAGATCACTTTTCTCTTCATTTGTGGCAGTTTTTTGGTGATTTCTTCCTTTAAATGCACCAATAATGCTATATAATATTCACAATTGATGGTTCTTCCTTTCTCAAGGTAATTGATGCACAAAATACCTTGCAGATCCCAAAATACACAGGCAATAACCTTGCTGCTGATGTTTGCGCCTTTGGTTGCTTTGAACGGCTTTCACTTACTGCTGTCCACTCAACTGACTGCCAATTTGACTCCAGAGTGAAGTGGTGGATCCATGTTTCATCCATGTCAATATTTATGCAAAAACTCCTTTTTGTTTTCTTTAAACAGTTGCAAACAACACTCTGAATCGACGTGTTTGTTGTTTTTGATTGATTGTGAGTAAATGTGGCACCACTTTGAACACAGCTTTCTTATTGACAAATGTTCAAGCAAAATGGTGAATACACTGCTTTCAACTCCTCTGCTATCTCACGCAACTTCAGTTTATGATTGGCCAAAAGGAGTTTGTGGAGTTTTTTGGTGTTTTCTGGGACAACTGCCGAATTTGGGCGACCTAAGCATTCAGCATCATTTGTGCCTGTACGACCATTTTAAAGTCAGCATACCACCACTTAACCGTTGTTTCCAATGGAGTAGAGTCCGAATAACACTTATCAAGCCATTGCTTTGCTTGAACAGTATTTTCCTATCAGAAAGCAATTAACTCACAAAATTCAGATTTTTCCATTGTTTTGAAAATTTGCAACAATAGCTTCACTTAAATAACTGTAATTTGTAAACTAATAATCCAATTGGGCTCAAATTTTTACACGTGCCATTTCAAGGTTAAGTACTTTATAAAAATCATATGGATTTTTTTTTATTAGTGGCACCATCTATATGTCAGGCCCAGGACTTATTGAGTGATGTCTTAAGCATTCCTAAGAATTAAAACAATCTATCCACAATGGGTTCAGTTACTTATAAGTCCCTTCACCTATTGTTTCAACTCACTTTTGTGAAGATAACCTTATTTTCTCTTTTATCCCAAAAATGAGGAAATGGGGACATTATTATTGATATCAAGGGACTAGATTGATAGCAGTGAAGAGTTTTATATATATATATATATATATATATATATATATATACACACACACACACACAGAGGGTATAATCGATAAATTGTTCCCATTTCAAATTATTCATTTTGTGCATGAGCTTCATTTGTTTCAGATTATGTCTACTATTGCAGCAACAGTCAGTTGAGCAATGTCTGTGAGTAAAGCAGAACCATGACACAATTCACTCCTCTGGAAATTTGGAAATGGCCTGCTGTACTGCTTTGCATTCACACTGAAAGCTCTAATATGAAGATATCATGGTGTTTGGGTGTCAATCTGAGAACAGTGGAGAAGATACAAAAAGAATGGTGATTATGAAGATACTCCTGAATTTGTTGCTGAGATGCAGACCCTTATTGACAATGACCAAGTCAAGTCAAGTCAATCAAATCCAGAGATATGGGAGTCTTTGAGTTTCTTATCAGGCAGATAGTGAATACTTCATGCACTATTTCTCATACAAAATGAGAAATGGTCAATTTTTATCACAGGCCATGAAAGACAAGAGGAACCGCACTGCAAAGCTTTACAACAAACTCAAGCAACCCTTCCAACCGAAAATGCTTTTGTTTTTTTTTCTCAGATGAGAAAAATTTCTGTCCGGATCAGACGGTGAACTCACAGAACAACCATTGGCTTGCTCTATTCCCGATAGTGATGAAAAGTCCACATTATGGTGTTTGGAGTGGTCACTAATGATGGTTGCCTCTGTTGGGATTACATCTCTCAACTAGTAGAGAACACAAATGTTAATTACCTTGCATGACTGCAAAGTCAACATCCTATTTTCACTTTTCTGACCTTAAGAAAAGTAACAATACACCAGTAATTTTGTGTCACATGAACATGATAACATGTAAGCCTTTACATTTTTATTTTCTACCAGCTTCATATAAAGAACTCAACATTTTCTCTACTAAAGACTCCTATTCATATTAGGGCATTTCACTCATACAATTCTGCATAAGCTCTTTGTATTTCTTATCATGTTTGCATTCTATTCTGTTAAGTTTTCTCAGGAAACAAAATATTCTCATTATCACTCTGTTGTGAATTGTCCCCACATTTATTCTGAACCAGGAAATCATATTCAACCAACGATTGTTCTACATTTCCATTCATCTTCCCACATTGCCTACATCAAGTGTCTGGTAGTGCTGCCTTGGATCAAGAGTGTAGCTGATGAAAGATCCTATGTCTGGCAACAGGACTCAGTATTATGTCACACAAGCAGAAGAACCCAGTCTTGGCCATGAGAGAAAATATCTGTGACCATATCAACCCTAACACATGGCTGCCTAACTCCCTAGATTGCAATCTCCTTGATTATTATGTGTGGAGTGCAGTTGAGCGAGAAGCCAATATATCTGTGCAACACCAAAGATGAACTGAAAGCAAAGATTATGGCAGGATCAATGAAGGAAAAAAATATTTCTGATTATTAGAAACTTGAACAGGGTATTTTTATGGATTAAGTTATATGAATGTGTATGATTGAGAGATTTGTATAAAATATTGGTATTACTTATATCTCTGGCTATTTAAGTTATTCAAGTTATGTTGAAAGCACTAGTTCCTGTCAGATCACTGAGGTTAAGCAGTGATGTAGTTGTTCAGTACTCAGGTGGGTGATTACTTAAGAACAGCAGCTACTATAAACAATCTGAGACAAAATAATTCAAACATAAAGTGCCCCTACCACCAACCAATCCCAGAAATAAACAATAAGTTTTAAGAATTGTATCACAAAATGCAAAAGAAATGATGTTGGCAATTTGGATGTAACTTTTTAGTGGATTAATTCTTCATTTTTATTATTAGTCAATTTCTTATTGAGTTGAATTTATAAATTAGGTTTATTGCATCGGTATATATAAGAGGGGAAAAACTATATGGGAGTGGGGGAAGATAAATACTTTGACAGAAATTAAAATAAAAGAAAGTAAACCTCTCACCAGGCCAGTTTTAATTTTTTCTTTTTTTTTAACATGAGGATTCAAGCACAAACCAAACCTCATACTGAGCTAGTGCAAAGAAAAAAAAAGTTGTCCAGTCAGCATTCCGCTTCAATAAACCCTGCCCTCACCTCTAGTCTTTGTAATCAAATACCTTTTCTGAACAACTTCAGGTGTCCATCCCACCTGACAACATTCAGGGAAGTTTGGGAATAAACTTTTTATTCTATCTTCCATGGTCAAGGGTGGGGGTAGCATGTCACCTTATTCACAATTCATTGTCCCTATTTGATGCCCCAAGGGAATTCAAATAACACTTTTCTACTAATCTTTTTGTACTCAATTTATATTAACACCTGAAACATTTTAATAGAATAGGAAATCATTTAAATTTGAAATAATTCTAGCAAATGAAGAGTCCTGGGATTGAACCCATAACTGGAAAGGAGATAGACCCATGACCTTCTGGCAGCACAAGTGGTCAAGAGTTTAAACTTTGATAAAAATTTCACATGTCTATTTTCAAGGCAAGCAGACCTTTTTGCACTTGGAAGACTGGTATAAACATTTCCCCCCCCCCATTTGGTTGTGCAGCATCCCACTTTGAGGCACCTCCACCCAGTTTTATTGTAGGACACTCACACATGTGGGGAAGGGAAAAAAATATCAAATCATCCTTACAATAATCAACATGTTAGTTAGTGTTTAAATTTTCTAGCCATCAAATTTTATGAAATTAACAAAGCATAATAGTTTAAAACATACCATCTATAATATAGCATGAACAACATCTTTAAGAAATGAGCACAAAATACACACACACACCAAGTGACCTATGCATACATGGCCTATTATAGGAAAACAATCAAAGCTTAAAATTATCTGGATATTGTGAGTTCAATTTCTAGGCCAGGCAGCGCAGGAATATACATTAATTTCGTAGAGAAGTAGAGTGAAATCATAAGAATTGTCTTGGAATTTTAAAATATCTGAAGAAAGATACCAGACTTGACATAGAAATGAGAATATACACCAAAAGATCAAATAAAGGGTTTCATTCAACATTATGAAAAAAATCTGGAGACCAGAAAGGACAAGGAAACTGGTCCCCAGGAATCAATGCAGAAAATGTGTGTGGAATGTATTCACTAGAAAACTAGTTGCATGGCTTTGATGCAACTTTGTAACCAGAGGTGTCATTTACATAAATGGATAAAATCTCATGAATGAATGAAACTATAAAAGGTGCCTGTGCACTAGATAGGTTAATTGGTTGATTTTAATGGCATGACAACCAGTTAAGAGATATTTTATGCAGAGACGTTAGGGAAATGCATTCACTGTAGATTCATATGAACATTTTTGTGTAGATGTTTCTTAAAGAGATTTTTATTTTTGTACACAGTCCTATCAAATATAAATGATTTTTAAACAGATCTATTTGACATATAATGGCATCAAAACCATTTCCTGGCCAAGTATTGGATCTAGTCTCTCTAATGTTCACAAAAATACATCAGAATCACTACAAGTAAATCAAGAGAAAGAATAGATACCATATATACTTGAATAATGAATGACCGTAAGGAACAATCCCTAATTTTTAGCAACAAAAAAATGTCTTTATCATATATTGCATGTAATGAACAAACCCTAACTTTTGGCTATGCTAGCCTATAAAAATATTTTTTTCAATATCCAATGACTTAAAGAAAGAACATTCAAACACTTATTTATACTTCCAAAACTATTGTAATACAAAGAAAATCAATGAAATACCATAAATAATGTGGTCTAGCCCTTGATGTAGCCTATCATGTATGCTTGGATATTCCAAACAAACATACTAAAACCTCATCACTGATACGTAATAGGATTGACAATATAATAATTAATGTTAAGTAAAAACTTTATTATCTTACTTAATAGCCTGTTTAGGCTGTGTGAAAACATTTTGGATTGAAGTTATGACAAAGTTAGGCCAAAAAAACAAGGTAAGTTTTGATGTGTTCAAAGACATATTTTGTATAATGAACTGCTTGTTTTTGAGGTGAAAAATTGGTCTTAAAAAGTAATTCATTATATGATTATATTCAGGTCAAGAGGGGAAAATATTTTAAATTTAAGAAATAACAAAAAATCTATATCCAAAACAATTTTGAAAGTAATAAAAATTCTCTCATGATAACAGTATTCTAGAGATTTAAATCCAGGATTTTCTTTTTTGTTTTGTAAATAATAACTAGGTAGACTACACTACCTTATCTCAATTTTGTTCTTTTACTTTTTCCTCACTCTCTATAACTTTCTATACATCAGCCTTCTCTGCATCACTGTATTCTTTCCTTTTCAGTTTCCTTCCCTTATTTTGCTTTCTTTCCTTCTTCCTTTTTTCTATTTACTCAATTTCTAAGGATTTCAGTCAACCAATGCTCATGCATTATCATCTTACTGTTATGACTGATGTCATTATCTCAAACAAAAACAAAACAGTTATTGGTCCCTGTTTGATTTCTCTTCCATTAAAACAAGTGAATTCACTTCTGATTTATATGTCTCACCTGTGACCAAGTGACTTATACACAAATTAATACAAAATTAACTTCAAGTACAAAGTTAGACAAAGTGTACAGATACATGACACGAGGTAGGAGAGAAATATTTTGATTCTCAGCATAAGAGCTGATCCATATGTAAATACAAGGATCGTATGTTGAAAAGTTCATAGGAACATCAACATACTCTCATGGAATGTGACCAAATGTTTATTTTTCAATATTTTCCTCCTTGTAGTTCACACACTTCTTCCATGTCAGCCTATAAACTTTCCAGTTCACCCTTGTAATGCAAAAATCTTTTTACAGGTATTATGCTAAAAACATTTTTTTTTTTAAATGAATAAATAATGGATGCTAACAAGAAGTTTATTTCTAGGAGAAGATGAAGGTTGCAGGAAGAAATATTGGGGGGGGGGGGGGTACCATTTGGATATCATGCTTATTCATTTTGCAATAAATGCTAGATATGGGTGTGACAACTTCTGAGGGAAGGGAATAACTGACTAACCTGTGATCTTGTGACTTGTCTATATGAATTGAGCCTGCTGGCAACGGATCCAGTAGCTGCAGTTGCATCAGTACCGAGGGTGTGCTAGGACTGGTAGGAAAAAAACAACAACAAACAAACTACGTGTGTCTGCAGCCAAAGGCTTGAAACATTAGAAAGTTAAATAGAAAAAACTTCTGAATGCTTCAAGACATTTAAAGACACACCAGACATTTTTGGAAGCAAGAAGGGGAGGGAATGGAGAATGAATGTGTGTGTGTGTGTGTGTGTGTGTGTGTATTGTGATAGAAAAAAGGATGACTTGGGGAGAATAAGGTAAGTGTTTCGTTAGAATAAGATGTGTGTATATATATATATATATATATATATATATATATATATAAAGTAAATGAGAATACAGAGTAGGGACCTTTTAGAAATTCAGATAAATGTTTAAAAATTACCATATTGCAAAAACAAGCATTCAACATGTTTACTGTATCCACTAGTTCAGGTTAAAAGGTAAGCTAAATAATTACATTTAACTTGTTTGAAGTATATTTCATGAAATCCATGTCAAATCATCCAGAAAAAAGTGAAATTGTCACCCACCCCCTTCAATTTTTGCCCAAGGAATCCAAACATGCTATCAAAGAAGTCTTAAAGTCAACCAATTTTAAGTTTTGATGATTTTTTATTTTTCATAACAACATCAATATCCCGATGTGGCATGCATCTATTACAAAAAATTTTTCTATTATTATTTCACATATATTGAACATTATTTGTACCAAAAAGATAGTTTCGTTTTTGCTCAGAACTAAAACTACAACATGATGCAAAAATTTGTTAAAATTTTGCACTTCAATTTTTCTGAAATTTTGTCCAGGTGTAGACTGTTAAAGTTAGACAATACCCAAAATTTGAGCTTCCAATTCCAAAAATTAATGGTTATGTCGATTTTTTTGCAGGTGAGGGGGGGGGGTCACAAAAAAATAAAATCCAAGGAATCCAAAAATGCTATCAAAAATGTCTTAAAGTTAACCAATTTTAAGTTAATGATTTCTGATTTACACAAATTTAACTGATGTTATAGCTTTGGTTCTTAGCAAATTTGGAGAGCTAAAAATCAACATAACACCACCAATTTTTGGAATTGTAAGCTTAAATTTTGGGGATTGTCTAACTTTAACAGTCCACACCAGGACAAAATTTCAGAAAAATTGAAGAGGGTGGGTGACATGGTCTGAATGATTTGACATGGAATTACACTAAAGCCAAACACTTTTAGACTGTATTTTTCCAATGCAGGTATCATTAGGGAGCGTGCAAAGTTTTAGTAAATGCATCGGCTTTGGCCTGTTTCCCAAAACTTTTCTTGTTCCCCAATGATACCTGCATCTGAAAATATGGTCTAAAAAAAGTTTGGCTTCAGGTTACCCTTACAGCAGTTTTAACCTGGAGGAGGAGCAACAAAGTATAAACTATATATTTTTTTCTTTTTTTTTTGTTAATTCCATTTTTTTACCCTCAATATTGAGCATTTTTTCTCTAAATGATCTGAAAAGATTTGTTGAAATAATTACATTTAACTTGTTTGAAGTATATTTCATGAAATCAGAATGTTCAGCTGTTATTCTATATTATTTGCAATTTGTTTGTTTACTATGAATTTAAAAAACAAAAACAAAAAAAAATGGATGAATCTCCTGTTGTAATCGTATAATTTTTGTCAAGAGTTATATTCATTGCAGTGGATTTACAGATAGGACAAAGTTATTATCAAATCAAAATAAAACAAAATTTCATCATCTAAACTGAGTCATAGATGTTTCTATTGTATCAAAATAAATCATTGTTTTTGGTAATTGGTTTGATGTGTGGTCTATGTGTACACATCTTTTTTTTCCATTTTTTCATTTACACACAGCATACACTGGTATATATACTTAGTCTTTAAAATCATTCAACTTTGGATAGAGCGGAAGTAATGGCTTCTGAAATTTGGACTTATTATCTCTCTCACATTTAATTATTACTATTGAAAAATAAAAGGGTTACATTTTTGTAAATCAAAATAAGTACAAAATCGCAATTGCATCTTTTATGCAAATTTTGTTAATGTTATCATTTTGCAATTCCTTAGTTAATCAATTCAATAAATAAGGAGAAAAATCTAAAAATAACCTTTTGCAGTATTGAGGTTTTGTTTATCGTATACTTTTTTCTTGGTTAATTGTATATTAGTAAAGATGAATAAAAAACATGTCAAAAAAATGGTGCAACTTTTTTTAAAAATATTTTAAAAAGGTTAATAAAAAAAATAGAAAATTATCTTTTTACAGTTTTCTTTTACATTTAATATAAAGAATAATCCCAGGTTTTAAAAAAAAACCAAAAAACGATTTCTGTTACATGTAACATACATTTTTTTATTTGTTTGTTTAAATAATTCTCTGCTTGTTGTTAACATATTCAAAACTGTCATGTCATTTTAACTTCGGCCACACCTATTTTCTATGGTGGCCACAAGTGTAATTTGTGTTTAAAATAAATTGGGCTTAGATTAAATTATTTACAATAAAATTCTATCAGAAATATAAAATCTTTATATTGTAGCAGTATTGCCATGTGTTGCTTTAAATGGCATTACCACTATGTTATCGCCTATTGCTCAAGGTTGTTATTGTATGACTCTCATAAAAAAAAAAAAATTTACTTCAAAAATTATTTTCAATATTTTTCTTTTATAGAGAATCTCATTATTTCTAGCTATATATTTTTTAATGCAATCTTTTCTTTGATTAAACAAATACACCTTTGTCAGCCAGTAAAATGGGAGAATTTATTTTTACATGTATTGATTTTAAAACATCTTTAAAATAAAAGATAAAATGGTAGAAAAGTAAAAACTTTTAATATCACATTTATTAAAAAATAAGCTAACAAAATTTAAACAAAAAATCAACAAAGAATAAATAATTTTTCTTATTTACTCGACTTAAGTTTCAAAATATCCGACTGATTTTAGATAATAATCAATTTTTTTCCTCTTTTCAAAAATGTGAAATTCATTTTCAGCAACTGAAAAAATTATGAAGAAACTTATTGTTCACTATTGGTGAGGGGGAGGAGGGGGTCAGTACCCGAAACAAAAGCTAATGAAAAAAATACTTAGCCTTTTTAATTTAGAGTAAACATTTATTCAAAATAAAAGCTCTTCTTTTATTATTTCATATACCAAAAATTCTATTAAAATCAGATTATTAGTTCATTATTGTTGATTTTTAACAAATCTTTTGTGTTCCCCCTTATATGTTAACACCTATATGATATAAGAACCTTCACATGTTCACCATCCCTGGAATCTCCCACAAGTGATTTAAAAAAAAGATTAATATTTCTATGGGAGTATCTTTATTAGAAAAGCAGAACTAATATTATGGAGACTACCTGGGGATGATTCCAATATTGTATTGACAGGAATGGTGAACAGATGGATAGTTTGAAATTCATAGAAAAATGTTTTTTTGTTTTTTTTAACACCAAGGATATTGTTTTTTTTTCTTTTCTGGTATATTGTATTTTTTAAAAATAAATGAAAATTATTAATTTCTAAAAAAAATCATTTTTTTTTTTTTTTTGCAATAAGGTTATCTTGTAAATACATAAATGTTGAAAGAGACTTTTGTTGTTTAATGCGGTGGTAGAGGTAAATAAATTTAGCCAAGACAGCAACAGTAGAAGATTTTAACTGCAAACTATTTCATTCTAGTATGAAAGGCCATTCATATGTGAGGCTAAATAAGCAACAATGAGATAATGATGTAGACAGAAACAGTTAACAAGATATCAAAATTAAATGCAGCATTTCAAAACTTTTTTTTTTTCAAAGCAAAAATTAAAAAGGAAATTTTACAGAATAATATTTGAGATTTTAGTTCATAAAATGTTCAAGAGTAGCAAAGAAATTTATTGTAAAAAAAGAAGAGGATGAGATAGTTAAATTTTAATGAAGGTTTTAATAATTATAATAGTGATGTAATAAAATTAATTAATTTTATAGAGGGGAAAATAAAAATGAAAATAAAAATAAGAACATGAACGCATGCAAATTCTTCAAGAATTTAAACAAAAACAAAAAATGAAAATAGAACCCATCACAAACAATACGTTTTTCTAAATATAAACTTTTAAAAAAAATTGGTCAAATATTCAAAATGTCCATTCCATACCCAAGAAGAGATTAATAATGCATTGGTGCATAACTTAAAATGATAGAAGTTGTGTCTAGTAAGAAATTTATCAAAACACACAAAACTAGCTCAACACCACAGATTAGATCAATAGTCTCCAGCATAGAAGGATCATTATACAAAATATTATGGCTCCTTTTGAAAATACTTAAACCAATACTTTCTACTTTCCCTGGACACATCAGCAGCTCAGAACAAGTCATCCAAAGACTGCACCAAATACAAACGAATAAACTAGAAAACTACAGGTACGCATTTAGCTTGGATGTCACCTCCTTTTACATGTCAGTGCCGGCCCAACCAGTGGTCAACCTGATGACAATGTATAATCTCATCCAGTCTATATTACTACAACCTCACCCCACCAGGCATACACAAACTACTACTATCCATTGTCATAGACATCATTTACTTTACATTCCATGAGCAAACATACAAGCAAATCAAGGGCCTGCCAATGGGATCCAGCCTGTTGGGTTCACTGGCTAACAATGGACAGGCTTGAGCACCAAGCACTTAACACATGCCTTCTTCACCAAATATATTAATGATATATTCATCCTTACATCTTCCCGTGAAGAAGCCAAAAAATAAAAAAAAATAAACATACATTTCAGCATCGAGCACCTTAACAGCACAGTAACATTGTTACTGCTGGATTTCCAACTTAAAATACTAGATAAAGGTGACATCCACACTGAATTCTACAAAAAGTTGGCCAGCAGAGATTTATTTGTCCACCACAAATCAGCCCTCCCCTTTAGTGCAAAGACCGGATACATAAAGAATGAACTTACTCGCACCCAGAGCAAATGCAGCAGGATCAGATCATACACACCACACACTTCATGACTGTACTGAAAGCCAACAGTTACCCGGCTTAAGTCACAAAACGCCTGAAGACGACAGAAGGTCCAAAACACCACTGAACATCTAATACCTGCTTCCTGAGGTTACCACACTTCAATGAGAGAACAACCGCCGCAATATGGAGAGTGATCCGGAAGGAGGGCCTGGACATACAACTTGCCCATTACAGACCTTCACTCCGGAAACAACTATCCAAGAACCACCATAGGGACACCACTAGTTGCACGCTAGCAAACTGCCGTATCTGCGACACAGGTATGTGCCATGAAGTGAATGTGATACACCACACACAATGCAAAAAATGCAACCAATTTTACATAGGTAGCACCGCTAGATCACTACACATTAGGGTCAAGGAATATTTATATACACAAGCATCCACATTCCCAAATCAAGGCCAGAGAGAGAAATTTGGGCAACCTTCGAATTAAGAAGGTGCTGTTGCTAGCTAAATTGCACCCAGAGATCAATAACGGAACCAAACTCAGTGCAGAGTTCATGATACAGTAGACCCACAATAGACCACGACCAATGCACACATGTGCACACAAACACACACAATGGAGAATTCATAATACAGGAAACCTACAACGAAAAGAAAAATGCATAACACCTCCACACCCACACAATTACAAGCCAATGCACACATGTCTATCTAACTATCTATCTATCTATGGTTTTGTTCATATCCATCTATCTACATATATTAGGTAAACTTTTACTTCTTAGTTATATATTAGACACATTGCAAGATTGTAAAAGCACTAATAACATGGGCTGTTTTGAGGCAAATCTACCTAAGATTTTCAGAGACCTTGTTACTAAATAAGATTTACTCTATGTATTAATAATTTTGACTATAAATTAAATACTCTTTGATAAACTTACATATTCCCGACATAAATAATTAATCTTACATAAAAGTATATACATTTTTCTTGTTATTTTCTTAATAATTAATTTCTGTAATCAAGCTATGGTAAAAAGAAAAAGAAAATTATCTTAATTTTTTATCTTAACCTTTTACAGGCCAAGTTAACAGAAGCTGATGTTTAAGTGGAAATCCATTTTTAATTATAATATTATTTTTTGATAAAAAGTTACAGTTTCATTTTAACCTTTTATAGACCAAGTTAACTGAAACTAGTATTAAAGTGGAAATCAATTTTTGATTATTTGGAGGAATTTAAACAAAATATTAGATGTACAAATTTATAAAGATTAAAGGGAATATTTTTAGTTTAAAATATTGGCAACTTAACAGAAATTCTTTTCATTAAGCATGTAGCAATTGTCTGGCACTGCTGGGATGGACATAGGTCCAAAAGAGTTATTTCCCTTGCTGCCAGGTTTTTGCCAATAGGTGGCAGTGTATTTAAACAGCAGCCCATAAAATGCTCACTTTCTTTTCTCTCGGTCCAGCAACCATTAAACATGGGCTAGACACTTGGTGTCTCTGTCCCTTAAGTGGGGAGCTTTGTAAGTGAATTCTCCATGAACTCTTTCTTACTTCTTGAGGACTTTAGTCTTATTTGTTTCTGTATCATTTGTGTATCTCTTCATTGCATTTGTTCATTCGTCCATGTGCTCAGACAATAAAGTCTGCATTGTTATGTTTTACATCTTTGTTGGGATTTATTTTATGTACATGTATGTACCTACATTGGAAAAGTTACTGAGCCTTCTAACGTATTATAAGAACCACACATTATTCTTATAAGCACAATAGACCCCAATCCAACACACACACACAGACCATATATAAATACATATTCATCAAATGTTGCTATGTTTTCATTGTAGTAGCATTAGTACTTAATCCCAAAAGTGCTCAATATATTTTGTAAAATATAGAGCATTTAAGGAAGAAATAGATCTTATAAAATCAGCCAGAAAAAGAGTCTTGGTGAACAAGGAACAATGGGTGAAGATCTGAAATTGCACAGGTTTTGATATAGCCATGGGGACCCTAGACTAAGCACAAGTCTAGGACAGGGTTGGGCTACTAATGCTCTACAACTTAACAAAAAAACTGGATATTAGGGATGTTTGGATTTACTGTAATGACAGCTTATTATTCGTTAAAAACGTGTCCAGACAAAAATGTAATCGGACTAGAAAATACATCGCAACACTGAGGAACATGGGATTGTCTGTTGACATCAAATCAAACAGAAAAATAGTGAACTTTCTAGACATTCAATCTTATTACAGGTAATTTTGAGCCTTTTATGAAACCAAACACAAACCCCATATATGTTAACTCCAGGTCTCACCACCTACCCTCAATAATTAAGAAAATCCCATGGAATACAGAATTAATAAAAATTACTCTAACCAGCAAATATTTGATAGTGTTAACAATATTTATAATAAAGCAGTATATAATAGCGGATATACTAGAAATAAAATTCAATTTAACAAAGAGCAAAAGAATGAAAAACTAAGTAGGAAAAAAAACAGAGATAGAAGGATTAGGTGGTATAACCAGCCATTCAACCTACAGGTAATAATGAAAATAGGTAAGATATTCATAAATTTAATCAACCAAAATTTCCCAGTTAACCATACTCTACACAAAATTTTTAATAAGAACAACTTAAAGATCAGTTTCTCCTGTATGGATAATATAGAAAGGATAATTAAAAAACATAACAAAATAATTAACAACTGCTGAAGCCCAGATATTTGCCCTGTAAAAAGAAAGTATTTGACCAAGGATGTAATTTACATTGCATCGATAACATCTACACAGAAACCAGACCTTACTAAATTTCAGGTGGGTTGTACCAAATCAGAATTTAAAACTAGGTTTACAAATCATGAACACTCGTTTTCAAATATTAAGCTAAAAAATGTATCAACCTTAGCTAGCTATGTTTGGAACTTAAAGAATCAAAATATAACACCAATTATTAAATGGGAAATCTAATATTTCCTGTAGTGTAACTGATCTTTGCTTGTGTTTACAAGAAAAGTTAGTAATAATTAGATTCCCAGACAAGAAAAATCTTCAGAAAAAAAAATGAATTTCTACGAAGTGCCTCCACTAAATTCATTAATGTATTATTAAGATTAACCCCTCCTTTAAGATTATATATACAGCGGGGAAAATAAATATTTTACCCCTTGCTGATTTTCTGAGTTTACCACCTTACAAAAATAGTAATGGTGTTTTCAGGGTATGTCCGTCATGAAAGTGAGAGATAGAATATTAAAAATTTTTTTTAGAAAATCATATCAATTTTTGAACATTTATTTGTATTTTATTGAAAAAATAAGTATTTCACCCCATAGCAAAATATAACTCATTACTTGGTGAAGAAACCCTTGTTGGCAAGCACCAGCAGCCAGGCATTTCTATAGTTGGTTACCAAGTTTTTACAAATTCCAGGAGGGATTTTGGCCCACTCGTCTTTGCAGATCATTTCCAAATCCTTAAGGTTTTTAGGTTGTTGTTCGGAAACTCGAAGCTTCAGCTCCCTCCATGGATTCTCTAAAGGATTAAAATCTGGAGACTGATTAGGCCACTCCATTACCTTAATGGGCTTCTTCTTGAGCTACTCCTTTGTTGCCTTAGCCATGTGCTTTTCGTCATTGTCATGCAGGAATACCAAACCACAACCTATCAGTGTCTTGGTTGAGGTAATGAGGTTTTCACTCAACATTTCCCTGTACTTGGCCCCATCCCTCATTTCTTTAACCAGATGTAGTTATCCTGTCCCCTTAGCAGAGAAACAGACCCAAATCATAATGTTTCCACCACCATGCTTAATGGTTGGGATGGTATTCTTAGGATCCAAGTCAACTTTTTTCCCTCCAAACTTGGCGAGTTAAGTTGATGACAAAAATCTCAATTTAATCTCATCTGACCATAGCACTTTCCCCGAACTCTACTTAGAATCATCTAGGTGCTCAATTGCAAACTTCAGATGGGCCTGTTCGTCTGCCTTCTTGAGTAGGGGGATCTTGCAGGCACTACATGATTTCAATCCACTATGAAATCATGTTTTCTCAGACTACATGGGTGGAAGGAGGACACACCCACACACAAGCTGTTTTTTTTAAAAAAAGGGATATGTGGACTTTAATAAGTGAAAACTTTAAAATTCTTATTCAGGAACCACATAACTATGCAACAATAAAAACAGAAAGATCAAACTTTGTGCTAAAATAAACAAGTGGCCTCCATAATCATTAAGTAATATTGCTCCAGTTTGTCACTGTATATCAGATTCAGGGAGCAGAGGAATAATATACACACCATACAAGCATGTAGCATCAGAAACTATGGGAAGCAGCATGGTGAATGTAAAGCAAGGTGAATAAACCCAAAAGTGGATCAACAGCACACTCCACAAAATGCTGGGCAGATGAACAGCCAGGATCAAACAGTTCAGTTAGGAAACTACTACTACTACTCATCTTTAAGGATGGTGTCTATTGACGAGTTAACAAAACAGCTAACAAAAGATAACTATGACTACAAACCAAACAAACCTCATTGCCCTTGATGTGAATCAACAAGGGGCATGTTCTGCTGAGGTTAAAGCTCTGGTTCCAGGGGTTAAAAAGCCAGCTGCAGAGCCCAAACGCAAACTCTTACTTTAGGGCAAAAATAATTTCAATTTTTAACATTAAAAACAATAAATCTAAGCTAACAGTGTCTGCAGCTGATAAGAATATAAACATTGTATGCATACAAAATATAAATATTACCATAGTGAACTAGAGCTAAAATATCATGAAACCAGTTAGGGATGGACTTTTGTGTTGATATCTGCATGGAAAAACTCCATCAATGCTGCCATAGGAGGTATAGAAGTGCTTCTCAGTCCCTATACTTCAAAATCCTTAAATAGCATCGAGATAATCTAACAGATAATAATGTGACATATTTAATAGCAACCCCTGCCCAACAATTATCAACTGTTACAGCCTCACAAATGTCAGTTATGAAATTTTATAATGAGCTATCTTCCCTAGTCAGGCACATTCCAAAACACAATGTCCTGATAATATATATGATACATACACTATATATATCTGTGTGTGTGTGTATGTAAGTTGAGAAAATGTTGAATGGATATTTAATGAAATGACGACACGTTTCAGCCGAGATGTTCTTGTACCTATTGTATTCTATTCATTATTATTTTAGATATTGAATGAAATAAAATAATAATGTAGAAAATATATAAAAGTTTGTTTTTTTAAGTATACAGAAAAACAGCCATCATCAGGGCAAGATGTTTGATATACATCTCATTCAAATGAGATTTTTTGTTGCATTTTAGCCCTGAAAAAAAAAAATCACCAAGAAGAATTGAAAAATAAATAAAACTGGTCTTTTCTATTAATTCACCTCAAAATAACTTCATTTATAATTTCTTGGAGTGAAGTAATATTTATGATGAATAAATTTATATCATTTGGAGTGAATTATCAGAAAAGATCCCAACACACCAATATCAGTTTCATTTTCACCGATATTTTTAAATTTGCCCAAAAGGTAAGTTTCCTTTTTATCTCTCGAACTATGAAATTTATTTTATCTTCAAGGTAAAACTAAAATCAAGATTTCAAAGGCAAGGGAAACTAAAAATGGCAGATCACAGGATTTTTTTTTATCACTAAAAAATAAACTAATAATCCGATTTTAATATAATTTTTTACTCCTGGCCCCCTTAGCAAATAAACTTTAGTTTGGACCAACCAATTTTCCCCAAGGACTCATTAAAATCAAATCCATGAGTCCAGGACTCACTAAATTAAAAAGCTTTCAACATCACTACACACACACACACACACACACACACACACAAAAGTGGTCAGACAAAAGGAAAATTCTGTTGTTTTTTCTTTTTTCTCAACTATTTTCAACCTAATGTCATCATCAGGAGAAAAAGTTTTAGTAAAAAAAAAATATTTAAAAAAAAAATGCTTTTAGAAAGTTTTCAAAGTATTTGATAAACCACCAAAGAAAGGATGGAAAATGAAAACTGGCAAAGTGGCATATCTATTTGTTTAATGAAAACTATCTTTTTGTTAAATCTTTGATGGATTTTTATACATATACATACATATATGTCTCTGTGGTGAAGACACCTGGCTAATGAGGGTTTTTTTATTAGGTTTGGGAGTGGTTAGTTTCAAGTTAGATTGAATGACCAATGGTTGATGTATTTGCTTGTATAGGTGTTAGTGATACCCACATTTTATTACTAGGCTGGGTAATTAAGTTTTATATTAAGTCCAAATGGATTATAACTTTTCAATTTGTTTATCCATTTGTCTTCCAAGCTTTTCCATTACTGATTTTATGTCCTTTCAATGATTGTGAATTTAGCATCTGTTAAAATCATGACCGAATGAGTAGAAGTGTTTTCCTAATGTATTAATTTGCTGTGGTTCATAGATTTGATTCTGTGTCTATAGTTGTCTAGTTTAAAATAAAATGGCCATTCTGACTTTCCAACATATTGTTTTTGGCAGCATGTGCAGTCCAGTAAATACATTAGAATTTTGCTTTTAGGTCTTTTTAGTTGGTTGATTTTAAGTGTTTGCCACACATGTTGTTCTTAATAAAACATGGTTGGCAAAATTTAGTGGATTTAATTGTGGGTTTCTTATTGATTACTTTATTATTTAGTATGTTGTTTTCTATCATTTCCTAAGATTATTTGGTTGATGACCATATTGAACTACTGTCAACCAAATGAATATCACCAACGGTATTTTATCTGTTTTTTTTAGCTTTTCACCAAACTAAAATAGACACATGGTCATTTTAATGTGGGGTGCCAATGCAGATAGCAAACCTCTTGTGCAACGGTTTTCAAAATTGTTTAGATTCTGTTTGGCATTCCTCTTCAGGGGAGCCCCAGGTACCAGGCAATAAACACAGCGTTTACCCATTTTTAGGTAAGAGATAGGTGCTAACTGGAAGGAAGGATCCCTACAAACCAGCTGTTATTATTTCTCACACACATGGTATGGCTGTGTCAGGTACAGTATTTCAACTTTATAAGGCATACAATTTGCATTTACTTGGTTGCGATTACTTCTAAATTTCAATGATTTAATAAACATTACATATCCCCATAATTTCTTTTGTGTACGTATCAGCCATGGGTAAGATATGACACACATTTCAATTTTTTTAAGTGGAGTACACTGGGTTTAAATTCAGTTTTCCTTCTCTTAGACCAGTTGCCTTACCCAAGCTAAAAAAACCAGTGTACCATACTATTTACCCATAGCTGGGTTGGGGAGAAGAGATGAATTCATGCTTTCCCCAAGAGCATTAGTATAAAGTGAAATGCAAACAGCCTTGTCCAGGATTTGAATTCAGGTTGCTGATTCCATTTCCTAAGACGATAATCATTAAGATAGGCTTAAGAAAAAATCCTTCATCTTGCAAATTATTTGATTATTGAAAATCTTTTGAATTTCTTAGAAACAATTTTTTTTTTGTCTAGTTTTACTTTTATTTCTTTTACATTTTAGCCCAAACCTCAAACCGTCATTCTATGATTATCAGGAAATGAACTCATAAAGCCTTTAACAAAATTTAAACATCTGAAAGCCTGACCTGTCTATAGCAGCTGCTCTGCTAATTTTTAGTTAAGCCTAAATTCATTATATATTACTTGGAAAAAAATAAAAATAAAAATAACCCTTTTTTTTTTTGCACAGAGATATCAGGTTCTAAGGTAGGGGTGGCACAATTTTAATTGGTCTTCTGACAAGGCTGTAGAGGGCAAAAAGTCCCCCACTCTTGCACTTATTCAACTAAAGTTTTAAGACATCTTATATCAAAATAATTAAAAGTACTAAGGCTGACCTATAATAGTTGTTACATTTAATATATGCAATTTATATGCAAATGTAACAATTATTATGGGATGGAGGTAAGAGATTTTCAAAATTCATTAGATGCACACATAATTTATATTTTGAGCAACAAGTGGAATACATAACTGCAATAAATGATCAGTTTTATAACACCTTAAAAACTTCAACAATTAATCTTTCACAAATGAACAATATTTGAGATACCAATTCAGGTCAAAGGTCAAATGCAAAAAGGCTTCCCATTACTCAATATCAAGATTTGGATTTTTGGTTGGAGGGGGGGGGTTAAAATTATCAAAGATAGTAAAAAAAATTGAATAAAATTGAACTTTGACTTATGATTTGGTTTGCTTTATTTAACTGCATATCAACCCTTTAAATGACAAAATTTGTTTCATTTGTAAATGCTTGATTATAATCATAACTATATATTCAACATTCTATTGTAATCATTTTTTGTTTATAATTATAATTTGTTTACAAATAGTTATGGTATCAAGTATTAACTCAATACAATTATATGATTTCAAGTATTCCTATCCAATACTAATAATTTTCAGACAGGTACAATCATTCTAGGTCAGAGTTGGCCAGGGAGTAATGGCAACAAAAAAGTAACTCCACACTACCCTGTGGTCCAGAATTCTCACCATCAGATACTAGTTTAGTATCATAGCCAGGACACCCTTTTTGGGTAGTGTCTTACCCCTCTTCAGAGGATACATTTAGTATATTCTAAGCCCCACCAACAGGGTGACCTATGATTTGGTAAAAAGCTAACCGTTTGGAATCAAAGTAAGAAGAACCACCAAGTTTAGATCTTAAAAGTAAAAGAAAAAAAGAAAAAAGCCATGCACACACAATTAAACAACCATGAAGCACAAGACTGTCCCCAAAGATACATGCACAAAAATAAGTGACAATATTAAAACAGTGACTAGTATTTAAAAAAAACTCTTTAAGGGAGCAAGTGATACTTACATGCAATTTCTTTGCAGCGTCTTGGGGGAAGGGATCTAAATTTTTCTCGGCATTTTAAAACTAGCCAAACAAATGCTTAAAGTTTATTTGCTTTCATATGCAAGTTTAAACAAGTCCTACTGTTAATTTTTTTAGTAGTTAGACTACAGGCCGACTTTAATATCTAAGTTAGACAAGGTATTCATTAACCCATTGTACACAATTAATCAGAAGGGATGAAAAATATTAAAGAACGGTCAAGGATACTTACCAGTTGAAATGTTGACCATCTCTTTTAACTACTTACGAGCCTTTATGCAAAAATTAGTTTACAAGCAGCAGGGGAATAGAATTTAGGGAGATTTAACTTCATTTTTTGTGTACAATAGGTTCAATTATAGCAATTATATGCACATAAAAAGGGACAATGCTCAAACGTTATATTTTTTAAATACTGTATATACTCAAGTATCATCAGATACTATCCAGGATTATTTGACTTTTGCAACTGGAAATTGTACATAGACAATATCAAGCTAAAATTTAGATCTTAGAAAGTTGTATGATACATGAATATGCACAGTAACTTTCATAACATTCTAGATTTTTTTTATTCTTGTAAATAAAGATTCAAATTAAATAGCAAAAAAGAATAAAATGTTATACAGATTTTTCAGAAAAATTGATATTTACTTTTTAGTTATAGAAATGCCATTCACTGGAAAAGTGAAGGTATTTAAACATTGCACATAGAATTTTGAGTTGGTTCTACATACACTGTTAAAATTTGAGATCATTTGAATAAGAATAGTTTAAGTTATTAGATTACAAAATGATATCAATTTTTCTGAAACACCCTGTACATGTCTTTGCAGAAACATTGTAGGCAAACTTGCCATAAATTAATACATTATCCTGTCGGCAAATTTAAGTTACATAAATTTTGTTTGGCTTTATTATTTCATGCTTTTCATATAAAATATCTAAGTTATCAAATTTATCAAAAACTATTTTGCAAAATGGTAAAATTTGACAATTAAGTAGAATTTTTTCTTTTCTTTTATAATTTTAATGTGTAAAAAAAACAAAAACAAAAAAAAACTATTGTAAATTGACTAGTATCTTGGTTGTTCTAGTCCCATTTCACTCCCTGAATCAGGGTAGTACAAAAATGTTATATACAGTGAAGACAGCAATTACCAACTATCTGTGAGCATAGCCAATGGAATGAGAACAATATATGCCTGAAGAAAAAATAAGGAAAACAAAGATACTGACAACAGACATCTGAAAAGCTAGAGGATACAATAATTAAAAATGTTGTGACTATAACAACAATCAAGATGAGCATACCAATCCCTAGTACATCATTGTATTATCATTTCTCATGTAAGAAATTCAGATTTAAGAATAAAAAAATAAAAAATAATAATTGGTTTGCTGAATTTCTGAAAATATTTTCATTATTCCATGTTTTTTCAAACTAACTTCTCAGTCTTTACTTTTATAGAAATATCTCACCTGATATATTCACCAGGTATATGTTGCACCTGAAGATCATTACGAACCACTTTAGCAATATACACCTGAAGGTTGAAATATATATATATATATATATAATATATATATATATATTATTTCAACCTTTAGGTGTATGTTGCTAAAGTGATTTGTAATTATATATATATATATGCACATACAAGAATCAGCTGAAAAGTTCATATACTGACCAATATACTCTCATAGAATGTAATCAGATGAGGTTTATTTTTAAACATTGTCTCTCTTGCTGCCCACACTTCTTCTATCAGTGTTGCAGAATTTGGATCCCATTTGTAAATAACATTATCAACAGCAGATATGATGTCATCATATGAAATTTTCAGCCATCCTTGTGTGTGCGTGTGTGTGAGTGTATATAGTTTACTATATTCATAAATTAAGAGTACTCAATATTGGAGTTAGACCATATGTAGATCTAAGTTTGAATAGTGTAGATACAGAGTCAAAAGTTCTCTGTGGTAGACACTAATAGGTTTTAGTTTTATTGGTGAATGTTAGTTTCACAAACTAGTTCCATTCAATGTAGGATTAAGATTTTCAGTAATTTAAAATTGTGGTCATATTTTGTTCAATGAGTTAATAATTGTAAATTATATGAAATGGGTTACAATAATAAAAAGGCTGAAAATAATTCTATACGTTTTTTTTGCACTTTTCATGAAAACAGATTTTTTAAATGAAAATAATAATTCATTTCTAAAGGAATAAAAAAAATCTAATTTATTTCTAATCCAATAATTTTCCAGTCAAATAACTGGAATCTTTTCCCTTTCCATTTAAAATGGCAAAATAGACAAGAGTGAAGAATTCTTTTAAACAGTGATTAACCCTTTGAACCTCCTATGTCCAATATTTCCTTCTTAAGAAGATCAGATCAAATATATTAATAAACAAACGGCTTAATATAGCAGCCATTCAGTTTTTATAGAATGATAGGGTAACTTTAACCCTTTCACTCCTACTGAGAATTGAATTTCATTTTAACCCTTAAAAACAAAATCATAATTTTGCATATCCAAAACTTAAAAAAGAAAAAAAAAACTTAAAAAACAAACAAACTTGGTGGTGAGAAGGTTAAAAATGGAGCTTATTTGTAAAAGGTTAGCAGCATAAAGATTTTTTTTAAATAAATTATTGCTAAACAATTTCAATCTAACCTGGTAGTGAAAGGGTTAAAGAAAGCTGTCTGCATCTTGTAGCAAAGTTTAAATATGTTTTGTAAATTTTGTGAGCTCAGGCATAAGACCAAGAAGCTAAAAGGTTCAAAGGGTTAAGTTATTGTACATATAGAACAACACCAACAAAAAAGAAAAAATAGACGTATAACCACATGCTTTACTATGGACACAATATCGCATGCTTTATAATTAACAAAAAAGATTCCAAAATTTAGAAAAATGTGATCAGCTGGAACAAGAATAAAAACCTTTTTCTTATTTAGAAAAAAGTTTTAGAAAAATAAATTAGCTGCTTGATTGTCACTAGGCATCAGCCAACCTAAAATAAGCTCTCAAAAAATCTATTTTTTTAAAAACAATCTGAAAATAAAGGAGAAAATATTAGTTTACTAATAGTAAAAAATATAAATAAATAAAAAAGTTCATAAACTAATCCTGTACAATTCAAATTTCTAGAGTTATATTGGTACAGGCACCCACCCACTCTTTTAAACCACAGTTAGGCCTGTAAATTAAAAAAAAAATGCCACATTTGCAATATTATTTGAAAAGAAAAAATACATACTTTTTCAGTGCTTCCTTGCTTGATAAGCCATCCTTTTTTCATGTACATCATATCCTACAAAAAGGAATAATTATCATTTTGACATTAAAGTTTAAAAACAAATCCTACAAAAAGGAATAATTATCATTTTGGCATTAAAGTTTAAAAACAAATCACCTTATAACCTCATAAATTCTATATCATTCAGTAAACCTGGACATAATGTTGTAATAACCTCTTAATAATTATAACAACCTTTATTTCACCTGAAGTTCCTGAAAACAGTTTATATCAATAGCTGACAAATGAAAGAAATGTAAGTACTGATGGTTATTTAAAAGGATTGATTGGTTTTTAATGGTAGTCACCTGTCTAGGTTTATTTTATGCCAAAATGTTAGGAATTTACATGTGTAGTTGATTTTTAAAGAGGTTTTTGCATACATTTATTCAAGTAATTGTATCTAATACTAAGGATTTGCATCACAATTGTTATGGTTTCAAAATATTCTAATGTATTACTAATAATTATTATGGATTTTAAAGAAATTATATCTACTGACAGTCCATACACTAACTGAGGCCATTTTTTTTTAAACAGAATACTTTGATGCCATTGGAATAAATATACCTCTGACAAGTGGAGGGAGAAAAAATATAACTTATACACAAAATAAGAAATTTCAACAAGCTCTATTCAATGAATAAAAACTTACCAAGTAAAATAAAAAAATAGGCCTCAATGGTGTTGCAGATTGTTAATAATAAGCATTTGGTTTGTGCAGTTATTTTTTCAAGTAACTAATAATGATGGCTGTCAACTCGTGATTCGAGTAAGACCATTTCTTGCTTTTTCCTTTTTTCTTCTTTTTTTATCATCATATTTATATGCCAGTTGTATTTGACTCTCCATTCCTGTAACTAATAATAATCTAGTAAACAGCTTTAAATAACTTTTTCTTAATACAAACAATTTACAGTTATAGGATATCAAGTATTCCCCATTGAATACTAATCATTTTCAAACAGATCTATTTTGACCTATTGTTAGATGGACCTGGGAGTAATGACAATTAAGAGTATTCTACACTTCCCAGTTCTCCCAGAATTGGAACCTCACAATCAGGTGCAGTTTAGTGCCAAGGTCCATGACACTCTTTATGGGGAATACAGTCTATGTATTCTAATTCCTTTTATATAACCCTAATATACTTCAAATATGCAATGTTATTTAATATAACATTGCATTCTGGGAAAAATTAATATTCTTAATATTCCTAAAAAATCATTTAATGTAAACCATTTCCTCTAAGGAAAGAATATCTTGCTGATGTTGGAACCTTTGCCCTTTCTGGATTAATGCTAAACTGGATTGTATAATCTTATTGACTTGAGACTTGAACCAATCATTTGTGAGTTAACTTGAACTAAAACCCTTTCACAAGTGTGATTCTCTGTAGAACAGTTTAATATGTCAACCACCCTGGATTTAAAATTTAAAAAAAAAAAAAAAAAAAAAAAAGGTTCAGTTTGAAACTTTGTGACTATAGCAACCAAACATCACTAATCTAAGTTCAATGAATAAGAATTTTAAACATATTTTTTAATTATACATTTCTATTGTGGCTGCCGCCAAATGACTCAGCATTTTGGGGGCTGGTGGGTCAACAGTTCGTTTTATGCCCTGCCCTTCCCTATCACGTGATAGCAACCTCACCACTTTTAGGTTTTCCCCAAGAAAAAATAGTCTGTTAGTATCCAAAATTCCTAAAAAGGTTTAAATGCTTTTTTGAAGATAGGTGAAAATTGTTGCCTGTAGGCTATTGTAGTAGGATACTGTAGTAGAACAGTGGGAAAGAAAAAGATGTTCCCAGTACTTAAATGAAAGTTTAGCCAAGGCTCAATTCAGCGTAGGAATCTCGGTTTTAGTGCAGGGGTGATTTGGTAGGAAGGAAAAGAAAGGCTTTCTAGCAAGATGGGCCCGTGGGTGTCGGTTACAAATTTTTTTCCTTGGCAACAGTGAAGTAATACTGGATTTTTAGGCGGTCATCGTGTCAAGGTGTTCTTAGTAAAAGATACTTAGATATAGTTATTCTGAATCCAACCCAATAAACTGCTAACAAGGTAAAAAAATATTTTCATTTCTTAAAAACTATTTATTCTGAGTAATTCATAAAAGTTATTTTCTTGTAAATTATAAATATCTTTTTAAAGAAGAAGTGAAAATATTTTTAACCTTGTTGCAGTTTTTGGTTGGATCAGAATAACTATATCTAGTGAATCTACTAAGAACACCAATGACAATTGACGCCCTAAAAAATCCAGTATATTCACTGAATGCCAAGAAAATTGTAACCGACAACCACGGCCATCTGCTAGAAAAGCCTTCTTTTCCTTCCTACCAAATCACCCTGCCTAAAATCGAATTCCTACGCTGATTTGAGCCTCTAAAACTTTCATTTTAGTACTGAACATCTTTTTTTCTTTCCACTGTCCCTACTACAGTATCCTACTACAAATAGCCAAACCAAGGCAACAATTTTCACTATCTTCAAAGAAGCATTAAAACCTTTTTAGGAATTTTGATACACTAACAGACTATTTTTCTTTGGGAAAACCTAAAAGGGTGAGGTATGCTATCACGTGAAGGAAGGGCAGGCTAAAACGAACCTGTTGACCACCAGCCCCAAAAATCTGAGTCATGGCGCAGCCACAATAAGAATTTAATTAAAAAAATATGTTTAAAATTCTTATTCATTGAACTTAGATTAGTGATGTTTTGGTTGCCTATAGTCACAAAGTTTCAAACGAACTTTTTTTTTTTTTTTTTTTTACAATTTTTATAAATCCAGGGTGTTGACATAATTAAAACTGTTTCTACAGAGAATCACACTTGTGAAAAGGGTTTTATTCAGTACTCAACAATGATTGGGTATCAAAGTCTCAAGTCAATAAAGTTAATACAATCCAGTTTAGCATTAATCCAGAAAGGCAAAAGGCCAACATCAGCAAGATATTCCCTTTCCTAGAGGAAAATGGTTTAACAATTAAATGATTTTTTTAGAATATTAAGAGATATTAATTTTCCCAGAATGCAAGTTATATTAAATAACATTGCATATTTGAAGTTATTATGGTTATAGCTAAAAAGGATTAGAATACATAGACTGTATTCCCCCATAAAGGAGTGTCATGGCCCGGCATACACTGCACCTGAAATGGGAGTTCCAAATCTGGAGAACTGAAGTGTAGAATACATCTTAATTGTCATTACTCCAGGTTCCACTCATACCAATAGGTCCAAATAGATCTGTTTGAAAATGATTAGTATTCATGGGAATACTTGATAATCCCTTAACTGTAAATTGTTTTATTAGAAAAAGTTTTTAAAGCTGTATTACTAGGGATTATATTAGTTACAGATGAGAATCAAATACAACGGCATATAATATGATGATAAAAAAAGAAAAAGAAAGGAAAAGCAGGAAATGGTCCTTACTCGAATCACGAGTTGACATCCCCGCCATCATTATTAGTTAATTGAAAAAATAACTGCACAAACAAATGTATTATTAACAATCTGCAAACACCATTGAGGCCTATTTTTTTTTTATTTTACTTGGTAAGTTTTTATATCATTGAATAGAGCTTGTTGAAATCTTTATTTTGTGTATAAGTTATATTTTTTCTCTCCTCCACTTGTCAGAGTATATTTATTTCCCAATGGCATCAAAAGTATTCTGTTTAAAAAAATGGCCCTCAGTAGTGTCATGGACTGTCAGTAGATTCAATTTCTTAAAATCCATATAATTATAGTATACAATAGGATATTTGAAACCATCACAATGTGAAATAATTAGTATTAGATAGCAATTACTTGATAAACTGTATGCAAAAAACCTCTTAAAAATCAACTACACATGTAAATTTCCTAACATTTTGGCATAAAATAACCTAGACAGGTTGGACATACCTTAAAACAATCAGATCCTTTTAAAATAACCAACAGTACTTACACTTCATTTGTCAGCTATTGATATAAACTGTTTTCGCACTTCCCAAGTTAGGGGGGGGGAAATAAGGTTGTAATAATTATTAAGAGGTTATTAACAACATTATGTCCAAGTTTACTGAATGATATAGAATTTAGAGGTATAAGGTGATTTGGTTTTTAACTTAATGCCAATAATGATATGTAATCCTTTTGTAGGAATTTGTTTTTAAACTTAATGTCAAAATATAAATTATTCCTTTTTTGTAGGATATGATGTACATGAAAAAAGGATGGCTATCAAGCAAGGAGCACGAAAAAGTAATGTGATTTTTTCTTTCAAATAATATTGCAAAATGTGGCAATTTTTTTTTTATTTAACAGGCCAACTGTGGTTTAAAAAGAGTGGGTGGGGTGCTGTACAAATATAACTCCTAGAAATTTGAAATTGTACAGGATTAGTTATGAACTTTTTTATTTATTTATATTTTTACTATTAGTAAACTAATATTTCTCCTTTTATTTTCAGATTGTTTTTTAAAAAAAATAGATTTTTTGAGAGCTTATTTTAAGGTTGGCTTGATGCATAGTGACAATCAAGCAGCTATTATTTTTTCTAAACTTTTTTCTAAAATTAAGAAAAAGGTTTTATTTCTGTTCCAGCTGATCACAATTTTCTAAATTTTGGATCTTTTTTGTTACATTTAAAGCATGCGATATTGTGTCCCATAGTAAGCATGTGGTTATACGTCTATTTTTCCTTTTTGTTGGTGTTTTCTATATGTACAATAACTTAACCTTTGAACCTTTTAGCTTCTTGGTCCCTATCCTGAGCTCACAAAAATTTACAAAACATATTAAATTTGCTACAAGATGCAACAGCTTTCTTTAACCCTTTCACTACCAGGTTAGATTGAAATTGTTTAGCAATAATTTATTTAAAAAAATCTTTATGCGCCGCTAACCTTTACAAATAAGCTCCATTTTTAACCTTCTCACACCAAAGTTTTTGTTTTTTAAGTTTTTTTCTTCTTTTTAAGTTTTGAATGCAAAAATTATGATTTTTGTTTTTAAGGGTAAAATAAATTCAATTCTCAGTAGGAGTGGAAAGGGGTTAAAGTTACCCTATCATTCCTATTAAAAACTGAATGGCTGCTATATTAAGCAGTTTGTTTATTAAATAATATTGATCTGATCTTCTTAACGAAGAAATATTGGACATAGGAGGTTCAAAGTTAATCACTGTTTTAAAAGAAATTCTTCACTCTGTCTATTTTGCCATTTAATGGAAAGGGAAAGATTCCAGTTATTTGACTGGAAAATTATTGGATTAGAAATAAATTAGATTTTTTTTAAAATCCTTTAGAATGAATTATTATTTTCATTAAAAAAATCTGTTTTCATGAAAAGTGCAAAACGTATAGAATTATTTTCAGCCTTTTTATTATTGTAAACCCATTTCATATAATTTACAATTATTAACTCAATTGAACAAAATATTGACCACAATTTTTAAATTACGAAAATCTTAACCTACATTGAATGGAACAGGTTTGTGAAAATAACATTCACCAATAAAACTAAAACCTATTAGTGCTACCACAGAGACTTTTTGCTCTGTATCACATATTCAAATTAGATCTACAATATGGTCTAACTCCAATATTGAGTACTCTTATTATGAATCATAGTAAAACTATATACACTCACCACGACGCACACACAAGGTGGGCTGAAGGATTTCATATGATGACATCATATCTGCGTGATAATGTTATCTTACAAATGGATCCAAAATTGCTGCAAACACTGATAGAAGAAAGTGTGTAGGCAGCAAGAGAGACAATGTTTAAAGAATAACCTCATCTGATTACATTCTATGAGAGTATATTGGTCAGTATATGAACTTTTCAGCTGATTCTTGTATGTGCAATATATATAATAATTACAAATCACTTAGCAACATACACCTAAAGGTTTGAAATATATATATATATATATATATATAAATATTATTTTCAACCTTCAGGTGTATATTGCTAAGTGGTTCGTAATGATCTTTCAGGTGCAACATATACCTGGTGAAATATTCAGGTGAGATATTTCCTATAAAGTAAAGACTGAGAAGTTAGTTTGAAAAAACAGGAATAATGAAAATATTTTCAGAATTCAGCAAACCAATTTTATTTTTATTTTTTTATTCTAAATCTGATTTCTTACATGAAAGAAATGATAATACAATGATGTACTAGGGATTGGTATGCTCATCTTGATTGTTGTTATAGTCACAACATTTTTAATTATTGTATCCTCTAGCTTTTCAGATGTCTGTTGTCAGTACTTTGTTTTCCTTTATTTTTTTCTTCAGGCAATATATTGTTCTCATTCCATTTGGCTATGCTCACAGATAGTTGGTAATTGCTGTCTTCACTGTATATAACATTTTTTGTACACCTGATTCAGGGAGTGAAATGGGACTAGACAACCAAGATACTAGTCAATTTACAATAGTTTTTTTTTGTTTTTGTTTTTTTTACACATTAAAATTAAAAAGAAAAGAAAAAATTCTACTTAATTGTCAATTTTACCATTTTGCAAAATAGTTTTTGTAAATTTGATAACTTAGAATATTTTATATGAAAAGCATGATAATAAAGCCAAACAAAATTTATGTAACTTAAATTTGCCGACAGGATAATGTATTAATTTATGGCAAGTTTCCCTACAATGTTTCTGCAAAGAACATGTACAGGGTGTTTCAGAAAAATTGAATATCAATTTTGTAATCTAATAACTTGAACTATTCCTTATTCAAATGAATCTCAAATTTAACAGTGTATGTAGAACCACTCAAAATTCTATGTGCAATGTTTAAATACCTTCACTTTTCCAGTGAATGGCATTTCTAGTAACTAAAAGTAAATATCAATTTTTCTGGAAAAATCTGTATAACATTTTATTCTTTTTTGCTATTTAATTTGAATCTTTATTTACAAGAAAAAAAAAAAATCTAGAATGTTATGAAAGTTACTGTGCATATTCAATGTCATAAATACAACTTTCTAAGATCTAAATTTTAGCTTGATATTGTCTATGTACAATTTCCAGTTGCAAAAGTCAAATAATCCTGGATAGATCTGATGATACTTGAAGTATATACAGTATTTAAAAAATAACGTTTGAGCAATTGTCCCTTTTTATGTGCATATAATTGCTATAATTGAACCTATTGTAACAAAAAATGAAGTTAAATCTCCCTAAATTTTAATTCCCCTGCTGCTTGTAAACTAATTTTTTTGCATAAAGGCTCGTAAGTAGTTAAAAAGAAGATGGTCAACATTTCAACTGGTAAGTATCCTTGACCGTTCTTTAATATTTATCCCTTCTGATTAATTGTGTACAATGGGTTAATGAATACCTTGTCTAACTTAGATATTAAAGTCGGCCTGTAGTCTAACTACTAAAAAATTACAGTAGGACTTGTTTAAAACTTGCATATGAAAGAAATAAACTTAAGCATTTGTTTGGGCTAGTTTTAAAATGCCGAGAAAAATTTAGATCCCTTCCCCCAAGACGCTGCAAAAGAAATGCATGTAAGTATCACTTGCTCCCTTAAAGAGTTTTTTTTAAATACTAGTCACTGTTTTTAAATTGTCACTTATTTTTTGTGCATGTATCTTTGGGGGAAAGTCTTGTGCTTCATGGTTGTTTAATTGTGTGTGCATGGCTTTTTTCTTTTTTCTTTTACTTTTTAAGATCTAAACTTGGGTGGTTCTTCTTACTTTGATTCCAAACGGTTAGCTTTTTTACCAAATCATAGGTCACCCCTGTTGGTGGGGCTTAAGAATATACTAAATGTATCCTCTGAAGAGGGGTAAGAAAGACACTACCCAAAAGGGTGTCCTGGCTATGATACAAACTAGTATCTGATGGTGAGAATTTGGACCACAGGGTAGTGTGGAGTTACTTTTTTGTTGCCATTACTCCCTGGCCAACTCTGACCCTAGAATGATTGTACCTGTCTGAAAATTATTAGTATTGGATAGGATACTTGAAATCATATAATTGTATTGAGTTAATACTTGATACCATAACTATTTGAAACAAATTATAATTAATAAACAAAAAATGATTACAATAGAATGTTGAATAATATAGTTATGAATTATAATCAAGCATTTACAAATGAAACAAATTTGTCATTTAAAGGGTTGATATGCAGTTAAATAAGCAAACCAAATCATAAGTCAAAGTTCAATTTTATTCAATTATTTTTACTATCTTTGATAATTTTAAACCCCCCCCCCTCCAACCAAAAATCCAAATCTGATATTGAGTAATGGGAAGCCTTTGCATTTGACCTTTGACCTGAATTGGTATCTCAAATATTGTTCATTTGAAAGATTAATGTTGAAGTTTTTAAGGTGTTTTTTATAAAACTGATCATTTTTGCAGTTATGTATTCACTTGGTTGCTCAAAATATAAATTATTGTGATCTAATGAAATTTTGAAAATCTCTTACCTCCATCCCATAATATTGTTACATTTGCATATAAATTGCATATATTAAATGTAACAACTATTATAGGTCAGCCTTATACTTTTAATTATTTTGATTAAGATGTCTTAAAACTTTAGTTGAATAAGTGCAAGAGTGGGGGACTTTTTTGCCCTCTACGCCTTGTCAGAAAGACAATTAAAAATTGTGCACCCCTACCTTAAACCTGATATCTCGTGCAAAAAAAAAAAGGTTATTTTTATTTTATTTTTTTCCAAGTAATATATAATGAATTTAGGCTTAACTAAAATTAGCAGAGCAGCTGCTATAGATCAGGTCAGCCTTTCAGATGTTTAAATTTTGTTAAAGGCTTTATGAGTTCATTTCCTGATAAAATCATAGAATGACGGTTGAGTTTGGGCTAAATGTAAAAGAAATAAAAGTAAAACTAGACAAAAAAAATTGTTTCTAAGAAATTCAAAAGATTTTCAATAATCAAATAATTTGCAAGATGAAGGATTTTTTCTTAAGCCTATCTTAATGTTATCGTCTTAGGAAATGAATCAGCAACCTGAATTCAAAATCTGGACAAGGCTGTTGCATTTCACTATACTATGCTCTTGGGGAAAGCATGAATTCATCTCTTCTCCCCAACCCAGCTATGGGTAATATAGTATGGTACACTGGTTTTTTGTTTAGCCTTGGTAAGGCACTGGTCTAAGAGAAGGAAAACTGAATTTTAAACCCAGTGTACTCCATTTTAAAAAAATTGAAAATGTGTGTCAATATCTTACCCAATGGCTGATACGTACACCAAAAGAAATTATGGGATATGTAATGTTTATTAAATCAGAAATTTAGAAGTAATCGCAACCAAGTAAATGCAAATTGTATGCCTATAAGTTGAATAACATGTACCTGACACAGCCATACCATGTGTGTGAGAAAATAAATAACAGCTGGTTGTAGGGATCCTTCCTTCCAGTTAGCAACCTATCTCCTTACCTAAAAAGTAAAATTGCGCGCTGTGTTTATTGCCTGGTACCTGGGCTCCCTGAAGAGGAATGGCCAAACAGAATCTAAACAATTTTGAAAACCGTTGCACAAGAAGGTTTTGCATCTGCATTGGCCACCCATTAAAAATGCCAGTGCTATTTAGTTTGGTGAAAAGCTAAAAAACCAGATAACCCGTTGGTGATATTCATTTGGTTGACAGTAGTTCAATATGGTCATCAACCAATAATCATAGGAAATGATAGAAAAACAACATACTAAATAATAAAGTAATCAATAGAAACCCACAATTAAATTCCACCCCACTTAATTTTGCCAACCAATGTTTTATTAAGAACAACATGTGTGCAAAACACTTAAAATCAACCAACTAAAAAGACCTAAAAGCAAAATTCTAATTGTATTTACTGGACTGCCACATGCTGCCAAAAAATATGTTGGAAAGTCAGAATGGCCATTTTATTTTAAACTAGACAACATAGACACAGAATCAAATCTATGAACACAAGCAATTATACATTAGGAAAACACTTCTACTCATTCGGTCATGATTTTAACAGATGCTAAATTCACAATCATTGAAAGGACAATAAAATCAGTAATGGAATAAGCTTGAATGACAAATGGATAAACAAAATTGAAAAGTTTATAATCCATTTGGACTTAATATAAAACTTAATTACGCCCAGCCTAGTAATAAATGTGGGATCACTACAACACCTATACAAGCAAATACATCAACCATTGGTCATTCAATCTAACTTGAAACTAACCACTCCCAAACTTAATAAAAAAACCCTCATTAGCCATGTGTCCTTCACCACAGAGACATATATGTATGTATATGATAAAAAATCCATCAAAGATTTAACAAAAAGATAGTTTTCATTAAACAAATAGATATGCCACTTGCAAGTTTCATTTTCCATCCTTTCTGGTGGTTTATCAAAATACTTTGAAACTTTCTAAAAGCATTTTTTTTTTTAAATTTTTTTTTTACTAAAACTTTTTTCTGATGATGACATTAGGTGAAAATAGTTGAGAAAAAAGAAAAAACACAGAATTTTCCTTTTGTCTGACCACTTTTTGTGTGTGTGTGTATGTGTGTGTGTGTGTGTAAGTGATGTTGAAAGCTTTTTAATTTAGTGAGTCCTGGACTCATGGATTTGATTTTAATGAGTCCTGGGAAATTGGTTGGTCCAATACTAAAGTTTATTTGCTAAGGGGCCAGGAGTAAAAAATTATATTAAAATCGGATTATTAGTTTATTTTTAAGTGATAAAAAAAAAAATCCTGTGATCTGCCATTTTTAGTTTCCCTGCTTTGGAAATCTTGATTTTTTAGTTTAACTTGAAGATAAAAATAAATTTCATAGTTCGAGAGAATAAAAAAGGAAACTTACCTTTTGGGCAATTTAAAAATATCGGTGAAATGAAACGATATTGTGTGTTGGGGATCTTTCTGATAATTCACTCCAATGATATATAATTTATTCATCATAAATATTACTTCACTCCAAAGAAATTATAAATGAAGTATTTTGAGGTGATTAAATAGAAAAGACCAGTTTTAAATTTATTTTCAATTCTTCTTGGTGATTTTTTTTTTTTTCAGGGCTAAACTGCCAACAAAAAATCTCTTTGAATGAGATGTATAATCAAACCATCTTGCCCTGATGATGGCTTGTTTTTTCTGTATACTTAAAAAAACAAAACTTTATATATTTTCCTACATTATTATTTTATTTCATTCAATATCTAAAAATAATAATGAATAGAATACAATAGGTACAAGAACAATCTCGGCTGAAACGTGTCGTCATTCATTAAATACCATTCAACATTTTCTCAGCTCATACACACACACACAGATATATATAGTGTAATGTACATATATATTGATCAGGACATTGTGTGGAATGTGCCTGACTAGGGAAGATAGCTCATTATAAAAATTTTCATACTGACATTTCGTGAGGCTGTAACAGTTGAAATTGTTGGGCAGGGGTTGCTATTAAATGATGTCACATTATTATCTGTTAGATTATCTCGATGCTATTTAAGGATTTTGAAGTATAGGGACTGAGAAGCACTTCTATACCTCCTATGGCAGCATTGATGGAGTTTTTTCCATGCAGAACAAGCCACAAAGTCATCCCTAACTGGTTTTCATGATATTTTAGCTCTAGTTCACTATGTAATATTTAATATTTTTGTATGCATACATGTTTATATTCTTATCAGCTGCAGACACTGTTAGCTTAGATTTATTGTTTAAGTAAATTGAAAACTTATTTTTGCCCTAGAAGTAAGAAGTTTGCGTTGGGCTCTGCAGCTGCATTTTTTTTTTTTTTTTTTTTTTTTTTTTTTTTTTTTTTTTTTTTTTTTTTTTTTTTTTTTTTTTTTTTTTTTTTTTTTTTTTTTTTTTTTTTTTTTTTACCCCTGGACCAGACTTTAACCTCAGCAGAACATGCCCTTGTTGATTCCACATCAAGGGCATGAGGTTTGTTTGGTTTGTAGTCCAATAGTTTCTTTTGGTTAGCTGTTTTTGTTAACTCGTCAATAGACAACCAATCCTTAAGAATGAAGTCAGTAAGTAGAGTTTTCCTAACTGAAACCTGTTGATCCTGGCTGTTCATCTGCCCAGCATTTTGTGGAGTGTGCTGTTGACCACTTTTTGGGTTTATTCACCTTGCTTTAATTCACCATGCTGCTTCCCATAAAGTTTCTGATGCTACATGCTTGTATGGTGTGTAATTTTTATTTATTATTCTTGCTCCTAATCTGTATACAGTGACAAACTGGAGCAATATTATTAATGATTATGGAGGCCACTGTTTATTAGCACAAAGTTTGATCTTTCTGTTTTTATTGTTGCATAGTTTATGTGGTTCCCTGAAAATAGAATTTTAAAGTTTTCACTTATTAAAGTCCACATACCTTTTTTTAAAAAAAAAACACTTGTGTGTGGTGTGTCCTCCTTCCACCATCGTAGTCTGAGAAAACATGAATTCATAGTGGATTGAAATCATGTTAGTGCCTGCAAAGATTTCTTTTTTTCCCCCCTTTGTTTTTTCCTCCCCCTATTTTTTTTTCCTTCTTTTCTTCTTGTGATTTATTTTAATAATAATATTTATTTTCCTCCCTTTTCCATTTTATATTTTTTTTTTTTTTTCCTTTAAAAATTATCTTTTTTTTTTTTTCCCCGTTGATTTTTAAATTTTTTAATTTCTTTCATTTCTATTTTCCTATTTCCCCTACTCAAGAAGCAGACGAAACAGGCCCATCTGAGTTTGCAATTGAGCACCTAGATGATCTAAGAGAGTTCGGGAAAGTGCTATGGTCAGATGAGATTAAATTGAGATTTTGTCATCACTTAAACTCCGCCAAGCTTTGGAGGGGAAAACAGTTGAACTTGGACCTAAAATACCATCCCAACCATTAAGCATGGTGGTGGAAACATTATGATTTGGGTCTGTTTCTCCTGCAAGGGACAGCATAACTACATCTGGTTAAGAAATGAGGGATGGGCCAAGTACAGGGAAATTGAGTGAAACCTCATTACCTCAAAAACACTGATAGGTTGTGGTTGGGTATCCTGCATGACAATTGACGAAAAGCAACTGGCTAAGGCAACAAGGGGAGTAGCTCAGAAGAAGCCCAATTAAGGTAAGGAGTGCTAATCAGTCTCCAGATTTTATCCTTTAGAGAATCCATGGAGGGAGCTGAGCTTCGAGTTTCCGAAGCAACACCTAAAACCTTAAGGATTTGAAATGATCTGCAAAGACGAGTGGGCCAAAATCCCTCCGGAATTTGTAAAAAACTTGGTAACCAACTATAGATAATGCCTGGCTTGCGGTGCTTGCCAACAAAGGGTTTCCTTCACTCAAGTAATGATTATATTTCTATGGGTGAAAATACCTTATTTTAATAAAATACAAATAAGTCAAAAATTGATATGATTTTCTAAAAAAAATTTTTAATATTCTATCCTCACTTTCATGACGACATACCCTGAAACACACCATTAACTATTTTGTAAGGTGGTAAACTCAGTAAAAATCAGAGGGGTAAAATATTATTTTCCCCGCTGTAATATATAATCTTAAAGGAGGGGTTAATATTAATAATACATTAATGATTTAGTGAGGCACTTCGTAGAAATTCATTTTTTTTTTCTGAAGATTTTTCTTGTCTGGAAATTAATTATACTAAACTTTTCTTGTAAACACAAGCAAAGATCAGTTACACCTCCGGAAATATTGATTTCCCATTAATAATTGGTGTTAATATTTTATTCTTTAAGTTCCAAACATAGCTTAGCTAAGGTTGATTACCATTTTTTAGCTTAATATTTGAAAACGATTGTTCTGATTGTAAAACCTAAGTTTTAAATTCTGATTTGGTACAGCCCCCTGAATTTAGTAAGGTCTTTGGTTCTGTTAGACTGTTATCGATGCCCAATTAAATTAACATCCTTGGTCCAATACTTCTTTTTACAGGGCAAATATCTGGCTTCAGAGTATGTTAATTATTTTGTTATGTTTTTTAATTTATCCCTTTCTATATTATCCATACAGGAGAAACTGATCTTTAAGTTGTTCTTATTAAAAATTTTTGTGAGAGTATGGTTAACTGGACAATTTTGGTTGATTAAATTTATGAAAATATCTTACCTATTTTCATTATTACCTGGTAGGTTGACATGGCTGGTTATACCACCTAATCCTTCTATCTCTGTTTTTTTCCTAACTTAGTTTTTTTCATCTTTTGCTCTTTGTTAAATTTTGAAATTTTATTTCTAGTATAATCCGCTAATTATACTACTGCTTTATTATAAATATTGTTAACACTATCAAATATTTGCTGGTTAGGTAAATTTTTTAATTAATTCTGTATTCCATGGGAGAATTTTCTAATTAATGAGGGTAAGGTGGTGAGACCTGGAGTTACATATATAGTCATCTTGTAGGTGACGGGGCAACTGGGGTTTGTTGTTTTAGGATGTGTGGGGTTGTTCATTTATGCGGGTTAGTTCTGTGTAGTTCGGGGGACGGGGTATCGGGCGTTGGGTGTTCTTTAGTTTCGGGGGGGGGGATGTGGGGGTTTGTGTTTGGTTTCATAAGGCTCAAATTACCTAATAAGATTGAGTCTAGAAAGTTCACTATTTTTCCTGTTTGATTTGATGTCAACAGACAATCCCATTTCCTCAGTGTTGCGATGTATTTTCTAGTCCGATTACATTTTTGTCTGGACACGTTTTTAACGAAATATAAGCTGTCGATTACAGTAAATCCAAACATCCCTAAATATCCCAGTTTTTTTGTTCAGTTAGAGCATTAGTAAAGCCCAACCCTGTCCTAGACTTGTGCTTAAGTCTAGGGTCCCATGGCTTATCAAAACTGTGCAATTTCAGATCTTCAAACCATTGTTCCTTGTTCAGCGCAAGACTCTTTTTTCTGGCTGATTTTTAATAAAGATCTATTTCTTCCTTAAATGCTCTATATTTTACAAAAATATTGAGCACTTCTTGGATTAAGTACTAATGCTACTACAATGAAAAACATAGCAACATTATGAATATGTATTTATATATGGTCCTGTGTGTGTGTGTTGGATTGGGGGTGCTATTGTGCTTAAAGAATATGTGTGGTTCTTATAATACGTTAGAAAGGCTCAGTAACTTTCCATGTAGGTACATACATGTAATAAATAATCCACAAAGATGTAAAACATAAAACATGCAGACTTTTATGTCTGAGCAATGGACGAATAACAAATGCAAATGAAGAGATACACAAATGATAAGAAACAAATAAGACTAAAGTTCTCAGAAGTAAGAAAGAGTTCATAGGAGAATTCACTACAAAGCTCCCAACTTAAGGGAAAAGAGACACCAAAGTTCTAGCCCATGTTAATGTTGCTGGACCGAGAGAAAGAAATGAGCTTTTATGGCTGCTGTTTAAATACACTGCCATACTATTGGCCAAAAACCTGGCAGCAAAGGGAAATAACTGCTTTTGGACCTATGTCCATCCCAGACAGTGCAAAACCAATTGCTACATGCTTAATGAAAGAATTCTGTAAGTTGCCAATATTTTTTAAAACTAAAATATTCCCTTTAATTTTATAAATTTGTACATCTATATTTTGTTTAATTCCTCCAAATCACAAAATTGATTTCCACTTTAAATACTAGTTTCAGTTAACTTGGTCTATAAAAAGGTTAAAATGTTAACTGTTACTTTTATCAAAAAATAAATATTATAATTAAAAAACTGGAATTTCCACTTAAACATCAAGCTTCTGTAACTTGGCTGTAAAAGGTTAAGATAAAAAATTAAGAATTTTCCTTTTCTTTTTCCATAGCCTTGATTTACAGAAATTAATATTAGAAAAAATAACAAGAAAAATGTAGATAATCTTT
>CM042156.1:66939758-66970244 GCA_023376005.1 Doryteuthis pealeii
TTAATAGACTAGTTTTTAGACAATTTTAATAGACTTAGTTTAGACTAAATTTAAATATGCTAAAGATAGGTTAGTTTGATTGAAAAACAACAAGTTTTTCAAAATCAATTAGCTAATCTTTACAATTTTTTCTTTTCCAAAACCTTGGAAGCGAAAAACCAACAACAGATCAAAGTTGCACAGAGATTATTCTTTCAAAAGATAAGATAGCAAAAAAAAGCCACTATATCCTTAATAGAGATAGTCTCAGAATTATTTGACTATATAATATGTGACATTAGGATGCTGGTTAACAGTCAGCGGCTTTAGTGTCAAAGATTGCATTTGGGGGAAAAAAACCTCTTAAAATTTAGTTGTTTTAATATGTAAACCAAACTCCAGCTCTGTTAAATTTCCAACGTAATAGGTTTAATCACACAATTTCTCAAGTATTTCTAATCTAATCTTTAAAAATATTTATAATGGTTGGAAAAGAAAATAAAATAATCTTTCTAAAATGTATATGTATGTGTTTTTATCAATTGAATTATTTTTTACAGTGTGTTAAAATGGTATTTTTTCTTCGAAAAACAGGCAAAAATGTCTTATACAATTTTTTCCATGAGAATTCTAACGCGTTACATTATTGTAAAATTCACAAGTACTAATCTTGTCAGTATTCTGGAAATTTTACACTTAAACTACCAAACAGAAACTTGGGGTTTTTTTGTTTTTGAGACATTTGGAAGCAAAACCTCAATAAACCAAAGTTGACAGAGATTTTTTAAAAGATTTTTAAAAAAAGAAAAGAGCCACCTATATAATTAATAAGAAGACCCGGTCTCAGAATTATGCTTCATATATAATTGTGAAATTTTGATGATTGTATACGTCAGGTGTTGTCAAATTCAACTTGGAGAAAAAAAAAAAAACTTATGTAAACAAAGCTGCACATGCAGCACAGGCTTGTTAATAAAGAGATTCTATTTTCTTGTATGTAATACAACATAAAAGGTATTTTAAAAGTCCAAAGTGCATATTTATTTATATAAATTAATACTATATATGCTGGTATAAATTGCTGTATTAAAATGAAAATGTTGAATAATTGTATGGGAAATTTTTTTTTTTTTTCAAAATAAATAATAAAAGGTTGATACCCTATTTCTATCCCCCCAAATAATGGGTTCCAGCATGAGATACATAAAAATTGAGTGTAGAATGAGGAAAGAACATACAATTTCCGGCATAAAATACCAAGTTTTTATAAAAATGCCTCCAAAAATAAAGCAATTGATGAAGGAAATTACTAAATTTCTTGTTTTGAATTGTCCATGATTTGACATATTTTTTAGCAAAAATCATGTCACTTTTGCTACCCCAATTTCGGCGGTTTTTAAATTCTCATTAAAAACCTTGAACCACTGTGGATATTTGCATAATCAAACAGTTTTGAACTCCATTTACAAAGCTCTATTTAACCAAGATGATAAATAACTATAACCTCAAATAAATAAAATCAACTGGAATGCTAATAAGGTTGTCATCATTTATTTTATTAAAATACAATGAATAAAGTATATCCAAAATAACATTAAAAAAACCCACCCCACCCTAACAGCTCAGACATCTGCATTACCTCATTGCAGATTACGTTCAGTAATAGCATTGTAAGATATGTTGTAGTATTTTTTTTTTTCTGCTTATCAATGGAAACAAAAGAAACAAGTATGAACCTGCCTTACAAACAAATGAATGGGTGATGATTTTAATATATGTACCATTGTAATTTTTGAAAAACTCCTCTCAAAATACTCTACTGGTTTACTAATAATGTGTCTTTTAAGTTTCTATTTATATAATAATTGTTAAGGCATACAGTTATAAAAGGACATGACAAAAATACATGAATTGTTGAGAGAATAATTAGCAACTTTTATCATGCCATCAATATTAAACTTTTCTAACATAAGAACCCTTTGAAGCAAAAGGAAGGCCTCATTTTATAGCAAAAACTTTTTGTAATGATAATGCCTATGCCTTGCTTTCAATTCTATAAACCGATTGGGAAGCTGCAGTTGTTAATTTTACTTGCCCCCGGACATTTTGCCGAGCTGTGAAGGCAAATCAAGCAACTCTAAATTTGGCCCACCCTTTGATGACTACAGAAGTTCATAATCTGAAAATTCCAAGGCTCACAAAACTTTCATTTTAAAACAGGTCGCATCAGTGAGATCAAATGTGGCAATTGAATTCATTTTTGGTATTTTTAGCCTCATTTTGGGTTGGGCTCCCCTCTCCTTGAAAAAATAAAAATTAAATTTATTGCAATTAAATTTAAAATTTAACTTGTTCTAAATTTTAATTTTATTATGGAAATTAGGAATTACTTTTTAAAATGAAACTTATAAACAAGAAAATCATTTTTAGTCAATTTTATGTGAATTACTTACCTAATGGCTAAATTTTTCTTATAGCTTTGTCCCTCACTTCCAGTTCATTGATTTAAGCATTTAAAATACAACATATTTTCTGGTAGGAGACCAAAAGCATTATGCCTGTAATATTTTTTGAATGCATCTCCTGAATTAAGGAGGTAGTTCTTTGATTCTTTGCACATATTGGAAAATATACAGTTGCTGGTTATGAAATTATTGTCTCTTAATTTAAAAAACCAGCTAACTGCATGACTGCAACAATAAACATGCATTAGGCTTGTGTAAGTTTTATATGTTTCAAGGTTAATCCTTGAGATCACAAATACATTAGTCTGTGGCTAACATCAACCATTCTTGTCTTAATTTTCCATGAAGATATCTAGGGTTGACTTTTCCTTTGTGTAATCCCTTACTGGAATATTCTAAAAGAATTATCTGATCACTATTCAGATCATGTCTATTGAGTTAGAATATTGGCTCTCTAGAGGACTAAACCTGCGGGCAATTATGATGGTCATTTTGCACACAATCTCTTTAAATGATGTTGGACTTTTTGTTGCGCCATCAATGTGTGTGCTTAAAAACAGCTCTGAACGGAAGATTATCTTGATGTAGCAGAGCAACCAATGCGTGTTGTAATTTTTTGTTTTCTTTGTTTTCTCTAGAATGAAATAGCCCAGCTTCACAGCCAGTATTTGTCTGTGGTCGGTTGTCCAATAAAACAGCTTTTAGAGTATCCAACACATCATACTCCTCCAAAAACACTAACAGCACCTCTGCTAGAACAGCACAGTTGCAAAATGATTGTTCTGTTCTCTCCATTTTCTTTGTTTCTTTCATCTACACCCACAATCTTTTTGTTAAGAGAGTATTCTTAATCATGTCTTCCATTAACACCAGTACCAAATATTTTTTCTGTTTTTTATCAATGTAGCTTTTGATAGCATTTATGTTTTATATCTTTCTTTTGTACAGTCTATTTTAGATTTATCCAAAATTATGCTTTATATTTGTGAAAGATAAAGATACAAAAAATTCTTCTAAATGAAAAATATAGATACCATTTACTGACTTTTGTGATTAAACATGTGAATTTTTTACAAAAAAATTTTTAAATTAAAGGAAATGATAAAGCGTAAATTTTGACTTTTCTAACGTGGGAAAAATGTCATTTTCCACTATTCAATTGTTAAAAACATAAAATTGTAACCCTAACCCAATCCAATTCCTAACAAGATGAATCTTGTCAAAATATCATTTTAGAAATTAGCTTTTAGATAGATTATTTTAAAGTTTGTTAAATTGCACAACAACTACATTTTAGATAATCCCCCCATAAGATTGCTCGTCAACAACTATTTTAATCTTTAGCTTTTAGATAGGTTTTAAAATATATTTCAACTATTTCAAAATTATTATTTACTGACAAAATGCCTGTGTTCTATTTTACTGGACTGGTAAAATAAGCTCAAAAAGCATGTTTGTCTATTTATTTGGAACTGGCCCTAACTAGCCCATTTCGTTTGATATTAACACTTCATGTTGAGAAGGTCCATAGTCTGCAAATCTAAAAAGAAAGGCATTGCAAGACTTAAATATAATGAAATAATATATTTTATTTATGAAATAAATGCAAATCGCTTAGTAGCATGGAAAAACTTGCAAATGAAAAATAAGGTTTTTCAAAAATAAATAAAATATTAACTATCACAGGAATATAAAGCTATTTATTCCTTTTCTAATAATTAAGTTTATTAAATAAAAAGAAAAGATTTAATTATTTTTGTGTTTTAAATCAGCTAAATGAGCCAAGTGAGTATAATAAAAAAAACTAAAAATGACAAAGCATTTTCAAATCTTAACTAATTTTATTATTTTCTACATACAAAAAATTTCTAAGATGGGGGGGGGGGGTCGATTAAATATATGTTAAAATATGTTGAGATCAAGAAGAGCGGAGGCGGGAGATGGGAGGGGTGGAGGAAGGAGAGGAGGGAGAGATAGATAGGGAGGAGGGAGATAGATGGGGAGCGGGAGAAAAAGAGGAGAGTGAGAGGCTGAAGGAGAGAGGGGGAAGGGAAGGAAGTGAAGGGGAAGGGGAGACAGGAGAGGAAGGAGGAGGGAGGGGAAGGGAGACAGAGGAGGGAGGGTAGAAGAGCGAGTGTGGAAGGGAGAGAGAGAGATGAGGAGAGGGAGGATGAGGAGTGGAAGGGAGAGGCGATGAGGAGAGAGAGGGAGGAGAGGGAGCGAGAGGGCATGAGTGAGTGAATGAAAAATCCAAAACTCACCAAAAAGTAAGAAAACAAAATAAAAATATTTATTAATGCTGTTTACAAGTTCCGCAAGATAGAATAGTTAGTTAAAAAAAACAAAACAAAAACTTGTAGGTGGGTAATCAGGATTTAATGTTATGACACAAATACAAGCGCCTATTACAAGTTTACATTTTCAGTAAAAGACAGGATTGAAAATGAATAAAATAAGAAGGGTTAAAAGATTACCATTCAGAAGATAAAGCTAATTTTAAACAAGGTTGAAAATTATATCTCTCCAGATCATGTAATCTGGAATATCAGAAATCAACTTTGAAATCAACTATCTTTACATTCATTGTACTATATACATAAAAATTTGATAAATCTTTGCTTAAGAGAACAACTTATACTTCAATTCAATTTTCAATATAAAGATATCACTTAACCAGCAAGAATTTGATAAAAGGAACCTGTCTACAGTTATTTTATTACCTAGAGGTTAGAGAATGCATTTATTGTATATCTATATTTACATTTTTTGCTGTAGTTACTACTTAAGAGGTTTTTTATGAATAATTTTCAATATATCTATCTAACACATAGATGCTACTACCACTCTGGACCAGAGTGCGACCTGAGAGAATGCGGCAATGAAGGGATATTCCATACTCTACAGTCTCCAGAACTAGAGCCTCCACCATTCTCAAGACACCCCTGTTTAGGGTAGAGGAATCACAGGAAATTCAGTCAGAATTTTCTCAGCCCCCATCCCCACCAGGGAAATGGAATAAATTTATTGTTATTTTAATACACATACAAAATATAAGGTAATTAAACTTATTTAGCAGTAAAAGGTTTGAACAGAATATAGAAAAGGAGCACCTTATCATTCTACAGGTATAGTCCTTATTTAACTGTATCCCTATGTAAGTATACAACACATTATCAGTTTTAAGTAGGGCGTCTCATTTTGGTCCAAAAAAGCAAGGTCAAAAGTCAATAGTCAATGTCACCATGATATTGTCATGCTGATATTAGAATTCTCAGCAGCAGCACTTTTGCGTGAAATAGGGAGGGGGGGGTTACAAGATTGGAATCCCCTGGCCCAGGCTCACCTTTAATTTTGTCATATGCTCTCCAAAACAAAAACACACCTCAAGGGAGAATATATACTACACTTTAATCACAGCCTAAAGGCTAGGTAAAAAAAAATCCAATCCTAGAGGTAGTCATTTTTCTTTTGGCTAAGTTTCCTTAATTGGTACAAGGTAAGAAATAGAGGAACACCAATAAGAGAATCAAAAATTAAAAACTAAACAAGCTCATTAACCATACATTACACAAGACACCCCTTTAAAAAATTAAGTGCAGCTTAGAAGTATGAATACTTAAAACCAAACTCACACTTAGTCGTAATATTTCTGCAAGACATTACAGATAGGAAAGTGTGACACAAATGTTTGGAGCAAAGAATGATAATACCACCATACCATAATTCTGATTGATTGATTTTAACAGCATGTCAACCCATCTAGGGTTTTTTTATGCCTAAAGGTTAGGGAATCATGTTCATATTTACATTTTTTTGTGCAGTTGTTTCTTAAGAGTGTTTTTTTTGTTTTGTTTTTTACACATGGTCCTATTGAATATGATTTAATTTTCAGTCAGATTTTACCTATAAATGGATCCTAACAGTACTACCACTCCAGATTAGAATGGATCTGAGAGTAATGGCAATGAAGGGACTCCACACTCCCCAGAACTGAAGCCTCACTATAAGATGCAGTCAGTGCCATACCCAAATGGGTCTTTTCCCCCTCTACAGAAGATACAGTCAGTGTATTTTAAGCCCTGTCAACAGGGCAAGCAAAGCTTTCAGAATTGGTAATATCCACCTACAATTTCTAGAGTTAGGAAATTTTATAAAATCATTTCATTTAAAAGTTCTTATTAGTTTTTCCAGTCATTCTTAACAGGTCAGAAAGGTTTGTATTACTCAACCCCTCTGCCACAGTCAGAGTAACACAAAGTCAATTTTTAAGGCAAAGTACTGTTGCGTTTGAATCAGAGTTTTCCTTCTCTTGTTGCCACACCATGGTTACTGCTATTGCTTGGAGACAGAACAGTGGAGTTCATACCTTTTCCTAAATAAATGCTATTAAAATGCAAACAGCCTCATTCAAGGATGTGGTGTAAAAGTTATTCAGTTGGAAATGGACATGGCATCTTGAGTTCACATCCTGGATGAGGCTGTTTGCATTTTATATAGCATTTATTTAATACCCCTTGGGAAAAAGGTATGACTCCAACTGTTCTGTCTCCAGCAATAGGTAAATAGTGGGCAGTCTGGGCTCTTTTGGTGTGGCAAACTGGTCTAAAGAGAAGGAAAAACTCTGATTCAGTACTTTGCTAAAAATTGACTTTGTGTTAACTCTGCTGTTGCAGAGGGGTTGAGTAAATACAACCTTTCTGACCTGTTAAGAATGACGTCTACAATCTACAAACTTTAATAAAGTTCCAACTTTTAAAATGAAAATGATTTTAATAAATTTCCCTTACTCTATTGTAGGTGAATATTACCATTCTGAAAAGCTTTGCTTGCCCTGTTGACAGGGCTTAAAATACACTGACTGTATCTTCTTAGAGGGGAAAAGACCCATTTGGGTATGGCACTGAACTGCATCTGATAGTGAGGCTTCAGTTTCTGGGGAGTGTGGAGTACCCTATCATTGCCATTACTCTCAGATCCATTCTAATCTGGAGTGGTAGTACCTGTTAGGATCCCATTTATAGGTAAAATCTGACTGAAAATTATTCATATTCAATAGGACCATGTGTAAAAAACAAAAAACAAAAAAAACACTCTTAAAAAAAACTGCACAAAAAATGTAAATATGAACATGATTCCCTAACCTTAGGCATAAAATAACCCTAGATGGGTTGACATGCTGTTAAAATCAATCAATCAAGAATTATGGTATGTGGTATTATCATTCTTTGCTCAAACCATTTGTGTCACACTTTCCTATCTGTAAATGATCTTGCAGAATAATTACGACTAAGTAGTTGAGTTTGGTTTAAGTATTCCATACTTCTTAAGCTGCACTTAATTTTTTAAAGGGTGTCTTGTGTAATGTAATGGTTAATGAGCTTGTTTAGTTTTTAATTTTGATTCTCTTATTGGTGTTCCTCTATTTCTTACCTTGTACCAAATTAAGGAAAACTTAGCAAAAGAAAAAATGACTACCTCTAGGATTGGATTTTTTTTTACCTAGCCTTTAGGCTGTGATTAAAGTGTAGTATATATTCTCCTTGAGTGTGTTTTTGTTTTGGAGAGCATATGACAAAACTAAAGTGAGCCTGGGCCAGGGATTCCAATCTTGTAACCCCCCCCCCTCCCTATTTCACCAAAAGTGCTGCTGCTGAGAATTCTAATATCAGCATGACAATATCATGGTGACATTGACTATTGACTTTTGACCTTGCTTTTTTGGACCAAATGAGACCCCTACTTAAACTGATAATGTGTTGTATAACTTACATAGGGGATACAGTTAAATAAGGACTATACCTGTAGAATGATAAGGTGCTCTTTTCTCATTCTGTTCAAACCTTTACTGCTATAAAGTTTATTACCTTTATATTTTGTATGTGTATTAAAAATAACAATAAATTTATTCCATTTCCCTGGTGGACATGGCTGAGAATATTCTGACTGAATTTCCTGTGATTCCCTCTACCCTAAACAGGGGTGTCTTGAGATGGTGAGGCTCTAGTTCTGGAGATCTGTAGAGTATGGAATATCCCTTCATTGCCATTACTCTCAGGTCCACTCTGTCCAGAGTGGTAGTACATCTATTGTTAGATAGATATATTGAAAAATTATTCATAAAAAACTCTTAAGTAGTAACTACACAAAAAATGTAAATATAGATATACAATAAATGCAATTCTCTAACCTCTAGGTATAAAATAACTGTAGACAGGTTCCTTTTATTCAAATTTCTGCTGGTTAAGTGATATCTTTATATTGAAAATTGAATTGAGGTATAAGTTGTTCTCTTAAAGCAAAGATTTATCAAATTTTTATGTATATAGTAACAATGAATGTAAAGATAGCTTGATTTCAAAAGTGATTTCTGATATTCAGATTACATGATCTGGAGAGATAAATTTTCAACCTTGTTTAAAATTAGCTTTATCTTCTCGAAGGTATACTTTTAACCTTCTTATTTTATTCATTTTCAATCCTGTCTTTTACTGAAATATGTAAAACTTGTAATAGGCCTTGTCATTTGTGTCATAACATTAAATCCTGATTACCCACACCTACAAGTTTTGTTTTTGTTTTTTTTAACTAACTATTCTATCTTGCGGAACTTGTAAAACAGCATTAATAAATATTTTTATTTTGTTTCTTTACTTTTTGGTGAGTTGGATTTTTCATTCACTCACTCATGCCCTCTCCCTCCCTCTCCCTCCCTCTCTCTCCTCATCCCTCTCCCTTCCACTCCTCATCCCTCTCCCTCTCCTCATCTCTCTCCCTTCCACTCCCTTCCCCCTCCCCTCCCTCTGTCTCCCTTCCCCTCCCCCCTCCTCCTTTCCTCCCCCTGTCTTCCCTTCCCTCACTTCTCTCCCTTCCTCACTTCTCTTCCTTCCCCTCTCACTCTCCTCTCCCTTTCTCCCCTCCCCATCTATCTCCCTCCCTCCCTATCTATCTCCCTCCCTCCCTCTCCTTCCTCCCACCCCTCCCATCTCCCCCTCCCGCTCTTCTTGATCTCAACATATTTAACCATATATTTATCGCACCCCCCCCCCCCCCAATCTTAGAAATTTTTGTATGTAGAAAATATAAAATTAGTTAAGATTTGAAAATGCTTTGTCATTTTTAGTTTTTTTTATTATAACTCACTTGGCTCATTTAGCTGATTTAAAACACAAAATAATTAAATCTTTTTCTTTTTTTATTTTAATAAACTTAATTATTAGAAAAAGGAATAAATAGCTTTATATTCCCTGTGATAGTTTAATATTTTTATTTATTTTTGAAAACCTTATTTTTCATTTGCAAGTTTTTCCATGCTACTAAGCGATTTGCATTTATTCATAAATAAATATATATATTTCATTATATTAAGTCTTGCAAATGCCTTCTTTTAGATTTGCAGACTATGGACTCTCAACATGAGTGTTAATATCAAAACGAATGGGCTAGTTAGCCAGTTCCAATAAAATAGACAAACATGCTTTTTGAGCTTATTTTACCAGTCCTAGTAAAATAGAACACAGGCTATTTTGTCAGTAAATATATTTGAAATAGTTTGAAATATATTTAAACCTATCTAAAAGCTAAAAGATTAAAATAGTTGTTGACGAGCAATCTAGGATTATCTAAAATGTAGTTGTTGTGCAATTTAACAAACTTTAAAATAATCTATCTAAAAGCTAATTTCTTAAAATGATATTTGACAAGAATTCATCTTGTTAGGATTAGGATTGGGGTTAGGGTTACAATTTTATGTTTTTAACAATTGATAGTGGAAAATGACATTTTTCCACGTTTAGAAAAAGTCAAATTTACCTTTATCATTTCCTTTAATTTAAAAATTTTTTGTAAAAATTCACATGTTTAATCACAAAGTCAGTAATGTATCTATATTTTTCATTTAGAAGAATTTTTTGTATCTTTATCTTTCACAAAATATAAAAGCATAATTTGGATAAATCTAAAATAGACTGTACAAAAGAAAGAATAAAACAAAATGCCTATCAAAAGCACATTGATAAAACAGAAAAAATATTTGTACTGTGTTAATGGAAGACATGATTAAGATACTCTCTTAAACAAAAGATTGTGGGTGTAGATGGAAAGAAACAAAGAAAATGAGAGAACAGAACATCATTTGGCAACTGGTGCTGTTCTAGCAGAGGGTGCTGTAGTGTTTTGGAGGAGTATGAATGTGTTGATACTCTAAAAGCTGTTTTATTGGACAACACCCACAACAAATACTGGCTGTGAAGCTGGGCTAGTTTCAGTTCTAGAGAAACAAAGAAAACAAAAATTACACACCATTGGTTGCTCTCTACATCAAGATAATCTTCCGTTCAGAGCTGTTTTTAAGCACACATTGATGGCAGCACAAAAAGTCCAACATCATTTAAAGAGATTGTGTGCAAATGACCATCATAATTTGCCCCAGGTTAGTCCTCTAGAGAGCCAATATTCTAACATCAAATAGACATGATCTGAATAGTGATCAGATAATTCTTTTAGAATATTCAGTAGGGATTACACAAAGGAAAGTCAACCCTAGATATGCTTCATGGAAAATTAGACAAGATGGTTGATGTTAGCCACCAGACTAATGTATTTGTGATCTCAAGGCATTAACCTTGAAAACATATAAAAACTACACAGCCTAATGCAGTTTATTGTTGCAGTCTATGCAGTTAGCTGGTTTTAAATTAAGAGACAATAAATTTCATAACCAGCAACTGTATATTTTCAATATGCTGCAAAGAATCAAAGAACTACCTCCTGAAATTCAGGAGATTGCATTCAAAAATATTCAGCATAATGCTTTTGGTCTCCTACCAGAAAATATGTTGTATTTAATGCTTAAATCAAATGAACTGGAAGTGAGGGACAAAGCTATAAAAAAATTTAGCCATTAGGTAAGTAATTCACATAAAATTGACTAAAATGATTTCATTGATTTATAAGTTTCATTTTAAAGTAATATCCTAATTTCATAATAAAAAATTAAAAATTAGACAAGTTAAATTTTTAATTTAATTCAATAAATTTAATTTTTATTTTTTCAGGAGAGGGGAGCCAACCAAAATGAGGCTAAAAATACCAAAAATAGAATTCAATGCCACATATTGATCTCACTTGATCGACCTGTTTTAAAATGAAGTTTGTGAGCCTTGGAATTTTCAGATTATGAACTTCTGGAGTCATCAAAGGGTGGGACCAAATTAGAGTTGCTTGATTTGCCTTCACACTCGCAAAATGTCGAAGGGCAGTAAAATTAACAACTGCAGCTTCCCAATCGGTTTATAGAATTGAAGCAAGCATAGGCATATCATTACAAAAGTTTTATGCTATAAAATGAGGCCTTCCTTTGCTTCAAAGGGTTCTTATGTAGAAAAGTTTAATATGATGGCATGATAAAAGTTGCTTATATTCTCTCAACATTCATGTATTTTTGTCATGTCTTTTATAACTGTATGCCTTACAATTATTATATAAAATAGAAACTTAAAAGACACATTATTAGTAACCAGTAGATATTTTGAGAGGAGTTTTCAAATTACAATGGTAGCATATATTAAAATCATCACCCATTCATTTGTTTGTAGCAGAGTTCATACTTGTTTCTTTTTGTTCCATTGATAACAGAAAAAAAAAAATACTACAACAATATCTTACAATGCTATTACTGACGTATCTCAATGAGGTAAAATGCAGATTGTCTGAGCTGTTAGGGTGGGGTGGGTTTTTTAAATGTTACTTTTGATATACTTTATTCATTGTATTTTAATAAAATAAATGATGACAACCTTATTAGCATTCCCAGTTGATTTTATTTATTTGAGGTTATAGTTATTTAATCATATTGGTTAAATAGAGCTTTGTAAATGGAGTTCAAAACTGTTTGAATTATGCAAATATCCACAGTGGTTCAAAGGTTATGAGAATTTAAAACCCCGAAATTGGGGGTACAAAAGTGGACATGATTTTGCTAAAAAAATGTCAAATCATGGACCAATTCAAAACAAGAAATTTAGTAATTTCTTCATCAATTCTTTATTTTTGGAGCAATTTTGATAAAACTTGGTATTTTTATCGGAAATTGTATGTTCTTTCTCATTCTACACTCAAATTTTATGTATCTCCATGCTGGAACCCATTATTTGGGGGGATAAGAAATAGGGATATCAACCTTTTTATTTATTTATTTGAAAAAAAAAAAAAAAATTTCCCATACAATTATTCAACATTTTCATTTTAATACAGCATTTATACACATATATAGTATTAATTTATATAAATAATATCACTTTGGACTTTAAAATACCTTTTATGTTGTATTACATACAAGAAATAGAATAACTCTTTATTTAACAAAGCCTGTGCTGCATGTGCAGCTTTGTTTACATAAGTTTTTTTTTTTTTCTCCAAAGTTGAAAATTTGACAAACAACCTGACGGTATACAATCATCAAAATTTCACACATTATATATGAACATAATTCTGAGACGGTCTTCTATTAATTATATAGTGCTCTTTCTTTTTTTAAAAAATCTTTTTAAAAAAATCTCTGTCAACTTTGGTTTATTGAGGTTTTGCTTCCAAATGTCTCAAAAAACAAAAAAAACCCCAAGTTTCTGTTGGTAGTTAAGTGTAAAATTTCCAGAATACTGACAAAGATTAGGTACTTTGATTTTACAAATAATGTAACGCGTTAGAATTCCTCATGGAAAAAATTTGTATAAGACATTTTTGCCTGTTCGAAGACAAAATACCATTTTAACACACTGTAAAAAATAATTCAATTGATAAAAACACATACAAATTACATATTTAGAAAGATTATTTTATTTTCTTTCCAACCATATAAATATTTTTAAGATTAGATTAGAAATACTTGAGAAATTGTGAATTAAACCTATTACAGTTGGAAATTTAACATGAGCTGGGAGTTTGTTTACATATTAAAAACAACTAAATTTTAAGGTTTTTTCCCCCAAAATGCAATCTTTGACACTAAAGCCTGACTGTTAACCAGCATCCTAATGTCACATATTATATATCAAAATAATTCTGAGACTATCTTCTATTAAGGATATAGTGCTTTTTTTTTTTGCTTATCTTATACTTTTGAAGAAATCTCTGTCAACTTTGATCTGTTGTGGTTTCGCTTCCAAAGGTTGGAAAAGAAAAATTGATAAAGATTAGCTAATTTGATTTGAAAAACTTTTGTTTTTCAAAATCAAACTAACTAATCTTTAGCATATTAAATTTAGTCTAAAAACTAGTCTATTAAAAATTTAGTCTAAAAACTAGTCTAGTCTAAAAACTAGTCTATTAAAAATTTAGTCTAAAAACTAGCATATTAAAATTAGTCTAAAAAAAAATGTCATTTTTATGTTTTCGGCTGTTTGAAGAAAAATATCATTTTAACTCACTGTAAAAAAAATAATTCAATGGATAAAAACACACAAAAATATATTTAGAAAGATTATTTTATTTTATTTCCAACCATATAAATATTTTTAAGATTGGACCAGAAATACATGAGAAATTGGAATTTGAACTGATGAACGTGAAAATTTGTCAATGTCCAACGATTTTACCAAATGACCTGGTAATGCTAAATTTACTGAGTTCCTTTAAAAAATAAACAGAAGAATATTAATCAAAATTAATATATTTGTTTATAATTTCAACAAGATCTTTGACAATATTTTTAAGTATTCATAAAATTAAATCAGATAAATAGTTTCCTTGTCAACACTTGAATATTTTTTTTTTTTTTTTTTTTTAAGTATTGTATGTGAACAAGAAAGCAATGGGTTTTATGCCCTGTTGGCTTGGTAAGGCTCATTAGCACAGAGTAGTGGTCTTTTGACTTCAAGACAGTTTAAAAAAGATAAAAGCTTAGCCATTGTTGTGATATGCCCTTAGATAAATACACATGCTTGTTAATCTGGTTTAAGTAAATTGATATCACTTAATAAGCAGATTAATGAGGATTTACAAGAAAAATGGACTGCAGTCTTTTCTTATTATTATGACTGTTGGATCAAATGAAAGTTGGATGAATCTTATGAGAGTGCATGGAAAAAGTTTGAGTGGCTTGAAAGTAGGGAAGATATTTAGTCCCCACTTAGCAAAAAAAATATTAGCATTAATTAGTATATCGGTGATATACTAACACTGACAACATAAGCTGAATTACACATACATAAATACTTAATATATACATGATATACCTACAAGTAGTACTGAAAAGAATACACAAACTTGTCTCAACAGCTATGAATATGCACATATTGTTCTATGGAAGGCATACCAAAAATGGAAAAAGGCTTAGTTGATGATAAAAGTAAGATTTTATTTTAAGTGTTCCATGGCAGTGGCAGGAAATGGTGTCTACTGTTCAAAGAATAGAGGCAAGGGAGGATAAGAATGGTTTTCTGGGACTGTTACATGTAACAGTTCATGAGGTGTCCAAGAGACTTACCTACTTACCAATGGAGACAATTATTTATTGTCTCCATACAAGTTTATGCCTTTTTTAAAAAATGTGGAAACCTTAAAATATTGGATGAATTTATCAAATTGTATATTTTTATTGAAGAGAAGTAAATTTGACAATTGGAAAATTCAAATAAAAACTTTTTGAATGAACCACTAAAACCTGGCCCTTTTACCAAAATCTTTTCTCGTTCTCCAATGAGACCTACATTGGAAAAATAAGGCTAAAAAAATATTTTTAGTTAGACTAAAACATTGTCAATAAAAATTTCCTCAGACATTTATGTGAAATTATATTTAAAAAAAAAAAAACCCTAAAAAAAAACCCTAGTTTCTATATCCAGTGATCATAGACGTTTCCAAAATGAAGTCATCCTGTTGGCAGGATCTTAAAATATACCAACTGCATACTTTACAGAAGGGTAAGACCCAAGACCAAGAGGTATCCTCCTGGATGTGACATTAAACTGAATCCAGTGGTGAGGCTCCAGTTCTGTGGTTTGTTAAGTCACAACTTCATTGCCATTACTCCCAAGTCCACTCTTACCTGGAGTGGCAGAATCTGTTAGTGTCCCATCTATGGCTCAAATAGATCTGTTCTAAAATTATTTGTATTAGATAGGAATACTTGATGGCAATGAAATGTTAAAAATATAACTGTGTGCAAATTATTTCTATTAAGAATAGTTACTTGAAACTTATAATTGTTTACTAAGGATTATCATTATCATAATTAGTTACTTAAAGCCATATATATTTTTCTTGTGAATTATTGATGTTAGATAGGAATGATTGAAACTATAACTGTGCAATATTATATTATTATTATATATTAATTACTTTAAACCATATAATTGTGTATAAATTATTAGTATTAGATAGGAATACTTGATACCGTACTTTTCAAACAAATGTTTTATTATCGCCAGATAAAAATGGGATTTTTGCGGGGCTGGGGGTGGCATGAATCATTGAAATTTCATTAAAATTTGTGGCAATAATAAAAAATGGTTCAGTTTTTTTTTTTGGGGGGGGGGTCCAAATATTTATATCAAAAATTTTTTGTTGCTTCAAAAATGTTCCCTGGACAAGAAAAGTTTTGAAACCACAAGTTTACAGAATAGATTGTATTTGTGGAAAGAAAAAAAATTAAACAAACAAAATATTCCCATCCACATATTTCTATTATTCCTTGGAGATTAATGCATAAGAATATTTTATTCTAATAATCCCATAAACTTTGTCCTTATTTTCTTGAATTAAAACTGGCCATAGGCCTGTTATCATCATTACTGTTTCTTTGACTTGTTCCACTTGTTCCACAACATTCACACCCTGATGCCAACCAAACTAGTTTTTCTCTAATTTAAAAAAAATAAACAACAAAAAAAATACCCCCCCCCTCTCCATTCAATCCTTTTTTTTCACATTGTAACTGTTTGTTGTTGATTTTATTGAATTCCTTTTCCCTTTGTAATTTCTGGATATAAAGGAATTCAGACATTCTTGAATCTACCATTTATTATTGATATTTATCAAGCTTAGATTAAGTCTGACACAAGGCTACAATAAATATTAGGACCCTAGTGAGGATCAATATCTACTACATTGGCAATGGTCTGTGAGATAAGATTCTATGACCACACTGGTATTCACAAGAGATTAAGAGCTATATGTCTTAACAGTCAACAGGACTAACTTCCTAACCATAAATCTCTCTCTCTCTCTCTCTCTCTTCTCTCTCTCTCTCTCTCTCTCTCTCTCTCTCTCTCTCTCTCTCCAGTTGTTAAATCCCAGTTCTCAAATTGAAAATCTTTATTTCTGTCTATAATCTCTAAAAAGGAGGCTGTTTGCATTTCACATAGCACTAATATCCTTGGGAAAGGTATACATCCAACTACTCTTGCTCCAGCTATGGATAAATAGTAGGGCAGACTGGACTCTTGAACATTGCCTAGGGAACCAGTCTAGGAGAAGGAAAACTCTGAATTCAAACCTGTTAAACTCTGCTTAAGAAATTGACGTTGTCTTGCATCCTGCTTGTGCAGAGGGGTTGGTAAATATATGTAATCTCTAAAAAGCAAATTTTTCACTTGTTTTGTGTTTTGGGAAGAATAAGTTGCTTTCTTCATATTACAGCATATCATTTTGATATTTAAAAAAAAAAATAATTGTCATTAAATTATCCTTTTTTCTTGATTCTTTAATTTTAGATAGTATTTCTTTGTGGGCAAAAAAATATAAACAACTGTTTTTGTTCCTCCAAGAAAATGCAGTGTAAATAATTCTGTGCATATACAAAATCTGACTTTTATTAAAGACAGATTGTTCTAATAATGAGCTAGAAAAAATATATCTAAATTTTCAAAACTAAGTAAGATTTTTTTTTGGGGGGGTGGGGGTCTTAAATTTATTTTTGGGAAAGAAAATGTCTTTTTATGATTCTTATGATTACTCATATAATTGATTTTGTTATTAACTGTTTTGGATATTAACTTGACCTTTTTTTAAAATTTCCAATTCCTATTCTGCAGATGGCAAAATCCTCAGAAATGAACGCTGCTGCCAAACAGAAAGACTTGAAAACTGAAAGGAAAATTGAGGTAAGACAATTCAATCAGCCTTTACATCTGAAAGTATATACACTAGTAGAGATATTTCTATCCCCTGCAAAGTGGTAAGACCCTCCCCCCAAAAGGGGTCTCCTGGGCATGACACTAAACCACATCTGGTGATGAGGCTCCAGATCTTGAAGTGTGGAATACACCTTCATTGCTATTTGCTCCCAGGTCCACTCTAACCTGCGGTGGTGGGTAACTGCTAAGGTCCCATCTATGGGTCAAATAGATCTGTTTGCAATTTATTTGTATTAGGAATGCTTAATATCATATAACTATGTTCAAAAAAATGTAAATATAAACAGTACAATGTACGCACTTCTTTAACCTCTAGGCATAAAATGACTGCAGATGAGTATTTTTTTTCTAAGACAGTATAACAAATGAAGAAAAGATTATTTATACATGAAAAAGTAGTTGTTACTGAATAAGATATTCTGATTGACAAACCAAAACAAATGGCCTATACTCTTAGTATGAGAGAGGGCTTCCAGGTGTACAACATTAGTGTTTCTCACATCAGACGTTTTGCCTAGTCACACAAAATCATAAGATTTACAAAAATTGGATTGGGATTAACAAGAAAGCATTGTATGAATTGAAGCCATATTGAAAAAAATGCATATTGAATAATACATTTAATAGCATTCCCAGCGCTTTAGCTGAAATTAGGAAACATTGGCAAATTTGTCCCATAATCAGTTCAACTCGCAATGTTTCATATATTTCTGGTCCAATCTTTAAAATATTTATATGGTTGGTAAGAAAAGAAAATAATCTTTCTAAATATCTAATTAATGTGTTTTTATCTATTGAATTTTTTTTTTTACATGAGTTAGACCATTATTTTGCTAAGAAGAGCTGAAAATGTGAAATATAATTTTTAAAATTTTTTTATATTTTTTTATTTTTTTCAAGACTAAATTTTACACTTTGTTTAGCAAAATCAAAGTGGCTAATCTTTATCAATATTTTTGAAATTGTACAACAATCAGAAGACACCTTAAAATACTAGGAAGTTGTTTTTTCTTCTCCAACCTTTGTTTGGTTGTGGTTTTGCTTCCAAAGTTGACACAAGATCCTTCAAAAAGTATAAAGTATACAAAAAAAATTTTAAATTTTAAATGAGAAAAGAAAAGAAAACACCGGACTAGCTTGGTTTAAAAAAAGAAAAATATGTAAAGAGGTATTCTATGTAATATAACATATAGGTATTTAAAAAGTTTTAAGTTCAAAGTGATTTAAATTAATAGTATATATGAATATACATGTAGTATGAAAATTTTGAATAATCTTGTGGTAAACTCAAAACAAAAATCACACTTTTCTCTTATTCTATAAATAATGGATTGCAGCATACAATTTGAGTGCAGAATCAGAAAGAACATACAATTTTACATAAGAATGCCAAGTTTTATCAAAATTGCTCCAAAAATAAAGAAATGGTGAAGAAATTACTGAATTTTTTGTTTTGAATTGGTCTGTGATTTGACATTTTTTAGCAAAATCATGTCCACTTTTGTAGCCCCAATTTTGGGGATTTAAACTCTCATAACTTTTGAACCAGTGGGGATATTTGCATAATTCAAACAGTTTTGAACTCATTTTCAGAGCTCTCTATATTATGAATAATAATAACCTTAAAAAAATCAACTGGGAATGCTACATTTAAAAATGTGAACAAAAAATGGAAGGGGGTGGTGAACTCTCTCCACAGGCAAAATATAATTGAATTTATTTAAACAATATAGTAGATTTTATACAAAATTTGCTTAAATTAAGAGGGAGTTGTGATGACATTTTTAAAAATTGAGTTTAGGAACAAGAGCTCTTTAGTTTTGAAGTTGAGAAAACTCTTATGATAGCAACAATAATAAAAGGTAGCCAATAGTAGGTAGAGTAAAAAAAGAAAGAAAGAAAAAAGGCCCTGCACTTTTAAGATTGCCTATCAGAGCAAATACTGAAGAGTAAAAAATGTGGCTTTTATTTCAGGGCTCAAACTACTGAGCTCTCTCTCTCTCCCCTCCCACAAAGAAAACACTAACACATCATGAATTGCACTTATCTGCTCCCCTTTCTTCCTATTCTATAAAATTAGATTTAGATAAATCTAATAGCTGTTCTTTATGTATAATAGCAATGATTATATATGTGTATATTTTCTACCTTTTTGATACTTCCCAACACATTGTTCAACTTCAGTACCTTTTAAGGACACAAAGTCTATTAGGCAGATAAAATAATTTTAAACTAGTTTTAGTCTTCATGCACTCATTGAAAGAACTTTAAGTATCTCTACTCTCTACAATATGATAAAGAAAAATAACAGCTTAGTAACACACACACACACATATATATATATATATATATATATGTAGTATATTAAGAAAAATGAAAAAACACAGGTTTAAATGGGTTAAGTGGTGAGTTTATTGGCTGACACTGCAGTGTTTCGATCTATTAATTAGATCATCTTCAGAGCATTTGTTGGTATATGGAAGGTGATAAGAAATTATTTATCACAGAATAACGAGAAAAGCGATAAATAATTTCTTTATCACCTTCCATATACCAACAAATGCCCTGAAGATGATCTAATTAATAGATCAAAACACTGCAGCGTCTGCCAATAAACTCACCACTTAACCCATTTAAACCTGTGTTTTTTCATTTTTCTTAATATACTACATACCGTCGGATTCACTTCCTTTCTTCACACACACACACACACACACACATATATATATAAAGTAAAGTCGTCGGGGTGGCCTAAAGTCAGTATCAGCCAGACAGCGAGGGAGTCTGTCCCCTTTCCACTAGCGCTAAACCAAGGAGATTGTTTTTGGCATCTGAGATGGAGTTCCACACCTACCATCAGCACAGATACCTGTGCTGCTCATATGCTGAGTTGGCGAAGGCCGGTATTGAACCAGGAACCTTGTGGTTCTTAGTCCGACACTCTACTGACTGAGCTAAACTGGCCCTTTACTAATTGCTATTGTCTGATAAGCTTATGGAAAACTAATCTTTAATTTCAAAGGAAAAAAAACTTTAGATTTAGAACTAAAGTTCATACAAACTAATTGAAATACAGAGAGATAAATAAAAATAATTCCCAAATCAGTCAAGTATATATAGAATGTAGCTACTATAATTTTTAGTTCTCCTGAGGAGGTGTATCTTAAACACCAAACCATGGTAGAGAGAAAAACTTTTTTCTACAACTATAAATGCTCTATATTTTACAAAATATATTGAGCCCTTTTGGATTAACTACTATTGGTACTACAATGAAAAATAGCAAGTTTTGATGAATATATATATATATATATGTTGTATAATAGTATCCAATTGCCGGTTTAACTTTTCCATTGCAATGGTATCAGTAAATAATCCAAAAGTGCTCAATATATTAAAAACCTAGAGCAGTAAATAATATGATATTAGAGGAAAATTAAGGGTCTACCATGGTTTTCAATCAATTGAAATGATTTTCATCAGGACTCTATATTATATGTCAATCATCTAGAGAAAATAAATTGTTCACCTACCCCTTTCAATTTTTTCTGAATTTTTTTTCCATGTGTGGACTGTTAACATTAGATGATCCCCCAAAATTTGAACTTCCATTTTCCAAAAATTGGCAGAGTTATGTCGATTTTAGCTATTGAAATTTGGTTGGGGTTGGTGAAAAATTGCGACTTTTTTTTGTAATCTATTTTTGTCTGTAAAATGAGTTCTAAAGCTTCCCTACTATTAAAAATTAGTTTTTAAGCATTTTTGCCTAAGGGCATCCAAAATGCTATCAAAATTTTTTTAAATCAACCAATTTTAAGTTATTGATGATTTCTGATTTTTTCCTAGCAAGATCAATATCTCGATGTGGCACTGCATCTATGACAAAAAAATTTTCTATCATTATTTCACATATATTGAACATTATTTGTACCAAAAAAGATAGTTTTGATATATATTACAAAAATTCACCAATTTTTCGAGGACACCCCACCCAAAATTGGAGAGTTATGTTGATTTTTGAATCAACATAACTCCGCCAATTTTTGGAATTGGAAACTCAAATCTTGGGATTAACCCGTACAAAATATCAGGAAAATTTAAGTGCAAAAATTTTAAAAATTTTTGCAAAATGACTAAACACATGTAATGTTGCAACAAGAACCAACAATTTTAAAGTAATATTTTCTTGAAAACTTTTCGAAATGTATGTTTACAAATTTTACACATTTGAAATTTTTCAATGTAAATCGTTTTTTTTTTTTTTTTTAAGATAGGTTTTCATATATTTATATTTCAATATATATCAGCTTTTTTAAAAGCACAATTGTATATAATAATATCAAATAAGGTCAAAGAATCTCTACCACCATCAAATAATATTGACCTCATTTAAAGAAATACTATTCTTCATTAAAAGTTAGACAAAATCTTTAAAAATGGAAAGAGATATTTTTTAACAATTTAACTTTTTTTTTATTTTTTAAAAACTATTAACCAAAATAGAATGAATGAAAAACCACCTTTTTTGTTTACGTTTATTTTTACGCTTGTAATTTTGCTAGGTTTTGTTGTTTTTTTTTGTTTTTTTTTTCGAAATGAAAGTTTCACAACAAAGCTTGACATTAAACATTGAAAATGTTCACACATTATTACTAAAATAATTCTGAGGACTATCTTCTATTAATAGACATTTTGCATTTTTTTGCTTACTTCATAATTTTTGTAGGAATTTCGATTCCACAGGTAGAGAAAGAAATGAACATCTCTTGGTTGTATTTAAGGTCTTCTAATTGGAGTGTTACATTTCAAGAATATTTGATAAAAGATTGGTCACTTGATTTTGCCAAACTAAATTACTTGTAAAATTTAGTCTAAAAAAAAAAAAAAGGAAAAAGAATATTTTCAAAATTTTCAGCTGTTTGAAGGAAAATACCATTTGAACCTGTTAAAAAAAATTAATTCAATGAAAAAAGTACATCAAAACTTACATATTTAGAAGATTATTTTCTTTCTTTCAACCATATACATGAATTTTTAAGATTGAACCAGAAATGCACAAGAATTGTTGGAGTTGAACGGACTAAGGTTTGCAAATTTGTCATTCTCCAACCGAATCAGATATCAACTGGAAAATATTAATTACAACAAGAAAATGAATGTTTTCCTTAGAACGCAAAAATACTAAATTAAAAACCTAAAACCCGAATTTGAAAACCACAATATCAGAGAAAAAGAACTGAAAACCAAAAATAAATTTTATACAAGTGTTAAACTCGGGTTGGAATTAATACTTATATACACTAATATTCAAATTCACAGGAGAGGGAGATTTTTTTTTCTCAAGTCTCAAGTAGTTTTAAATTAGAGTTGGCAGTTTAGCATTTTATTTTTTGGTTTCAGTTCTTTTCTCTTGATATTTGTGGTTTTCAGTCGGTTTTAGGTTTTTTAATTTTAGTAATTTTTTGCTTTCTAAGGGAACCATTCATTTTCTTGTAATTTATAGTATTTTTCCAGTTGATATCTGATTTTCGGTTTGAGAATTTGACAAATTTGCAACTTAGTCCGTTCAACTCACAATTCTTGTGCATTTCTGGTTTCAATCTAAAAATATGTATATGGTTAGAAAGAAAAGAAAATAATTCTTCAAATATGTAAGTTGTATGTTTACTTCTTTTTCATTGAATTATTTTTTTTTACAGCGTTTCATCAATTGGTTATTTTCCTTCAAACAGCTGAAAAATTGTGAAATATCTTTTTTTTTCTTTTTTTTTTTTTAGGAACTAAATTTTACAAGTTATTCTAGTTTTGGCAAAATCAAAGTGACCACTTTATCAATATTCTTGAAATTGTTACACTCAATTAGAAAGACCTTAAATTACAACAAGAAAGATGTTCATTTCTTCTTCCTACCTGTGGAATCGAATTCCTACAAAATTATGAAGTAAGGCAAAAAATGCAATGTTCTCATTAATAGAAGATAGTCTCAGAATTATTTTAGTATTATAATGTGTGAACATTTCATGTTTTAATTGTCAAGCTTTGTTGTGAAACTTTTCATTTCGAAAAAAAAAAAAACAAAAAAAAAACAAACAAAACCTTAGAAAATTACAAGCGTTAAAAATATAAACGTAAACAAAAAAGGTGCTTTTTCATTCATTCTATTTTGAGTTAAATAGTTTTTTAAAAAAATAAAAAAAAGTTTAAATTGTCTTAAAAAAATATCTTTCCATTTTTAAAGAATTTTGTCTAACTTTTATATTGAAGAATAGTATTTTCTTTAAATGAGGTTCAATATTATTTGATGGTTGGTAGAAGTAATTCTTTGACTTATTTGTATTATTTATATATACAATTGTGCTTTTAAAAAGCTTTGATATATATTGAAATATAAATTTATGAAAAACCTATCTTAAAAAAAAAAAAAAAACGATTTACATTGAAAATTTCAAATGGTTAAAATTTGTAAACATAGCATTTCGAAAAGTTTTCAGAAGATATTACTTTAAAATTGTTGGTTCTTGTTTTGCAACATACATGTGTTTAGTCAATTTTGCAAAATTTATTTTAAAATTTTGCACTTAAATTTTTCTGATATTTTTGTACGGGTTAATCCCCAAGATTGAGTTTCCAATTCCAAAAATTGGCGGAGTTATGTTGATTCAAAAAAAATCAACATAACTTTCCAATTTTGGGTGGGGTGTTTCTCGAAAAATGGTGAATTTTTGTAATCTATATCAAACTATCTTTTTTGGTACAAATAATGTTCAATTATATGTGAATAATGATTAGAAAATTTTTTTTGTCATAGATGCAGTGCACATCGAGATATTGATCTTGCTAGGAAAAAATCAGAAATCATCAATAACTTTTAAAAATTGTTTTGATTTAAAAAAAATTTTGATAGCATTTTGGATGCCTTTGGCAAAATGCTTTTAAAAACTAATTTTTAATAGTAGGGAAGCTTTAAACTCATTTTACAGACAAAAAATAGATTACAAAGTTCGCAATTTTTCACCAACCCCAACCAAATTTCAATAGCTAAATATCGAACATAACTCTGCCAATTTTTGGAAATGGAAGTTCAAATTTTGGGGCATCTAATGTTAAAACAGTCCACACATGGAAAAAAAATTCAGAAAAATTGAAAGGGGTAGGTGACAATTTTTTTTCTCTAGATGATTGACATAGTATATAGAGTCCCTGATGAAATTCATTTTCAATTTGATTGAAACCATGGTGACCCTTAATTTTTCCTCTAATATCATTATTATTTATTACTTGCTCTAGGTTTTTAATATATTTGAGCACTTTTGGATTATTACTGATTACCATTTGCAAATGGGAAAAGTTAAACCGGCAATTGGATACTATATATACACATATTATAATATATATATTTTCATCAAAACTTGCTATGTTTTCATTGTGTCAATAGTAGTTAATCCAAAAGGGTCAATATATTTTTGTAAAATAATAGAGCATTTAAGTTGTAGAAAAAAGTTTTTTCTCTAACCATGGTTTTGGTGTTGTAAGATACACCTCCTCAGGAGAACTAAAAAATTATAGGTAGCTTACATTCTATATATACTTTGACTGATTTGGGAATTATTTTTTATTTATCTCTCTGTATTTCAATTAGTTTGTATGGAACTTTAGTTCTAAATCTAAAGTTTTTTTTTCCTTTGAAATTAAAGTTTAGTTTTCCATAAGCTTATCAGACAATAGCATTAGTAAAGGGGCCAGTTGTAGCTCAGTCAGTAGAGTGTCGGACTTTAAGAACCACAAGGTTCCTGGTTCAATACCGGCCTTCGCCAACTCGCATATGAGCAGCACAGGTATCTGTGCTGATGGTAGGTGTGGAACTCCATCTCAGATGCCAAAAAACAATCTCCTTTGGTTTAGCGCTAGTGGTAAGGGGACAGACTCCCTCGCTGTCTGGCTGATACTGACTTTAGGCCACCCCGACGACTTTACTTTATATTATATATGGTGTGTGTTGTGTGTGTGTGTGAAAGAAGGAAGTGAATCCGACGGTATGTAGTATATTTAAGAAAATGAAAAAAACACAGGTTTAAATGGGTTAAGTGGTGAGTTTATTGGCAGACGCTGCAGTGTTTTTGATCTATTTAATTAGATCATCTCAGGGCATTTGTTGGTATATGGAAGGGTGATAAGAAATTATTTATCGCTTTTCTCGTTTATTCTGTGATAATATTTCTTATCACCTTCCATATACCAACAAATGCTCTGAAGATGATCTAATTAATAGATCGAAAACACTGCAGTGTCAGCAAATAAACTCACCACTTAACCCATTTAAACCTGTGTTTTTTCATTTTTCTTTATATACTTTACATATATATATATATATATATATATGTGTGTGTGTGTTACTAAGCTTTATTTTTCTTTATCATATTGTAGAGAGTAGAGATACTTAAAGTTCTTTTCAATGAGTGCATGAAGACTAAAACTAGTTTAAATTATTTTATCTGCCTAATAGACTTTGTGTCCTTAAAAGGTACTGAAGGTTGAACAATGTGTTGGAAGGTAGAAGTATAAAAAGGTAGAAAATATACACATATATAATCTTGCTATTATACATAAAGAACAGCTATTAGATTTATCTAAATCTAATTTTATAGAATAGGAAGAAAGGGGAGCAGATAAGTGCAATTCATGATGTGTTAGTGTTTTCTTTGTGGGAGGGAGAGAAGAGAGCTCAGTAGTTTGAGCCCTGAATAAAAGCCACATTTTTTTACTCTTCAGTATTTTGCTCTGATAGGCAATCTTAAAGTGCAGGGCCTTTTTTCTTTCTTTCTTTTTTTCTACCTTATATTGGCACCTTTTATTATTGTTTGCTATCAATAAGGTTTTTCTCAACTTCAAAATTAAAGAGCTCTTTGTTCCTAAACTCAATTTTTAAAAATGTTCATTCACAACTCCTCTTATTTAAGCAAATTTTGTATAAAATTTATATTGTTTAAATAAATTCAATTATATTTTGCCTTCCGTGGAGAGAGTTCACCACCCCCTTCCATTTTTTTTTTGTTTCCACATTTTTAAATGTGCATTCCAGTTTGATTTTTTTAAGGTTATTATTATTTCATAATATAGAGAGCCTGAAAATGAAGTTCAAAACTGTTTGAATTATGCAAATATCCCCATGGTTCAAAAAATTATGAGAGTTTAAATCCCAAAATTGGGTGGGCTACAAAAGTGGACATGATTTTGCTAAAAAATTCAAATCACAGGACCAATTCAAAACAAAAAATTTCAGTAATTTCTTCACCATTTCTTTATTTTTGGAGCAATTTTGATAAAACTTGGCATTCTATGGGTAAAAATTGATGTTCTTTCTTGATTCTGCACTCAATTGTTATGCTTGCAATCCATTATTTATAGAATAAGAGGAAAAGTGTTGATTTTTGTTTTGAGTTTTACCACAAGATTATTTCAAATTTCATACTACATGTATATTCATATATACTATTTTATTTAAATCACTTTGAACTTTAAAACTTTTTAAATACTCTATATGTTATATTTACATAGAATACCTCTTTACAATTTTTCTTTTTTTAAAACCCAAGCTAGTCGGTGTTTTTCTTTTTCTTTTTCATTTAAAATTTAAAATTTTTTTGTATACTTTATACTTTTTGAAGGATCTTGTGTCAACTTTGGAAGCAAAACACACCAACAAAGGTTGGAGAAGAAAAAAAAACTTCCTAGTTTAAGGTGTCTTTCTTGATTGTTTGTACAATTTTCAAAATATTGATAAGATTTAGCCACTTTAGATTTGCTTAAAAACAAAGTTGTAAAATTTGTCTTGAAAAAATAAAAAAATATAAAAAAAATTTTAAAATTATATTTCACATTTTCAGCTCTTCTTTAGCAAAAATAATGTCTAAACTTCATGTAAAAAAAAAAATTCAATAGAATAAAAAACACATAATTAGATATTTTTGAAGATTATTTCTTTTCTTACAAACCATATTTAAAATATTTAAAGATTGGACAGAAATATATGAAAACATGCGAGTTGACTGATTATGGGACAAATTTGCCAATGTTTTCTAATTCAGCTAAGCGCTGGGAATGCTATTAAATGATTATTTATTCAATATGCATTTTTTCAATATTGGCTTCAATTCATACAATGTTTCTTTGTTATCCATCCAATTTTTGTAAATCTTATTGATTTTGTGTGACTTAGGCAAACGTTGATGTGAGAAACACTAATGTTGTACACCTGGAAGCCCTTCTCTTCATTACTAAGGGTATACGGCCATTGTTTTTGGTTTTGTCAATCAGAAATATCTATTTTCAGAACAACTACTTTTTCATGTATAAATAATTCTTTTCTTCATTTGTTTTATACTGTCTTAGAAAAAAAATACTCATCTGCAGTCATTTTTATGGCCTAGAGGTTAAAGAAGTGCGTACATTGTACTGTTTATATTTACATTTTTTGAACATAGTTAATTATGATATTAAGCATTCCTTACAAATTAAATTGCAAACAGATCTATTTGACCCATAGAGGGACTTAGCAGTTACCACCACCGAGGTTAGAGTGGAACCTGGATCAATAGCAATGAAGTTGTATTCCACACTTCCAAGATCTGGAGCCTCATCCCAGATTGTTGTTTAGTGTCATGCCAGGAGACCCCTTTTGGGGGGGGTCTACACTTTTGCAGGGGATAAATATCTCTCTAGTGATTATACTTTTCAGATGTAGGCTGATGATTGTCTTACCTCAATTTTCCTTTCTAAGTTTCAAGTTCTTTCTGTTTGGCCAGCGTTCATTTCTGGGATTTTGCCATCTGCAGAATAAGGATTGGATTTTTTTTTTAAAAAGGTTCAAAGTTAATTATCAAAACAGTTAATAACAAAATCAGATTATATGAGTAATTCTAAGAATCATAAAAAGACATTTTCTTTCCCAAAATTAAATTGAAGACCCCCACCCCCAAAAAAAAAATTCTTACTTAGTTTTTGAAATTTAGATTATTTTTTTTAGCTATTATTTAGACATCTGTCTTTAATAAAAGTTCGATTTTTGTATATGCACAGGATTATTTACACTTGGCATTCTGGAGGAACAAAAACAGTTGTTTATATTTTTTGCCACAAAGAAATACTATCTTAAATTAAAGATCAGAAAAAGGATTAATTTAATTTGACAATTTATTTTTTTTTTTAATATTCAAATTATATATGCTGTTAATATGAAGAAGAAAGCAACTTATTCTTCCCAAAACACAAAACAAGTGAAAAATTTTTGCTTTTTTTAGAGATTAATTTATATTTACCAACCCCTCTGCACAAGCAGGATGCAAGACAACGTTCAATTTTTTAAGGCAGAGTTTACCAGGTTTGAATTCGAGTTTTCCTTCCATAGACTGGTTTTCCCTAGCAATGTTCAAGAGTCCAGTCTGCCCTACTATTTATCATAGCTGGAGCAAGAGTAGTGGATGTATACTTTCCGGATTTTAGTGCTAGTGAATGCAAACAGCCTCCTTTTAAGAGATTGGTAATAGACAGATATGAAAGAATATTTACATTTGAGAGACTGGATTTTAACAACTGGAGTAAGAGGACGAGAGGAGAGAGAAGAGAGAGAGAGAGAGAAGGAGAGAGAGGAGAGAGAAGAGAGAGGAAGAGAGAGATTATGGTTAGAAGATGTAGATCCTGTTGACTGTTAGAAACAGAATGAATAGACTCTAATCTCTTAAGATGAATACCAGGGTGTGGTCATACAGTAGTTATCTCAGAGAGACCATTGCCAATGTTAGTGAGATATTGATCCTCACTAGTCGTGCAGTGTCCTATATTATGTAGCCATATGTGTCAGACTTAATCTAGCTTGATAAATATCATATAAATTTGGTTAGCATAGATTCAAGAATGGTCTGAATTCCTTATATATCCAGAAATACAAAGGGAAAATGGATATATCAAGATAAACAATCGGAAACATAACAAACAAGTTACTCAATGTTGAAAAAAAGAATTGAACATTGGAGAGAAGGGGGAAGTATTTTTTTTTGTTGTTTATTTTTTTAAATAGAGAAAAACAGTTTGGTTGGGTAGTGGTGTTGATGTTGTGGAACTCAAGTGGAACAAGGTCAAAGAACTCAAGTAATGATGATACAGCCTATGGCCAGTTTTTTTTAATTCAATGAAATAAGAGAACAAAGTTTATGGGGAATTATGTGAGAATAAAGAAGTATTCTTATACATTGGTAATTCTCAGAGAGAATAAATAGAAGTATTGTGGTATGGAATATATGTATAGGTGGGTATTGTGTAATTTTGTAGTTCTTGTCGAACAGAAAATACAATCATTATTCTGATAAATTGTGATAAACGAAAAACTTTTCTTTTCCAGGGAACATTTTTGAAAAGACACAAAATATTTTTGATAATAAATATTGTGGAATAAAGCCCCCCCAAAAAAAAAACTGAACCATAATATATTTTATTAGTTGCCACAATTTATAATGAGATTTCATGATTCATGCCACCGCCGAGCCCGCCAAAAGAATCCCATTTTTAGCTATACCTAAACTAATGTTCCGAAAAGTCCTCCCACGGTATAATCAAGATATTCCTATCCGTTACATACTAATAATTATAAAGCCACTATTATATGTCCATCATGTAATTAATATATAATCCCAATAATAAATATTATGAACAGGATTATAGTTTCATCATTCCTAGGATCTACATTCAATAATTCACATAGGAAACTATATAGTACGGGCTTTAAGTAACTAATTATGATAATGATAATCCTTTAGTACTAATTATAGTTATCATGTAACTTAATTCTTCAATTAGAAATAATTGCACACAGTTATACTTTTTTAAACATTCATTGCCATCAAGTATTTTCCTATTCT